>QXEO01000380.1:3045684-3097694 GCA_007115705.1 Dactylis glomerata
TTGAAGCATCACCGAGCTCAAAACCGGAGCATCTTCTCCGCCAAATCTGAGGAACGACTTCAGAGACGCTCTCACCCGCCAAATCTGATGGTTGGAGGCACTGGCTGAAGGTTGATGAATCAGAGAAGGCAAGAAACGCCCAGCTGCACATCATATTCCATCCATGCTGATCATCAGCAGCCCAGCAAGTCTCTCCCAAGGCACCATCAGATTGAGCAGAAAAATGAGAGGCAGGGATAGCCCCTTCCCTTATGTGCAGAGTAATTTGCAACACCATGCCCAAATCCATGAACCTGACCGGGATCAGCAACAGCGGCGAGCAGACCATCCCCAGGACTGCGTTTTTATCTTCACTGCAATCATGGCCTTCATGAGGGAGCAGCAGGCCAAGTGGGTGTTTGACTCAGGGGAGCCGGAGAAGCCAGAATCCACACCCTATTGAATTGCTTTGAGATGACCATGGTGCTGGCGATCCCGCCCCGACATATGCAATGTCAGGACTCAGGAGTTTCCATCTTGGTTTGTGTGACTTGGCAAAATTGCCAAATTGCATCGAACCGGAACGCGCAGAATCGCCTATAAGATTTGGCGAAATCGCATCGGAATTGGACGCGCAAAATCAAGGGTACGATTTGGCGAATTCGAATTGGAACCGGAACGCGCAAAATCACGGATTGGCGAATTCGAATTGGAACCAGAACGCGTAAAATCATGGCGACTTGGCGAGTACGAAATGGAACCGGAACGTGCAAAATCACGGATAGGATTTAGCGAATTGGAATCGGAACCGGAGCCTGGAAAACGATCCCCGCGTCGATCGTACGCGGCCATCATCATCATATATGCCCGCTTCAGATCGGCACGGGGACCCTCCTCTTACGAAACTCTCGCTCGCGAAAGAAAGTTTGCGACCAAATTCGCTCGCGAAAGAAAGTTTCCGACGAAATTCGCTCGCTAGCCAAAGAAATTTTTGCGCCCAACGTCCAAAGCTCGAACGTCAGTCATGTCGCAGCACCGCCGCCCCAGTCGATTGCGCCGTGTCCTAGCCGCCGCCGGGGTCGGTGCACTTCTCCTCTTCGCCGAAGGCCGGGCTACGTATGCCCCTGGCCCGACCTTCTCGAGGGGTATGTTTCCCGTCGCCGATTACTGGCCGCTGCCGCAAGAACTACTTCACCCGCAAACCCATCTCTTTCCGCCGCCGCCGTTCGAGAGCTCTGAGCCCGACGACACTGATTGGTCCCTCCCGCGGCGCCTTCTGCCCGTCCGCCGCGGCGCCGGCCGCTCGCCGCCGCAGCACGACGCGGATGCTGTCCTGCTCCCAGACAACGAAGTACTGCTCCTGGCCGATGAGCCTGTCGGCGACCCAGGCAACTCAATCTGTGCCTTCCAGGGTGGGGCCTTGTCCCCAGCGCGCGCTCTCGGGAGGCTTCCAGGGCCCGGACGCCACGCCTACAGCTGTGTCTTGCCTGACTCCGAGCAGGGGATCCAGCCGCTCAAGCCGCCCCTACTGCTTCCCTCCATGGAAGATGCAGCTCTAGCTGCTGATTTGGCCGGACCTACTTTGCTGAAGTGGAGCGATCGGCTCGTGTTCGACTCTGCTGCTCTGGATGGAGGCGATGTGCTTGTCTTTGCGAAGGGTGTCATCCGCCGCCAAGGGGAAAACACGGCTGATCTGCACTGCGTGTATCGCGGCAGTACGGATGGCGTGGTGGCATCCATTCCGTCCATCATTTCAGGCCAGCAAATACTCAGGTGCCCTCCTCCACCAATGCATCTAAAGTCTGCTAACACAAAGCTTCTAGTCACGTTGGCTGTCACCGGCGAGGAGCCCCTCCCCTCCCTCGCAACTTACCGTCCACAGGAAAGTGGCTTCTCTGTGGCACCTGCAAGAAGCCGGATCTGCGTCTGCACCATGGTCCGCAATGTATCGAAATTTCTTCGGGAGTGGGTGCTGTACCATGCCGCGCTGGGCATGGACAAGTTCATTTTGTATGACAATGGAAGTACAGATAACCTGGAATATCAGGTGGATCGGTTGAAGTCAGCTGGAATCGACATCTCCACCGTGGCGTGGCCTTGGATCAAAACACAAGAAGCCGGTCTTTCCCATTGCGCCGCAACACAGCAAGCATCATGCCAATGGATGGCGTTCATTGACGTCGATGAGTTCATCTTCTCCCCAAATTGGATAAGTTTGGAGAATCCTTCAAGGTCAATGCTTGAATCACTTGTGTCGGTTGATCCTCATATTGGACAGATCTATCTCCGGTGCTTTGATTTTGGTCCCTCGGGCCAAACAGAACATCCGCAGGAGGGAGTCTGCCAAGGCTACACTTGTCGGTTGAGTAACGTTCAGCGACACAAATCGATCGTCCGTCTTGATGCCGTAGGGCATTCTCTTCAGAACTCAGTACATCATTTCAAACTCAGAACTGGTTTCAACTTTACGTGGGCATGGGCGACCCGCATCAATCACTATAAGTACCAAGCGTGGACAGAGTTCAAGCTAAAATTTAAAAGACGTGTGTCTACCTATGTGGCTGATTGGACAAATCCAGTTAACCTCCAGTCCAGTGACCGGGCCCCGGGTTTAGGTGTTGACGCCGTCGAACCAGTTGGTTGGGCTAATAAATTTTGTGAAGTTAAGGACACCATCATGCAGGAACTGACTACAAGATGGTTTGGCATTGGGTTTGGAGGCCATGGATCAACTACAGAGTTCGAGCCTAAGGGTTCCCATGAAACCCCCACCGGTGATGTCGCCCCCTCCCCCTCTCTTCCGTAGTTTATATATAGTAATATAACTTGAACCAAACAATCGACTTGCCAAAAAAAACATAACCCTTAAATAGAATAGTTGTAGACATATCTGCAAAATATCTGTTAGTTGGCACTCTTAATTTTTCATTTTTCTGGGTGTTTTATTTCAGGATCCTGGAGACTCACGTTTAATGTTTCAGGTTTCCAGTAATGTTGCTACTCCATGCTGTTCTGTTTGCAGGTCTGGTACCTAAGGATCCAGGATTTTATTACTTTTGCATCTCCTGTCACATGATGGCAGATTTCTTCCGTGATATGAATACTTCAGTGTAACTAAGTTCCAGGTGAGAGGATGCAATATATGCTTTTTTCGGTTTGGTTAGATGGTATTTTTAGCTTCTCTGTGATTGTGTATAGATAGTTGGGTTTTGTGTATAGATACCCTAGTTTGTTTAATTTGTGAACTGCTGGGGGCTACATTTCTATCAATTTGACTATTTCTATGATTTCCATGTGTTTCCTTTTTTGGTATCAAAGAATCATGTGCACATTGCTTGAGTAATCACCGTTGGGCGTTGTAATTTTTTCGTTGTGCTGCAATGGCCCAGCATGTTTTTCCTCTCTGCTGCCTTTCTTTTTGGCTGTAGGCGACAGTGTGGATTTGGGACTTTTAGCAGAGACATTCGTCGCTGCTTCTCCTTCCCGGTGGCTTTGAGTGTCAGATTTTATACTGCTTCCCACTGTCGATTTTCTGTTGGGTGCCTGCTGGTTAGCAAAGGTTTGTACCAGGTCCTTTCGTTTGCTTTTCTTTTACTTTCCTTCGCGATTAGCCTGTCCTGGATTCACTCGGTTTGTATGTGGGGATTTGGAGGTGCATTGTTGGTCGTGGTGTTACGATTTTTCCCATTTTTTGTGCAGCTTGGGGTTCAGTTCTTTTTTCTCTCGCTTTTCTTTTGATTCCCTAGTAGTTTATGGTTTTCCATTAGGCTATTGGGTTGGTTTTTGCAGATTTGTGGCGTGCTTCTGGTGGCGTCGGTGGTTCTTCTGGGTGCAGGTAAGGTGGTTTTGGGTGTTCAGTTTTTTTTCTTGTTCTTGTTTTTGATCGTTGGCTTGTTATTTTGCAGGCGCGGTTTGGTGGGCACTGGTAGCTGCTGTTACTGAATTTTGGTTTCTTGGTGAGCTGCTTTTTTCTAGATGTTTTGGTTATTGTTCAATATTTTTACGATTATTTCTGTTTTTGACGAAGTAGAAGTTGTTCCCTTTGATCTCATCATCCAAGGAGCTCTGGTCGGGCTCTAGAAGGACCTCACCTTGTCAAGTGCCGTTTGCAGCTATCTTTTTCCAGCAAGATGGTGGGGCGACTGCAGGTATCTAGGGTTTGTAGCTCTTGTTCCCTATTTTTTAGGCTATGCACTTCCCTTCAAATGGTACACTTTATGCATTGACTCAGGAATTAGAAGTTACAAACAACATGCAGGGTGGTGCCAAGAAGTTATCGCAGCCTCACAGGTGATCACACAATCGTACTTTCTCTATTTTGTTATTTTGACTTGTACACAAATCAAATTGTTACTTATTCTGATGTGAAAATTGGTCGAGCTATCTCTCTTTGGAATGACCAAGTTTATGGGTTGTTTAACATTTGCTACTCGTATTGATCATTGTTATTCTCCATCCGATATTCTGAGGGCCAAACTGGCAGCGGTGTTGCGATGACGACGGACACGAAGGCAGTAGGAAGGATGTGGGCGGTGTGACTCCAACGAGTACCCATGGTGTCTGGGGACGAGAAGAGATCTACTGTGATGTCGAAATCTTGCATGCCATGACGGCACCACCCATGACCGCAGCCTCCCAGGTGACCGCACTATCGTACTTTCTCTATTTAGTTTTTTGACCTGTACACAAACCAAGCTAAAACTTAGAAACTTGCTTCTTTGGAAGTGAAAATTGATCGGGTTATCTCTCTTATAGGATGGCCAAATTTTGTGGGTACATTTGCTATTCATATTGATCATTATTATTCTCCATCTGCAAATTCTGAGGGTCAAACCGCCAGAGGCGCTGCAATGACGACGGACACGAAGGCGTTAGCAAGGGGGTGATTCGATGTGGAGGACCCACGGTGTCGTGAGGCGAGAAGAGATCGGCTGTGATGTCCAACTCTTGCATGCCATGACGGCACCACCCATGACCGCAACCTCCCCAGGTGCCCGCACTATCGTACTTCCTTTCTTTCCAGAATACGCAAAAGACTTGGGTATCATTCTCATTAAGACTTAGAAAAGAGTATAAATACAAGATCAGAACTGAAAAAACGAACAGGTACAGTCCTGCCACAGGCAGCCTAGAGTTCTAAGTGACTCCTCTGTCATCTGTTGTCTTCCTTCCTTGATTTTTTGGACGACTAACTGGCTCGAGTGTGCTTCTGGTTCAAAAACTCTGCTATTTATTTGTAGCCAGATCTGCCAAAGGGTTAGATTGACAGCCGTGGTGAAATCTCTGTGGCAATTTACTGGTAATGTAGCGCATGCTAAGGACCACCATTCCTGAATTGAAGCTTTTGTTGTCGGTATGAGCTACTGTAGATTATCATGTGCCAGGATATGGTACCAAATCTATTTGGAGTATGAGCATTGAAGCATCAGGTGTGGCATGGTTTCACACTCTTGCAAACATGAGGGGCAGAAGGGCTGTCCTTTTCAGGGCCGATCTAACGTTCATTTGCTCCTAGGAAGGACTGCTGGCCATGGAACATAATGCGGTCAGCCGAGCTTGATGACCACATACAGTTAGCCGAAAATTTCCACCTGAACTCTGATCTTGAATATGAGGGTTGAGTGTGATGCGGTTGACCTGTTCCCGGAGGTAGCAGAACTGAGCAAGAGCAGGAACTGAGGGCTGCCCTTTAATGTCCAGGATCGATCTGTTGTCAGTTAATGCTTCTGCCAGTGTTCTACTTTGTGCTTTCTTTGCGAGCAGCGCAACCCCCAATCCACAGCTGTCCTTTGAGAAAAGAGTTTTGTTCCCATCTCTAACAATGCACTCGGTTGCGGTACAGAACAACTCTTCGTTCTGCTTGGAGACATTGACCTCAAGCAACGTCCGTCTCTTGTGGGTGGAGGAGAAGGTGCTCACGCCACTTCTTCTGTCTCTTGAGGTGGGAGTGGCTTCACCGTCAGGAAGTTACACTCCTGGTTCAGTCTGCAAAACGATCACACAAAGGACAGACCAGATTCCAGGCTGCTAATGGGATTTGGAAGCGCCTGTAAAATGACAGATCTTTGTGTGGTTCGCCGTGCTATGGACCTGGGAGAGGAGAGCTTGGCGTGGTCTGCAGGATGCACCGGAGGCTTGCAAACTTTGTCTGGAGGAGTTGGAAACGACGGATCATATCTGTGTGTTTGCTTGAGACAGGTGTGGTATACCTGCACCACCAAGCTGCGACTCCAGACGGTCGTTCCGAGTCCAGTCACGGACAGCCTCGAGGACTGGTGGCTGGAGCCTGGATGCCAGAGCAAGGTTCAAAAAGAAATAATGGAAATTTGTTTGACTCGCTGGTCACCTTGACGTGTTGGAAACAGAGGTACGCCGGAGTATTTGGGAACCTTAGCAAGCAATACAGTGAGGACAATCTGACATCGTGGAAGACATGAAGTTATACAGGAGCTGGAGTTGGAGGCTTTGTGCTAGAGTAGTTTTGCTGTGCGTGCGCGCGCGTGTGTGTAGGAGAGTCGTGTGGCAATATGGCTGGCTGCAGCTGATGCTGCTTCTTGTAATGTACAGTATAAATTCTATTTCCTGTAAAAACATGGCATGCATTCTGCACACCCTCGAAAAAAAGGTCTTCCGTAGGACACTGATCTTGTTGCATGCGATGCGATTCCTGATGAAACTGAAATTTGATACGATTGTTACAGAAGACTGTTGGTCGGAGATTCAGCCGGTTTTGTGTGCTTGCTCTTCTTTTTCCCTGTCAATTTTGTGCTTGATTTGCTCTGGCTCTCGTTTGCTGTCGTCAGACAATCTCCGGCCGTCTCCTTTTTTCTGCCCGATTGATAATCTTGGGCTCCTGTCGGCTGAGAGAAATTGAACTCCTGCGGCTGGGACACGTGGACCAGGACGTCATTTCGATTCTGGAGGTTGGGCTCATCGTTCCGGCCGGCGGCGCGCTACCGACGAACAACGTTAGGTGCAACGGCGTCCGTTCGTCCGTTGAATCATTTGCCGGCGCCCGCACCGCACGCCGTCGCCATTGTGATCGCCCGGCGACGTCGCCGGCGATGCGTGAATGATGGGGAAGCACCCGCCTCCACGAACTTTGCTTTGCCTTCCCAACAAACGATCGCACGCCTGCCCGCCCGGCCTTCCGTGTCAACAAGAGCCAGGGAAGGGGCTTAGGGGCGGGCCGAGCCCAGATGAGTACGAACAAGGACACGGACAATGTTGTATGCTATATAAGCGTGTAAATTTTTCAGAACGGAATATGTTATACTTTGGGCTTCTAGAAAATATGATAAGTTGAGATTTTGTCGTCCATGAAAATTAGTAATGGACAATACCCTGAAAACCTGATTTTGTCTTCTTGTCAGATTTTTTTGTTTCTTGCTGAGCCAAAAAAAAATACAATGTATTTCATTCTAAAAATTTACACAACGATAGAGTAGAACATCGACTATTTATGCATGTATTTTTCTCGATTTTTCTTCAAAAACTTTGAATTTGAAATTTCAATGCTACAAAAAAAACTCAAAACGGGCTCCCCTGGTCCCGTGCTCCATTTCGAGCTCCTAAGGCGCTGTTGACATAGTTTGTCTCCAAAAGGGAGTTCACCAAAAAAAATTCCCCAAGAAATCAGTCATTCTTCATTTCTACAGTAGTAGTATGTTTTACGAGAGCGTCAATTTGGAACACGGGCTCCATGGAGCCTGTTTTTCTAACTTTTTGAAAATCGGAAATTTGGAGTTTCAAAAAAATGGAAAAAATATTCTAGGGTGTATATAATGATGGACTTCAGCTGTGTGCAAAAAAATCAATACAAAACATTGTGCATTTTGCGCTGTGTAAAAATAACAAATTTTCAGATCTGAGGTGGTGAACAGTGTCAGATTCGAAAATCTTAAGATTTCTCAGAATTTGTCTTTTTGCGTAGGCCGGAATACAAACTATTTCGTTTTGATTTTTTTTGCAGGACTGTATGATACATCATTGTGAACATCTAGGAATTTTTTCCAGAAATTTCAAAAAGAGGCTCCATGGAGCCCGTCTTCCAAACCAATTTTGTGTATGTTTTACCCTCTACTAGTACTAGTTAGTTTGTCGTCACGTCTACCTCATTTTAAACTTGCTCGCTGCTGCGCATCGTGAAAACAAACGAGAATGACTGCGAACTTGGTCAGGCTCAGGCTCAGGCTCAGGCAGGGGCCATGCGCATGCCACCGGCTTTGCCCAAGCACAAGCACGGTGCAGCTCCTCCATTTAGGGGCTGTTTGGTTCAGAGGGTATCCTTTAGGGGATGGGGATATCCCCAACCACTTGGTTAGGGATAGCCATTTTTCTTGTTTGGTTGGAAATATAAAATGTGGTTAATGTTAGCCAATTTTATGTTTGGTTGGTAGAAAGGAAAGTGGTTAGATTGTTAGTGGTGACCTCCTGGCACAAGGTGGTGAGATTACCCCATATATGCAATATATCTCATTTTAAACAAAAAACATATCATGTCAAATCATTCACACATAATTGACACTGTTTTTTCAATAAAAAGAAAATGCATACTAACATGTACAACAATCCAAAATGGATGTATTTTCGTTCTTGTAATTTAGCATTAGAAGGGAACTGCAACGGAATAGTAGATTATACAGCTACAGGCTATAGATACAACAGAAAGATAATGCACGCATGTGGTATTGTATTGGTAAACGATGACTACATACATCTGAAGGAAAAAGAGACAGCTACAGGCTTCATGCTCCATGGAGGGAAGGAAAGAGCAGCGGGAAATTCCTCAAGGTATTGTGCGCGCTGAGAGATCTCCCGGTGCGACCTCACTGTGCCGTCCCGTGCTACCTCGCGCCGTTGCCGAGCCCATACAACCGTTGCACTGCCCATGACAGAGAGAGGGGATAAGTGAGAGGAAATGCCAGCATCAGATCTGCCGCCTCCGGAGCTCGCCGTTCCTAATGCAGTCCCCATCTTTGTTCCCCCGATGCCGGTCAAGACGACGATCTCAGCACGGAGGAAGCAACCCGTCTGCCGCTGGTTTCTCCAATTTGACTCTGCCAATTTGACACTGCCGCTGGTCCAGGGGAGGAAGAAAGGAGCGACCGGGGTTGGAGAGGTGAGCGAGCGGGATTGACACAGAAAACTCCTCGCGGGTGAGACTAGCAGCGGGAGCCAAAACTGGTTGGCCACAACCGGCAGAATTGGGCGGATGAGCTCAACCGGCGTTTTAGAGGAATATTAGAGGAATCTGGTTGCCCTCAACCCCTCCCATCCTTTAAACCAAACAGGTGGTAACCATTTTTCTAGTGGCTACCTCTAGCCACTGAAGGATATCCCCTCAACCAAACAGCCCTTAGTAGCTCCGCGTGCAAAGCCATGAAACGCGGCAGGCTGTCAGCGCCATCGGCCCGGTGGACGAGCCGCCGTGCGGCGTCCCCATCTTCTTCCCCTCTCGATCCTGTACTGTACTACGCATATCAGCAGGATCCATACATACGCGCGCGGTCTACGAGAAGGAAGGAGACCCAGCGAGCGAGCGCACATGGGCGCCATCACTCTACTGTAATGCCCTTACTTAGTTCTACTCTCGGCTAGAATTCCCGAGTCATTTCTCCTACTCTCTCGCAGCCGCCCACCGCCCCCGTTGAGAGTCGGCGTTGACTCGCCGGATCCAGCCGCTCTCGTCGCCGGCGCTCGCGCTGGTGGCTGTAGAGATGCGCTAGGATGCCGGATTTGCTTGTACAGAGGTAGTTGTAGGTCTAGTTGTAGAAGAGAGGATGCCCCTGTGGCGAATCGGAGTAGGTCGTCGGAATCCATCGGCCGGTTCCGTTGCTTCTGCGTCTTCGTCTTCCTCGCTGGTGCTCACCGGTGGCAGGTGTGGCGGCAAGGGAGGAGATGGAAGGCCAGCATCTCCAATAAGGCCATCTTCCCCTTCCTCTGGAGACTTCCCGGTCTGGTGCTTCTCCGCAGCTCCAGCCGGTCGCCGATGCGGTCCGTCGTCAAGCCGCCGTGGTGGTGGCGCGGCGCGGGCGTCAAATCTGGCGAGGTCTTCTTCAATAAGCGGGCGCATCTTCTCCCCAGGTTTGTCTGGTTCTCGCCGATTCTGCCTCCCCTTCCTTCTGTCCATGGTGGAATGGAGAAGGGTGGGTTGCCGGCGACTTCCTGCATGAAGGGAGAAGACTGGGGAATTCCAATTGAATCTGAGCTCATCCACGATCGAGGCAAGCTCGCCTCGACGATCCTATGCCGACAAGGCGGCGCAATTTCAACCTCCAGTGAGGAGGCCTTGATCCGATTCCGCTGCGGGTGCTCGAAGTCTCTGAGCCACGAAGTGATGCGTTCCCCGTGGTTGAGAGGTGGACCGTGGCAGCAAATCATCGCCGGAAAAGGGCTCCCGAGCAACAGGATCTGGTTCCTCGGCGGTGACGCCTGGAGGACGCCGGCGAAGAGTGGTGGAGGTGCCCAGGGACTGCTCTGCATGAATTTGTTTTGTCTCGGGGTGTTATTTGTAAAAAGAAAGAACCTTTCTCTAGATAGGAGATTTCCTAGGACTTGTGTTGAAAAGGTCTTTTCTGCAATTTGTACCTACCACTATGATAATAGATAATTCGGGGTCTTTCTAGACCCCTCCCCGTTGTTCAAAAAAAAAAGTTCTACTCTCGATTCACGAATCTGGATACAATTCCTCAGCGTCACGCTGGGAGAGAATCACGACCGTAGTCGGAAGGAGGAAGAAGGAGTTCTCTCAGGAACTATGAATTACAATAACCATCGATAAGGATCAGCTCATGCGTCTGTCGCCTTTAGTTCCCGTGTACGCCCTTAGGCCAGTTCCGCCTTCAGTCCTTGTTGGGCCTGGGCCGCTCTGATCTTGGCTCGCCCTGCTGCTCTCCTTGTGGCCTTGAGGGCTTCAGGCTGGTGTCGTGCCGTGACAGTACCCTCCCTTGCAGGCACAGCTTGTCCCCAAGCTGGTGCGAAGGGAAATGCGTCAACGATGGCGTAGTGAGGCTCCCAAGTGGTACAGGTGTCTGGCATCCCGGACCATTGAAGCAGTAGTTGAGGCACTTGTTTACTCCCGCGCCGGATGAAACGCTCCGCACAAATCTTACTTGGCTGCACAGGAACAGAAGCATCAATGAGAGCAATTGGTAGTTCCGCACTTACAGTGTCGCCGGGTCGAATGGCTTTTTTCAGCTGGGATACATGAATCACTGGGTGGATGCGAGCATGATCAGGCAGCTTCAGTTTGTATGACACATTTCTGACTTTGTCGATGACTTGGTAGGGTCCAAAGTATTTGAAGCCCAATTTCTGTGACGCACATTTCGCTACCGTCACTTGCACATATGGTTGGAGTCGCAGATAAACCCAATCACCAATCTGGAATGTGCGTTCAGTCCTCTTTTTGTCGGCCTGGGATTTCATGCGTTGCTGAGCATGCTCGAGGTGTTGTCGAATTACAGGCATCATGGCTGCTCTCTCCTGCAGCCATTCATCCAGGTCCTTGTTGCCAGTTGGTTCGGCATGCTGGAACCCAAAGTGACGTGGCTTGCGTCCGTACAGGACTTCAAATGGAGATCTACCCAATGCGGAATGAAAGGCAGTGTTGTACCAGTAAGCTGCCAAGGGAAGCCATTTGGCCCAGTGTTTGGGATTTGCATGGACAAGGCACCTGAGATATGTTTCAAGACACTGATTAAGCCTCTCGGTTTGACCATCCGTCTGAGGGTGATAAGACGAGCTCATGTTCATTGTAGTATCAGCCAGACGAAACAGATTTTGCCAGAAGCTACTAATGAACACCTTGTCTCGGTCAGAGATGATGACTTGTGGCATGCTGTGATGATAGTAGACATGATCAACAAAAAGTTGTGCCACCTTAGCTGCTGTGAAAGGGTGTTTGAGAGGGATGAAATGGCCAAACTTTGTGAATTTATCAACCACCACCAGGATTGTGTCATACTGCCCCGAGGTAGGTAACCCTTCGATGAAATCCATGCCAATGGAGTGCCAAGCTTCAGGAGGAATAGGGAGAGGTTGCAACTTACCCGGCAGTCTAGTATGCTCAGATTTTGCCTGTTGACACACCGTGCATTGTTGTACATACTTCTGAATGTCCTGTTTCATGCCAGGCCACACAAACATCTGCTTCACTCTGTGATATGTTGCTAAAACTCCAGAATGCCCCCCCAAGCCACTGCTGTGCAGTGCTGTGAGTATTGCTTGTTGGGCCTCCACATGTGTGCCAAGCCAAATTCTGCCTTTATATTTGATTACTCCGTCCACGAGTTTGTACCCCATCTCATTCGTGTTGTGGAGACTCAACTCTGTGTACAATTGTTTTGTCTTTGCATCTGTAAGGTACCATTTGGTAATTGTTTCTAGCCACTTCGGCCTGACCATGGATACTGCACATAATTCAGCTGGTCGACGGGAAAGAGCATCAGCCGCCACATTTGTCTTCCCTTGTTTGTAGACAATCTTGTATTGTAACCCTAGCAACCTGAAAAAGGCCTTCTGCTGAATTTTTGTTGTGAATTTGTGTTCACCCAAGTGAATTAGGCTGCGTTGATCAGTGTGAATGATAAATGTGCCATGTTGCAAATATGATTTCCATTTCTCTATCGCTAGAAGGATTGCCAGACATTCTTTATCGTATATGGATAGTGCTTGGTTTTTAGGACCAAGAGCCTTGCTGAGAAATGCCAAAGGATGTCCACGTTGCATTAGGACAGCTCCTACACCTGTAGCACAAGCATCAGCTTCAACCACAAACTCCTGGTGAAAATCTGGTAATGCCAGGACTGATGCTTGCACCAGCGCTTGCTTCAGGGAGAGAAAAGCATCATTGACCACTGGAGACCAGACAAACGGAACATCCTTCTTCAGAAGCTGAGTTAATGGCTTGCTAATGACCCCAAACTGGCGGATGAATTTTCTGTAGTATCCTGCCAGACCCAGAAAACCTCAGAGTTGTTTGACATTTTGCGGCTGCGGCCAGTGTTGAACCGCGGAAACTTTGGCCGAATCAGTGGCAACACCGTCGGCGCTGATGATATGGCCGAGGTACTCAAGAGATTTTTGCGCAAATGAGCACTTGCTGTGTTTGACAAACAATTTGTTTTGGGCCAGCAGACGAAACACCTCATCCAGATGTTGTTGGTGCTCAGAAATGGTTTTGCTGTAAATCAACACATCGTCAACAAAGACCAGCACGAATTTGTGAATCACATGAGCAAACACGGTGTTCATGGCTACCTGGAAGGTGGCTGGCACCAATGTGAGACCAAAAGGCATGACACGGAACTTGTAGTGACCGGCGTGGGTCTTGAACGCCGTCTTAGGTTCGTCTTCCTCTTTCATGCGAATCTGATGGTAGCCGGACCGCAGATCCAACTTGGTGAAGAACCTCGCCCCGGCAAGCTCATCCAGTAACTCATCGACCACCGACATGGGGTACCTGTCCTTGACCGTAACCGCATTCAGTTGGCGGTAGTCCATGCAAAAGCGCCAAGTACCGTCCTTCTTCTTGACTAGAAGAACTGGAGACGCGAACGGACTGCGGCTGGATTTGATGATTCCTTGGGCGATCATCTCACGAATTTGCCGTTCAATTTCATCCTTTTGCTGGGGTGAATAGCGGTATGGCTTGACATTGACGGGTTGCACGCCAGGCATCAATTCGAAGCTGTGATCGAAGGAGCGGTGTGGTGGCAGCCCACTTGGTGTGGCAAAACACTCCTTGTGCTCCTCAAGTAGTTTCGCGATCGCTGGTGGTACTGGAGCTTGCTCATAGGAAAGACTAACAGGACATAAATGGACAACCTGTGCCAGAGCTCTGTTTCGGAGCAACTGGTGAATTTCATCCACCGTGATCGGTTCACAGCTGCGCACACTGTCTTTGATTCCTTTCAGAGTGATGCGCTTGCCATTCAACCGGAACCGCAAGGATTTGTTAGGCCAATCTACCCACATTTTGCCACAATTGTGGAGCCAGTCCATACCTAGGATGATGTCATACCCTGGCATGTCAAACACCCGGAATGAATCAACAAAGTGATGCCCCCGGCATTCCCATTGTAAATCTGAAACAGCGGCACAAATCTGTTCTTTTGCACCATTTGCTACCTGAACTATCACAACCTCCACCTGTTGGGTTGGCAGCCCCAACTGTGCCACAACTGTTGAGCTGATGAAATTGCCACAACTACCAGAATCAATAAGAATGAGAATTTGTTTACCCTTGACTGTCCCTTGCAGTCGAATACTTTTGCGGTTTGTTGTGCCAGCCAATGCACAAGGAGAAATGTGCATCAAGGACTCATCACTACTGCTGGGATTATTTTTGTCAGCATCAGAGTCAGAGGATTGAAGAATGCCCAATAATTCTTCAACCATGTGGAGAGGCACCGACTTGCTACATTTGTGGCCCGGGTGAAATTTGTCTCCACACGTAAAGCTTTCATTTTGAGCACGTCGTTGCGCCTTCATGGACTGAAATTTCTCATCCCATGGTGGCTTGCTCACTGTCTTTTCCTCTGTCTTCTTTAGCTCGTCAGGTGAGGAGCCTAGCAGGCCCTTGCCAGATAATGCTGATCCGGTGTGCATTCGATAGTCATGCTTGTACCAAGAGGTGAAAGTGG
Organism: Dactylis glomerata; assembly: GCA_007115705.1. Lineage (NCBI taxonomy): Eukaryota > Viridiplantae > Streptophyta > Magnoliopsida > Poales > Poaceae > Dactylis > Dactylis glomerata. Next base: position 3,060,312 of record QXEO01000380.1, read on the forward strand.
GCTTGATTTTGTCTGCCAATTCTTCTTGTGTCTCTGCTAATATCAGTGCAGCATCCACAGTTTTGGGCCCGTGCAGGCGTATGGCTCTCTGAATATCCTTACGCAACCCATTCACAAACTTAGTTACAAAGAAGGCTTCATCATAGTGTCTGTTATGCACAAGTACCTTGTGTCGCAGTCCTTCAAATTTGTGGTAGTACTGCTCCACTGTTCCTGTTTGTCGGCATCGTTCCAATGCTGCTAGATGCCTGTGATGCTTATCCTTGCCAAATTTCAGATGTATAGCTACACACAATTCCTCCCAGGTGTCCACATCGTGTTCAGCTTCATACGATTGCAGCCATAGTGCCGCATTGCCAATAAAATGCATGGAAGCGAAACTAGCCCAAGTCTCATGATCGACATCATACAGTGCAAAATACTTTTCACAAACGGTCTTCCACCACTTAGGATTGTCTCCATCAAACTTAGGGAAATCTGTCTTCAGTGGTCTACTTTGATTGTGGTGATGGTGTTGACTACGCCCTGTATTGTACCCACTGTCCTCACAACCAGAATGATCTCCCAACTCAAAATTAACAGGTGTGTGAGGAAATTCACGCCGCATCTGTACCCTAGGTGGAACTGTTACCTTCAGAGTGGTGGCCACGGGTACCTCAAGCGCCGGCTCCTTGCCTGGGATGCGAAGATCAGTCATTGGGGTGCGTTCTGCTTCGAGATTTGTCAATCGAGCGTCCACAGCTTCAAGCGAGTGGTGAATATTTTTGATGGATTCATCCACCTGAGGCATCCATGCTCCTTGGTTGCGCAAGGTCTCATTGATGGAACGCAGTGTTATGGTCGTGTCCGCGCACTGCTTCTGAAGCTCGTCTCCTTGCTTTTTCAGCGACGTCAAATCTGCTTGTGCCTTCTCCATCAGGACTTCGTCTGCTCGTTCCCACATCTCCGCTGCAGTAACCAGTGTCAACCGCCACTGAAAATTCTCGCCGCCGATGATGCACAGATCACGCTGCCAAGCCGGAATTTTACCACTCATGGAGGGATCCGTGAGCAACCGCTCCGCCACCGCGAGATCTGCACCCGAATAGTCTACCGCCGCCTCACGCCTCCTCGATCGCCCTTGAAGAAGCGATCGCTCCGCTGCCGCGAGATTGGGTACAAGAGTGGGATTTTACAGGAGATCCCAACCACAATCGCCCTTTTCTCGAATCGCCGCCGGAAGAAGAACCACGAGATCTCACTCCGTTGCCTATGGAATTCGCCGCCCACACCACAGATCCGAGGATTGGTGGCTCTGATACCAAGTGTAATGCCCTTACTTAGTTCTACTCTCGATTCACGAATCTGGATACAATTCCTCAGTGTCACGCTGGGAGAGAATCACGACCGTAGTCAGAAGGAGGAAGAAGGAGTTCTCTCAGGAACTATGAATTACAATAACCATCGATAAGGATCAGCTCATGCGTCTGTCGCCTTTAGTTCTCATGTACGCCCTTGGGTTGGTTCCGCCTTCAGTCCTTGTTGGGCCTGGGCCGCTCTGATCTTGGCTCGTCCTGCTGCTCTCCTTGTGGCCTTGAGGGCTTCAGGCAGGTGTCGTGCCGTGACATCTACCTCCGCTCCCCCGCCGGTGCTGGGCCTTCTTTAGCCGCGGCGCAGATCGCAGCCAGGCACGCCACTGCCGCGGCAGCAGCCTGGGCGAATTCTTTACTTGCTCACGGCACCTCGCCTCGCCTCGCCTCGGTTGCAATTGCCTGCGGCGATTAACCAACCCCGAGTCACGGCGGAAAAGCCGGGAAAAGGCGTAGGCATGCGCTCGGGGCAGAGCCAAGAGTCCATCTGGGGGACTCAGACTGAAGCAAACGGAAAGAGCAAAAACGACTGAGCAAAAGAGTGCCAGCCAACAAAGCAAACAAGGGCAAAGTGGAAAAATCGTACCATTTCAACTTCGAATTCGAGGGTGAATCAGGATGGAAAGATCAATTTTCTCATGTTTCATTTTTTCAAAATAAATAAATAAATCGCGCATGACAGTGTATGTGAGCTCCTTTCATGCAAAAGATGACTACTAGTTCCACATGTGTATGCGAATTTCTCTCATGAAAAAAGGACTATTAGTTCCAATGTCCATCGATTTTCATAACCTGGTTTATAAATCCAAAGAACATTGATATAGTTTCGACATGCCAACAACTGTCACATATCACATTTCATCATCTTTGGAAGGGATTGTTGTGCTGCATGAAACAATTCATGAGATTCACCACAAGAAAATGTCATGAGTGCTTTTCAAAATGGATTTTAAAAAGGCATATGACAAAGTGAACTGGGCCTTCTTGTATGAGTTGATGCAAGCTAATGGTCTAGGAGATGTGTTCTGTGATTGGGCGATAAAAGTGGTGAGAGGAGGAAGAGTGGCCATTAAAGTCAATGCCACTATTGGCCCATATTTCCCCACTTATGCTGGAGTGAGACAAGGTGACCCATTGTCTCCCCTACTATTTGATATAGTGGGAGATGGTCTAGCCATGCTGATGAGAAAGACACAAACAGAAGGGATTGTGAAAGTCCTGGTTCCACATCTGGTGGATGGGGGGGTATCTATCTTGCATAATCAAGTGCTTGATCAGATAAAAATGAACAAGGGTGTTCACACTTCTGGCAAGGTCTGATGAATGTGAGTCAAATTTTCCAATAGCATTGTCAAAGAATCACAAATGATGGAAAAAAAACCTCTGTTCTGGACATACAATTGGGTGAATAATTCACCCCTCTCTATCTAGTTCCCCGGATTGTACCAGTTAACCTTTTAAAAAGATATCAATGTGAGTAGAGTCAAAGAAGCGGGATGGGGTGAGATAAGATTCAGAAGAACACTATATGGAGAAACATTGCAACGGTGGGAAGAAATGAAGATATTTGTAGATGGTGTGCAGCTAAGAGATGAAGCTGACCGAGTTGCATGGAAAATTGGTTCAAGTGGAAAATTCAGAGTCAATGATTTATATCTTTAGCTGAGAGCTGAGGGAAGTTTCCCCTAGAAATTTCTATGGAAAATTAAAATACCTCTGATGGTCAGGATTTTTCTTTGAAAAATGCTTAAGAATAGCATTTTGACCAAAGATAACCTACTTAAAAGAGGATGGACTGGCAATGAGCAATGCCAGTTCTGTGCTGAAAAGGAAAATATCAAACATATGATATTTAAATGTGGGCTGACCAAACTAGCCTGACAAGTAATCATTTGTGCTTTTTCAGTTAGTCAGACCACCAAATAGTGTAGATGACATGTTTGGTGGATGGATAAAATCCTTCCCCAAAAATCAGAGAAATCTATTTTTGTGTGCGGCTGTTGCACTATGCTGGATAATCTGGAAAACTAGGAATGATGCATGCTTCAACAATAAATACCCAAATGATCCTGCAAACATAATATACATGTTGTGCAATGTGCTCACTAGTTTAGGGTGATCAAGGAGGCATACGGGCGTTCTCACAGTTGGGCCCCAGACGTGCTGCAGATTTCTGCATCCTAATGTGTCTTCTACTCCATCCTTAGTCTTCCTTCCTTTGGATACTTGCTCTGGACCTGTAATATACTCTTGTCTAGGTGTTGCTATGTTTGTTGATACTTCAGTTTTGCCCCAGCCCTGTGTGGCTTTTGAGTAGGGATGACGTTTTGCTAAACTAGTTTAGATAGGGGTGGTATTGCAGTATCTCCTCTTAGAACTAGGTTCATTTTATTTTCCTGTTTTTCACCTATACTTTGTGGTGGTTTCTTTAATGGAAATCGACAGAGAACACCCGTTGGGTCAAAAAAAATCATGCTTCATCAAAGAAAGAACACAATGCCATCATAGATTCATAGCCCAACCCCTCCACACCGCTTGAGCTAGATGCCACAAACCCACAATGATAATCCTTATCAAGTGAGTGTTTTCCATTAGGCCTAGAGCAAAACCAAACACCTAAAAGAAAGACGAGTGCATTGCGCTCGAGAAACTCAACCACCATATAACCAAGACAAAACTAGCGGCATATATATGTAGGTGAAGACGTACAAGTGATCCACTTGTCATTGCACTAGAGAAAAAGAAGTCTCATCATTCAGCACAAGTGCCCAACATCTCCAATCCAAGTTACAACTCTCACAGGTCTCACCAAGACCCGCTATTGAGAAACAATCCCTTCTCTCAATCTGCCCCTCACCGTCCTCTCCTGGCCCCTATATATAGATGGCCAGGTCTCAAGGATCGGGATGGATCCGATACAGATTATAATATCGACATACGATATGAACTCGTATTTCGACTATCGTTACAATTGGGCCTAGCTTAATGGGCCTCAGGGGTACTCAACTGATGGGCTCTATTATCTATACCCTTGTCAGTAGCCCCCGAGATTCTACTAGAATTGCAGATTTGGGTTGAATCTCAGATCTTCAAATCTTTGACTTGATCAACACTTGACTTCTTCATATCTTTAAATCTTCGACTTGGTCTTTCAACTTATCTTTTTATTATAATGTCTTGCAATGGGTTTTGATGAACAACCCTGACAACTCTGACGGATCAAGAGGCCAGTTAACTGCCGGAACAGATACTTGTCACCTACTTTAAATTCAATCCTCTTGGACTTGAACTCGGGAAACCGGTCAAACCCATTCTTTTGCCGCATTTAGGACTTATAAAGAATGAATCTCAGTGGTTCTTGATACGTCTCCAACGTATCTATAATTTTTTATGCTCCATGCTTGTTTTTACACCATTTGCCTATTGTTTCGTTACACTTAGTGGCACTTTTATGCATTTTCCGGAACTAACCTATTAACAAGTTGCCACAGTGCCAGTTTCCTGTTTTCTGCTGTTTTCAGAAGTGATACACAGGAAATATTCTCGGAATTGGACGAAACAAGTTCCTGAAGTCTTATTTTACCCGGAAGCTTCCAGAGATCCGAAGAGAAGTAGGAGGGGGGCCACCAGGGCCCCACACGCATGGGCGGCGTGGCCAGGGGCCTGGCCGCGCGGGGCCCGCGTGAGGGCTCCTGGCCCCTCCTCTGACATCGCCCCTTCGCCTATAAAGACCCCCCGATGGAAAAAACCTAAGTACCCGATCAGTTTTCCAGAACACATCGCGATCCGTCACCGCCGTCGACCCGAAGATCGGGAGGGTCCAGAAGCTCTTCCCGGCACCCTGCCGGAGAGGGGAATCGCCACCGGAGGTCTTCTTCATCGCCATGCTTGCCTCCGGAGCGATGAGTGAGTAGTCTACCTTGGACTATGGGTCCATAGCAGTAGCTAGATGGTTGTCTTCTCCACCATGTGCTTCATGTTTAGATCTCATGAGCTGCCCTACATGATTGAGATCACCGTTATGTAATTCTACATGTTTGGTTTGTTGGGATCCGATGAATATTGGTGTTTATGATTAAGTTGTTGTACTGAATATTATCTTATGTTATCTCTATGTTGTTTATGATCTTGCATGCTCTCCGTTGTTAGTAGCTATCTTGGCCGAGTAGTTGCTAGTGACTCCAAGAGGGGGTATTTATGCTCGATAGTGGGTTCATGCCTCTATTTCACCTGGGGGAGTGACAGAAACCTCTAAGGTGGTAGATGTGCTGTTGCTACTAGGGAGAAAACAACATTCATATGCTCAAGGGCATATGCTTTGTTTACATTACACACTTTGCTTAATGCAATTATCTGTTGTTCGCAACTTAATACTACTGGGGTGTTCAGATTGATATCCCCGGGAGTGGATTATTAGTCATAGATGCAGTTGGATGGCGCTCTATGTATTTTGTTGTAATGCCCAGAGTAAATCTCATAGTGATCTTCTTGACATATCACGTTTATCTTTATTCTATCAATTGCCCAACTGTAATTTGTTTACCCAACATATGTTATTTTATCTATGGAGAGACACCACTAGTGAACTGTGGACCCCGGTCCTATTTACATCATATTGCTATCACCTGTTTACTTTGCTCGCACTGTTTACTTTACTTGCATACTATATTATTTTCCACTCGATACGCTCATAACCTTTGTTTCAAGCAAACCGGTGAGATTGACAACCTCATCGCAAGTTGGGAACAAAGTACTTGGTTGTGTGTGTACAGGTTCCGCGTTGCTATTGGCCGAAGACGAGTCAACAAGTATCGTTAATGGCGCCCTTGTTGGAGTGTTATTAAGCCAGTCTGCATCACCTTCAGTCGTTTTCCTCTCCTCTCCTGACCGATATTAAACCTTGGTTTCTTAACTGAGGGAAAACTAGCTGCTATACTCATCATACCTTCCTCTTGGGGTTCCCAATGGGCTGGTCATTCACCACGCACAAGGACTTACTGCTCCACGCCAGCAGCCTCTTTTCTGGCGCCATCAACAAGTAGCAGCTCCTTTTCTGGCACCGTTGCCGGGGAGGAAGAGAAGACTTCTGCGAAGGGAGTTTTTTGCACACACATCCTTTACTTTGTTTATTGCTTTGATTTACTTTATTTATTTTACCTGCATCATTTTTATATCAAAAACCCAAAAAATTAGAATCCTTGGTAGTTGTTATTTCTTTACTTTAGTTTATCATGTTGATCCCTAAGTACGTTCTGGAGGACCTCTCAGTAGGTAGTGGTTCGATTATTGGCAAAAGTAACATTGAGGAGTTCTTTAATCACATTAGTATGCATGAGGAAGTTGAGGAAAAGTCTTGGGTTGAGCTTGCTCCTAGTATTGAAGTTGCTTCTGTTTATTTAATTGACATGTTGGAAACTAGGTTTGCTAGTCTTAATCCTTTTATGCAATATATGTTCCTTAAGCTTCATGAAATTGAGGATCCCGAAAATAAAGCTTTTATCTTGGAAACTTTGCGCCTAGAATTTAAGGATGTCGTTATTGAAGCTAGGAAAGTTCTTAAACGTTTTAATAAACTCGGTTCACCTATAATAGTTATTAGTACAAATGATGAAGGGGCCGAGATACCTATACCTTGCAAGCTTTTGGGATTGAGTGAAGCTTTCGAAAATAATTTTGACTGGATTTGTCCTAAAAATCTTTTTGATGAGAATAGTGTACCAAAGCATGATCACAAAGGGTCTTCAAAAACTTATGTGGATGAAATACAATGCCTTATTGACAAGACCTCTGCTGTTGATCTTAATGCTTCATCACTTGATACTACTTGATTCGCAATTTTCTGCGCCTAGCTCAAAGGCGTTAAAGAAAAGCACTCTTGGGAGATAACCCAATGTTTTCTTTTCAATACTTTTTCTTTTATTTGAGTCTTGGAAGTCATTAATACTGTAATGACCGCTCCTTATCTTGTTTATTTTGTTTTTGTGCCAAGATAAGCCTCTAATTTGAGTGAGGTAAAGATTTGGGGATGTTGCTGTCCTGAAACTGTTTTCGGTGCTGCACCGTAAAAATTCGTGAAAATTATCTGTTTATCTTTTGGACCTGCGATTTCTTGTGCATATGCCCCAGGTTATATCCAAACTTTTGTTAGTTGAATACTTTTTGATTTGAGCAACATAAAATCCCTCAAAAATTCGACCTTTGTCAGCTGTTCAGTTTTGACAGTTTTCTGCCAATATTTGTGTTTGCCACTTTATCGCTTTCTTTTGAGTTCTTTTGATCATGGAACTTTTGGGGAGGTTGCTACAGTAGTATTTGCTATATATGTGGTGGTTTTGAGTTGAAACCTGAAGCAAATAGAGGGTTGATTATATTTTATGCTTACACTAATGTTGCTAATAGAATTGTGTTTAGTTTTGTATGAAGGAAGTTTTCAAGTGTAGGGATTGGAGAATGATGAGATGAGTTGAAGAATGGACAAAAGCTCAAGCTTGGGGATGCCCATGCATCACCCCAAGAAATATCCAAGAAGTACAAGCGTCAAAGCTTGGGGATGCCCCCGAGGCACCCCTTCTTCATCGGCAAAAATCAGGTCACCTTTCAAAACACTATATTTTTATTGCTTCATGCACTATGTGTTTTTCTTGGAGCGTCAGTTGTTTTAGTTTTCTTAGTTGGTTAGGTTTGTTTGTTTGCTGCAATAAATGGTTGGACCCCAACAAATTTTCTTTTGGAGAAGTTGCCTTGTTTTCATTTGCGAAGAACGCTCAATTTTTAATAAGAGTGAAACGGAGTTGTTCAAGCGTTCTTCTTTTTCTGCTACTGCTTTTGGTTTTCGTTTTCGCCTTGATTTGCATTCAGATCTTGTCATATCTTTTCATCAAGGTGTATTTTTGCCTCTGATCTTTATTGGTTTTCATCAAAAGAGGTGTTTATAAAAATTTCAAATGGTGTTGGAAAAGAGAAAAAGCTTTGTGCAAAATAGTGGTACAAGAAGGAGCTTGTGTAGACCGCGGCTTAGGCTTTTTCATGTCATGCTTGATGTCTTTTTGATAGTATGCTTAGTGGTTTTGCTGTAGCATGACTTGTCTCAAATAACTTAGATTGCTTAATGAGCCTTTGAAAAAATCATGCGTTGTTTTTATTGTATGGAAGCATTATTTTGGTTTTCTCCTTGATGCTTTATTTGGGTTGACTTGGCGCATGCTCACACATGTTAGACTCTTACAAAGTTGCCAATAGCCTTCATGATCATTTAGTTTTTGACTTTTGATGCCATCTTATGCTTCTTTTAATGTCGCTTTGTCGCTTTGCATGATTATGGCCATTATTGCTCTCTTAGTTGGTCGCTCCCAGTCTTTTGCTAGCCCTCACCTTGTACTGAGTATGAGCTCTACTCGTGCATCCAACTCCTAAAAGCCAAAGTTTTCCAAAGTGTCCACCATACATACCTACTAGCAATTTGCTATTCCAAGTAAATTTGACTTGCTTTTATTTTCTCTTCAAATTAAACTCTTACCAGTGTTATGCGAAATTCGGTCAGTAAAGCTCTCACGAACCAGAAGGCACACTTTACTTTTTCCTGTTCTTAAAATTTTGACATTGTGGCCTTTTATGTTGAGTTGTTATGCTTGCAAGTTGTAAGTTCGATTCTAGCCCAGCCATGCTGTCATGGGCAAGCTTTCAACATTGCACATCTTAATTGAGTTGATATCGTGATCTTTTGTTTATGGATGCCCGCGGTGTGAAATGAATTGGGAATCTTGTGGGGATCATGGAGTTTGTATATGTGTTAGGGAAACGCCGGGCCGCCAATCTAAGCCATGCATAATTCATGGTGGAAATTTGCAGCATACCCATGGTGAACATACGACGACGCATCTCACAATAAAAAGTTAAACAAAAGGCAAATAAAAGAGATGTCGAGGTGTTCATTGTCTGCTTGTCCTGTCATTTTGGTGTGGGCTTGTTCCATGTCATCGGGCACGGAGGTACCCCATTGGCGGTTCTCAATGATACGCATATACTTACAATGACAAGAGCCTTGCTTGGGACTCTAAGTAAAGTAGCATGAGGTTTGGGTACTCGTATTCACGGGGCACGAGGTTTTCAACTTATGATTTGTCAAGCATATGCATCATAATTGTTCTCGCATTAACTTTAACCATTCAAGATGCTTATGATGGGGGCAATGAGAGCTCAAAGCCGGTAAGTACCATAATTTTTGACGGTTATAAAACTTGCAATCACTGCTTCCCTCTGCGAAGGGCCTTTCTTCTACTTTTATGTTGAGTCACCACCTTCTTTTTTTATGCACCATTAAGAGAGCATAGTTGTCATTCTTAGTGTGATATGCATTGTCCCAAAGTTCATTGATTGATTCATGATGATTGGTTTCACTTGTTCTTAAATTATTTGTATCTAGTCGCCCTCTTAAACTTGAAGGTGTCCTATGCATTTATGTTTTGCTCTCTTTGAAGGACAAGCTGAAAACCATTTGTATGTTTTTCCTTATGATTTGAACACACGTTTGACTTTCATTGTTTCATTATCATGATGTTTTGTTTGTGTTCATTTACATGTTTACAACATGGTTGCTAAGTTCTTATTGTCATGATTATATCTTCATGCCCATGTTTTAAGTTCTTATGATCCCAGCTCACAAATGCTTACATATATGATCAAGATTGTGTAGGTGCATGTCACCTCAAAAATTATTCTTTTGTTATCACTTACCTACTCGAGGACGAGCAGGAGTTAAGCTTGGGGATGCTTGATACGTCTCCAACGTATCTATAATTTTTGATGCTCCATGCTTGTTGTTACACCATTTGCCTATTGTTTCGTTACACTTAGTGGCACTTTTATGCATTTTCCGGAACTAACCTATTAACAAGTTGCCACAGTGCCAGTTTCCTGTTTTCTGCTGTTTTTGTGTTTCAGAAGTGATACACAGGAAATATTCTCGGAATTGGACGAAACAAGTTCCTGAAGTCTTATTTTACCCGGAAGCTTCCAGAGATCCGAAGAGAAGTAGGAGGGGGGCCACCAGGGCCCCACACGCATGGGCGGCGCGGCCAGGGGCTTGGCCGCGCGGGGCCCGCGTGAGGGCGCCTGGCCCCTCCTCTGACATCGCCCCTTCGCCTATAAAGACCCCCCGACAGAAAAAACCTAAGTACCCGATCAGTTTTCTAGAACACATCGCGATCCGCTGCCGCCGTCGACCCGAAGATCGGGAGGGTCCAGAAGCTCTTCCCGGCACCCTGCCGGAGAGGGGAATCGCCACCGGAGGTCTTCTTCATCGCCATGCTTGCCTCCGGAGCGATGAGTGAGTAGTCTACCTTGGACTATGGGTCCATAGCAGTAGCTAGATGGTTGTCTTCTCCACCATGTGCTTCATATTTAGATCTCATGAGCTGCCCTACATGATTGAGATCACCGTTATGTAATTCTACATGTTTGGTTTGTTGGGATCCGATGAATATTGGTGTTTATGATTAAGTTGCTGTACTGAATATTATCTTATGTTATCTCTATGTTGTTTATGATCTTGCATGCTCTCCGTTGTTAGTAGCTATCTTGGCCGAGTAGTTGCTAGTGACTCCAAGAGGGGGTATTTATGCTCGATAGTGGGTTCATGCCTCTATTTCACCTGGGGGAGTGATAGAAACCTCTAAGGTGGTAGATGTGCTGTTGCTACTAGGGAGAAAACAACATTCATATGCTCAAGGGCATATGCTTTGTTTACATTACACACTTTGCTTAATGCAATTATCTGTTGTTCGCAACTTAATACTACTGGGGTGTTCGGATTGATATCCCCGGGAGTGGATTATTAGTCATAAATGCAGTTGGATGGCGGTCTATGTATTTTGTTGTAATGCCCAGAGTAAATCTCATAGTGATCTTCTTGACATATCACGTTTATCTTTATTCTATCAATTGCCCAACTGTAATTTGTTTACCTAGCATGTGTTATTTTATCTATGGAGAGACACCACTAGTGAACTGTGGACCCCGGTCCTATTTACATCATATTGCTATCACCTGTTTACTTTGCTCGCACTGTTTACTTTACTTGCATACTATATTATTTTCCACTCGATACGCTCATAACCTTTGTTTCAAGCAAACCGGTGAGATTGACAACCTCATCGCAAGTTGGGAACAAAGTACTTGGTTGTGTGTGTGCAGGTTCCGCGTTGCTATTGGCCGAAGACGAGTCAACAAGTACCGTTAACGGCGCCCTTGTTGGAGTGTTATTAAGCCGGTCTGCATCACCTTCAGTCGTTTGCCTCTCCTCTCCTGACCGATATTAAACCTTGGTTTCTTAACTGAGGGAAAACTAGCTGCTATACTCATCATACCTTCCTCTTGGGGTTCCCAACGGGCTGGTCATTCACCACGCATAAGGACTTACTGCTCCACGCCAGCAGCCTCTTTTCTGGCGCCATCAACAAGTAGCAGTTCTCAGGGTAACCAGTGCGTCCACCAGGATTTTCTTCACGTCGTAGAATCCTCTTGGACTTGAACTCGGGAAACCGGTCAAACCCATTCTTTTGCCACATTTAGGACTTATAAAGAATGAATCTCAGTGGTTCTCAGGGTACCCAGTGCGTCCACCAGGATTTTCTTCGCGTCGTAGACACGGATAAGTACCAACAGAGCACATCCATGTGCGTATACCAGGCCACACAGGACGGATCCTAGGGTCTTACCTTCGTGATATATTTCAACCACGACATTCAAGTTTTGTCGCGATGACGCAACTCGAGAATCATATGTCGCAGCCTTGTTTGACTGTTTCAATTCTTAAAATATTTGGGTTATTCAACCTTGATTGATATAAACTCCCTCCCGATGGTAGTAACTATGCTTTCTAAATCTTCTTTCGCCTTGTTTGCTCCATTATTCATGAAAAAACTTCGTTGCGTGCGCGCCCAGCGCTCCCGATGGGAGTAGCCCCCGAGGCTATAGTCGAAAAAACTTATTTCGAGTATAGGCTCAAATACATTGCGCCTACTTTCACTCATCAGATTGTAGCTTTATTTGATAATATCATCGGGGGCGCGCTCAGCGCTCCCGATGGTAGTAGCCCCCGAGGCTACAGTCGAATATTTTCGGGTATAGACTCAAATAATGAGTTTTTCTTCCTCGATCCCTCTATACTTTTTATGTCCGTTTTTCGTCGACTTCCTTGGTCATCATCAATACATAGATATATCATACCATTCTTTTGCTGAATTTCCCCTATCAGTGTCCACCACTTATCATATTCTGATTTCGCTGTTATTTGAATTCTTGTGATGTCATTAACAGAGTCATTCTTTAAATGATTTGACTGGGCGCTGACCGTTGCTCGTGGGCAGCGCGGTAATTTTACAATTTTCTTGCTCGTTAGTGGGCTGTTGTTTCCGCTCCTTGTGCCACGTCTCAGCCCACGTTCCTTCATCAGGAATCTATATAAGGGGGAGAGTGGGGATTTACTGTTTACCAGTTCCTCGCTTCTGCCGCTGCCACCATTGCTGTAAACCTTGCGCACTTCTGAGCTCCTGCACAGCCCCCACGCGTGGCTCGTAGATGCGCTTCAAGACCCGCGCGCAAAAGAACAAGATGGGGAAAACCAACACCACCAATGCATCAACCATCTGGGTGCCTACTGAATTCAAGCCAACGGATCTCACCAAGGCCCAGGCTGATGGTTTCATTGCCGACGGTGACCAGGTCATCTTCCCTAGCACCGAGCGCATCCCCAAGCCCCCGAGCGGCTTTCGGGTGATGTTTTTTGCCTTTCTTTTACGCGGTCTCTCTTTCCCTGCCCACGAGTTCCTTTGTGGGCTTCTCTTTGTGTACGGTGTGCAGCTTCACCAGCTCACACCAAACTCGATTCTTCATATTGCCTGTTTTATTACTCTTTGCGAGTCTTTTTTGGGGATCGAACCCCATTTTCTTCTCTGGAAATATCTCTTTCAGCTCCGCCCCAGTGTTGCTTTATCAAAAAGCCTGAACTGGGCAGAGCTGTTGTTTCTGTTCGTGCTGAGTCTCAGTACTTGGAATTTTCCATGGCTGCCTCAGTGCAAGGTTGGAGGAAGAAGTGGTTTTACATAAAAGACCAAAAAGTCTCTTCCTCTGACCAGTACGGCATTGCCCCTTTTGATGCCGCTGAAAATCTGAAGAAAATGGCCTCGTGGGATTCTCCTCCCACGGAAGCTGAGATGGAGGATATCAAGCCACTGCTAGCTCGCATCCAAGCTCTGAAGAGTGGCAGCAGAGGTGCGCTGTCAGGGACTCAACTTATGGCATTTTTTCTGCAACATCGAGTTCGGCCTCTTCAGTACCGTATTTCCAAACTTTGGTCGTTCTCTGGCTTGGGAGATTCTTCTTGAGTATGTGACGATCTTATGGAGAAGAAGGATCTCGACAAGCGAGTGAGAGCCCTCACTACTCTCACGAAAGATCATGAAATTCCAGCTTTGGCAGCTAGTTTCTTCGACTCCGAGCGTCCCTTGCCTGCGGTATATGTGTTGTCTTCATTTGTTCGCTTTCTTTTATCTTATCGCTGTTTCTTTACTATTGGTTTCGAGTTGGTGGTGAAGCCACCAACTCGACATACATCATGTAAGTGACGAAACTACCCTGCAAAATCAGATTTATTACTCTTATGCCACTGCCAAGTTAACAGCGTTCCGATGAAAAAAAACTTATCATAGGACGTTTTCCATCCCGATCGACCGAGGCAATCCCTGACCTAGGGTTCCACCACCCCGCCGCCACTCCCACCTACCGACCATAGCACTCGTCCCTTTCAGCATAACCGCAGAGAGAAGAAAGAGAGGCGAGCAGCTGTCGCTAGGGTTTGCCGCCGCCCTTCCCGTTGCCCTTCCGTCAACTCTCCCATGTGCAGCCAAGCGACAACCTCACGCATCGCAATTCCAGGCTATCCTACTACGGCCCCGCTCGAGACAAGGCTGGAGAAGGATGGCATCATGCGCATCTTTCATCACAGCGGCCAGGATTGACGCGATATCGCCGAAATCGAGATGCCAATCTTCAAATCTCCTAGAGCATCCGCCAGAATCGGATCCTTGCAGTGGCTGCTCTGTAGAATCTGCAAGATGTTGCTACCCCTTCCCATCGTCCTCCATCCCGTCTTGGATATCAAGCTTGTTGGAGAAGAAGCATCCTCGGCGGCCGTAACCAACGCGGTTCCCGCACTGGCGCCAAACTGGGCCACGACTGCAACAGAGACAAGCAAGTTACGGATCAAGGCCATGAGGGGGTGGCCCAACCGCTTTCTGTCCGCTGACATTTTTTTAGATCGAGTTCAATCTAAGATGCGATATTTGCTTCCAAATAGTGCAGGTTTTGGTCATTGAAGCTGCTATGTTATTCTCTGCAGGTTCATCTCCTAGGAACAAAAAATGGAACGAGGAGGGGCGCGAGCTGAGGTTGCATTCCAGCAGTCTGTCAGCTCAGTGGTGCATGCCAGTCAACATCACGTTAATGGGTCACCACTCAGTGAGTTGGACTAATGAATCGCTTGGGTACTCCTTTCTCTATTTTCTATAGCTGATCTGGAATTGGTGATGTAGAAAAATGAATGAATTGTTTCCTTCTTGATATTTATGAGCCATGCGTGTATCGTGTTTGAAGAATTATTACAAGGGAGAATCACCACTAACAAGGATCATAAGCTTACCAGTCTGCCGTGAATTGGCGGGAAAGAAGCTTGGATTTTGCCCAATGTGAATTCACTCTGCGCCATCGGTGGTTCCGGTTGTTCATTGTTGGTGCCCACCTTGCCGTTTCTTGCTTTCCCGCACTTGGGACGGAGGACTCACTTCGCCCACCTTGCCGTTTCTCGCTTACCCGCAGTTGGGACGGAGGACTCACTCCGTTCTTGTCCTTCTCTGGCAAATACCTGAGGTGAGATGCTTTGTTAAAAATAGGCGGCCATTATAAAATTGCAGTGCGATTTGGTGGGCAAAACGAAATTTCAAGATTCTTATATTTCAGCTTTGCTGAGTGTGACTTAGTCTGCTGTGCCAAATGCAGGTTCAGGGCAGTCCATCATAACGTATAATGCTTCGAGCATATCTGAGGTGTGGCAAAGTGACCTCTCACTTCCCTTCTTATTGTCATTTCTTATTTTCACAATCAACCACACAACAGGTATGCAAAGATACCTCTCACTTTTGGCTTTGCAATATACATTTGATGACTCTGTTAAGATGCATTATCCTATTATGAAGAGTTAGCTCTAAAAAGAGTGCTGCAGTATACAAAAGAAATTTGGCTTATTTGCACTGTTGTTAGGCTATATACCAAGTTTGTGGACTTAAATTCGTATCATTACAATAATGTAAGTATTAATGATGTATTGAACACAAAGTATTGTCGGTTAATAATGCTGTCCCAAATGCATTGCTTATATATTCAGTTGATTTAAAAATATGTTGTTGTTTATCTGCTAAGGAACACCAAAGAGTAAAATCTTTACTACTCTATTGACAAAAAGTAAGATCTTCACTGAGGTTGCCAAGCAGTAGTGACCCGTTAGTTCAGATAATGCAAATTCCCAAAAATATTATGTATGTTCATGTGTAGAGAGTGGATTTGCTACACACCTTAATACGTACACACCTATGCATCACCGTTGGATGCTATCCTCCACCATTGGATTCTTTGTGCGACTCACGGTCACTAAACGGCACTAAACGGTTCGAAGTCTCTTTCTTTATAAGTAAAAATGACAGATGCTCTAATCTTTGTCGCTATGTGTGTTGTCCACTCTCTAAACAATGAATCTAATCTTTTATCTCTCCAGCGTTATGTACTAAAATCATCTAACGAAGCCCGTAGGATACTCGTTCAAGATTCAGACACAACTCTAACATTATTCATACTGTTTTTCCTTGATTCAAACATGAATCTAATTAAAGCTTGTAGTAATTCCAAACAAGTATATCATTTCAGAGTCAAGAAAACAAACCACATCTGAATCTTGGAAAAAACTACAAAAAAGCAACTTGAAAAAACAGGAAATGGGTGGGAGGGGAGGTATCAGCCCAGCGCAAGTGAGGAAGCTGGCGTCGGTGCGGCCCCGAGCTCGGCCAGATCGAGAACATCTCAAATAGATAAAATTGATTCCCCATCTCAAAACATCACCAGTAACATGAAATTCGAGGCAAGTTATAGAAAAAAATTACATCTAGAACGTGAGCATACAGACGGAAGGAAGCAAGAAAGTATGATTAAAAATAGAACTGAGCATATAGACGGAAGGAAGCAAGCAAATCAGACAAAATACAGAAAATTTACATCTAGAACAACCATATATATAGGCGGAAGGAAGCAAATCAGATTAAAAATATGGAAAACAAATTGATCTTCAGGCGTTGCCCCTCACTTCTGGCTCGTCTCCAACCATAGATGGGAGCAAGGGTCGTGCTGGTGGCGGAGCGCTATGGGTGACGGAGATGGAACGTGCTGCCGGCGGATTCCTTGGCCAGGGGGAGAGTGTGGTCGAGCCGCAGTCCATGCGCCGCCGCCGCAGGCGCGCACGCGCCCTGCCACTGCACGCTTCCTGCTCCAGCTATGGGCACCGTGCACCACGGCGACCTCCTCGAGCTCCCAGATCCCAAGCTTCACCTCACAGCCCCCGGGTCGCCGCACTTGCCCGCATCCCCGCCTGGGCTGTACGAAGAGGCGGTGGCGCTGTTGGCGGGATCCTCGTCGAGCGCCCAACTCAGGTCGCCGACGTCGACGACTAGGCCGCCGCGCTGGACGGCGTCCACGCTGCATCGGCCAGCTGGAGCTTGAGGAGGTGCGCGCCGGCCAGCTCTTCGGGGACCTCTCCTCGCTCGAGCCGCCGCAGCAGCTCGCCGGCGACGGCTTCCGCCATGGACACCGAGTCCCCGACGACGACGGGGTTGGTCCTTCTCCCCTGTTTCCGCACCATCACCTCCAGGACCGCCATCACGTCCTCTTCGCAGTGCGGAACGGCCACGGCAGGGGGAGAGGCGGACGGGCACGTAGGATAGCTGGAGCTTGAGGAGGTGCGCGCCGGCCAGCGCGAGCTTGAGCACCGCGGCCGCCTCGGCCGTCAGCGACTGGTGGATCGTGTACACCCCGGCGCGCATCACTGGATAAGGTGGGAGAGATGAGAGACAGAGAAAGGAGAGGATAAGATGGGAGAGGAGTGGTTCGGGCCTGGATGCAGTTTTAACGCCGTGACATACGTGTCACCTCCTAAGATGGTGAGTACCTACCACGGTGTATAGTTTTGTTTTTGTTCATGTGTATATTCTATTTTTCTCATGTTATTTCAGATGATACTGGTTAAGATTATGGCAATATGCAGTTTTTTGTGAGTGGCACATGTGTGCTTCAAGATGCTTTAATCAAGTAATGTTGCAATGTTCACTTGAAAAACTTGACATATTCATTACTTGAATTTTTCATATCTTAAACAATGAGGCGACAAAGACCACACAGAGAGGGTGGTTCCTGATGTACAGCTGGATGTATTGTTCAAATGAGACTTGAGAGTTGTAAGTACCAAGTAAATGCACTTTCGCCTTAGTGTTGTTCGTTTATACATCTGTTTTTTTTTAAATTCTATCTATGTATAGACAGCAAATTCCTGGGAACAAGTGGCATGAGTCTACATTAAAATGCATCGTCGTAGCAAGGCCTAATGCCGGGATAGCTACTACTTTCAGATTGTGTTGATTAGTAGCTGGTGCAGGAGTTGAGTCAGTCCACTGTAAGTGACATAAATTATGTGCTTCTCTTTTCCGTTTACATGTTACTACTGCTTTGTTTCTAATCTTTGCATGTGAACATCAGAATTACTCCTTACTTATGCAGTATTGTTTTTCTGTGAGAACAAGAATTTGTGCGTTCACATAGGGCATAAATTCATAACACTTTTAAGTTTATTGCTTCCTATTTGTTAACATGACAAGCCAGGCTTTAACCCCTTTTTAAAGGATACACACATTACACACATTACATACATGCACACTCATCCTTACTATTTTGTATCAAGGAAACTTAGTAAGCCCTGAAGCTTTTAAAAATGATTGAACTGGTGCCGTCATAACAACATGGTGGTGCTTCTGCTGCAAAATAACAACCCTCCAAGTAAGAAGGATTTTTTGGATGCTGAATATCGTCTTACACATGCTAAATATTACCGAACTGCAAGATGTCCACTAATCTCTTAATTGTGAATGTCTTTGACACTTGATGTTTTGACGTTTGGTTGATCATCTCTGAGCTGAGATTTTTCTTCTTTTGGTAATTTATCAGCAAAGTATGAGTCAACTACTATGTACAATTTCATATCAACAAATGCAATCAACCTATTAATTTTGTTCCTTTGTGTTTATTCTAATGCACTAATTGTGTTTTGTTCAATTTAGTGGGTCAGCTAGAGTTTATGCTGCTGATAGTTTACTATGAGACATTCTTGTAATGTGTGATACTATGAGAATTTTTTTGAGCTAGCATCTCATGGACTATACATTTCGTGTTCTCTTTCTGGTACTCTTAAATGTATGCAATGTAACTATGTAACATGAATGAGCAGCAATTCTCATTTAATATTCGGAAGATTAGGTGTGTTTTATCTTGCATGTTGATAATGCTCTTTTCTTGTCTATTTTTTTGTCTGTGAAATAATATATCGTATAGATGAGGCGATGTGACTCAGAGCTATCGTAATGCTCGTACATATAATACTATGAATGTGCATATACTACTATGAAGGTTGAACCACCCATACGTGCACTTCTTTTCTTCCAGCCTCTAAACAAAAATAATCACCCTGCTCTTTATACAAATAGGTGCACAGCTAGGCCTGCCCTTGGCACACCTACACCACCTGCAACCACTCACGCCGACAAGGGTATTCACTGAGAGACCGAAACTGACGCTTTTCAGATATGAGCTGCCCTTGCACTAAATCTGGCCGAGGAAGTTGAATGCCAAGCTCAATGTCAACCATGGCCGCGGAGCGACCATCCTCGTCAAATCTAGCGAAGCAACATCATCAACAAATGTGCGTGTGCGGGAACCATCATGTCGCAGAACCAACACCAGTTGCTCGACAAGCATGGTGGACGGCACCGAGGGAGAGGGGAAGACACAGGAGGGAGGGAGGGAAACTGGGAGAGGGAAGGAAGGAGGGAGGGAGAGGGAGAGAAGGGGAGAGGGAGAAGGGCTAAGATCCCCTTGCCGCGGTAGGCCAGGAGGCCGTTGGCGGCGAGGGAGAAGGAACCTGGGTCCCTCGAGTCGCCAGTTGGAGATGATGCGGGTTTCTTTTTGGTACCACGAACCATGCAAACACACATACATTTTTCATAATAGAATGACTTTTGATATATGATATCATGCACTTCTTTTTCTCCCGAATAATACTCTACTATATGTTTTACATGTGTGTTACGTGTAATGAGAGTTACTTTAAGAATCCGTGGCAACGCACGGACATTCAGCTAGTTTCTTCTAACTTTCGACTTGTTTTCCTTCCAGGATCACCAACCCCTTGTTTCTCGTCCTCGTCTTCCAGAGGGAGGACCTATCCAGAATGTTCTTGTATCTGCTGCGTCTGAAACCCCCGAGGCTGAGGACAACCAAGACAAAGATGAAGCCGAAGATTCGCTGGAAAGAACCAGCTCGACTACGTCGCCTCATTCTGTACTTTCCAAAGATCTTGGCCTCAACAAGAAGAGGAAAGTGTCGAGGAGCTCGCTTCTTTGAGTGCCTCCGCTCACAAGAATGTGGCCGGGGAGGCCTCTGCTCTGGAGGATAAAGAAGAGCTTTTCGACGCCTTAGACTCGTGAGTTTTTTCTGACTCGAAATTTTATCTTTTACTTGCTCCCTTTCTTTTGACTTATGTGAGGTCTCTGCATTTTGTTTCCTTCACAGTGACAACGAGAACCCGAAGAAAGATGTTGCCACTACTCCTTCTGTTGAGGCTACGGCTGCCGATGAACCTTCTTTGCAAGAAGCTGCGCCGGTGGTGAAGTCTCCGAAGGCTCCTGTTAAGAGGGTCTCCTCTACTCGTGGTTCCAAGCGTTTGAAGAAGTCGACAGATGCCGGTGCCTCCCTCGACGCCCATCGGTCCACGAGCTCTTCTGACGATGTGCGTATTGATCCTGGTATTTTTGCTTTGTCCTTTTCGTGAACTTCCTACTCATGTCTTTTTCTAGACAGATCTTGATGAGGAAGTTTGTCTCTTTGGGCACTGAATGTGTCGAATATTTGAAAGCTACTAGAGCTTCTCAGGGTAACCTTATTTCCTATGTTTTGCCTGTCTCGAGTGCCTTTCTCTGTTTCTTTATTCGACTTTATTTTTCCTTCTTGTGCTGCAGATGCTTTGTCGGCGGCTAATGCTTGCATATCATCTCTGGAAGCTGAACTTGAAGCTTCCAGAAAAGCTTTTGATGTTGCCGCCGCTGCCAAAACCACTGCTGAGAAATCCACTAAGTCAGCATTGGCTAAGGCGAAGAAAGTGGAGAAAGTACTTGTTGATGCTAATCACGGTCGCATCCAGAGGGAGCAAGCCATAACTGAATGCCTTAATAAAATTTCGGCTCTTGCTAGAGGTAAATACCATGTTTTTTCCCTTCTTTGTTGGTTTGTCCATTCTCATACTTACTGACGTATGCTTTCTTATTTTCTGTCTTTGTCCCTTTTGTTCTTTAGAACATACTGGGGTGTCTTTGGCGCCCTTGCAGCCGGACGATGATCCTCTACTGGCCGTGGTTAACTTGCTAGAGTTGAACTGGATATCTATCTAGGAGATCTTTGAGCTGGTTAATCGCGTGTTAACGCGGATTTTCTTCGGGTTGTGGCCCAAGCAAAAAGCGGACGTGCCAGATTTGAAGAAGCTTGCAAAGGCGTTTGACACCCCCGAAGATCCTATCCTTCTGATGATGGGTCACTCCGTGAAGCGAGGTGCGGAGGGGGCCATTGCGCTTACTTATGCGCATGGCCAGGAGGTTAACTGGGAGAAGGTGAGCTCTTCCCGCGGTCGACCTCTTTCGGAGCTGCGGGGTTTCTTCGAAAAGGCGAAGAATTACGCGCCACACATCGTATCAATTATTTCTCCTTCAGCGGCTTCTTCGACCTCTACTACGCCGGTTTCTTCCGACGACAAGTGGATCAATGCCTCCTCCCAACGCTGGTGCTACCTCTTCTGCGCCTACTTCTGCCATGGAGCCTGATGCTGAGGTGGCTTAGGCTTTAGTATTCCTTCGTAGCCTTCATTTCTTTTGATGTAGTAAACTTTATTCATATTTTGCCCCAGAGTCAATCGGGGGACTTGTACTCGTTGTAAATACTTTTCTTTTATGAAATGTCACGCTTGGATTGAGTTTTTGAGATGTTGTCTTTGTCTTTCTGTTGGCTTCCAGCCTGCATATGTTGGTGGATCGTTGGGTCGTGCTCGAGCTTCATCTCCTGCCAATATGTTCGACTCCAGAACTTCTTCACCTCCTCGTCCTTCTTGTCGATGTACGGAATATTCGTTAAGGATTTTGGACCTTGAAGGTCGTTTATCCTTGATGAAACACCAGGCGAAGCTTGCTTTGGACAAGGCCAACAAATCTTGCGGCTTTATGAAACAGATATCCATACTTGAGGATAAGGTGTCGGGTCTGATGGCAAAAATCGTGCATCTCGAAGAATGCGACTCCTTTCTTATTGGTATCGTCGAGTCCGTCTGTGAGATGTTGCGATGTAAGGTTCCTTGCAGCCTTTCTCTTTTCCCTTTTATTCCACTATTGTTGGCTAATACCTTTTTGTTATCTCAGGTACTTGCCTGAACTTTGTTGGTGAGACACGTCGGGTTTCTGAACGAATTGCGGCTCTCGAGAAAGCATCAGAAGGAATCAACAGTTTGTGGTCTGATCCCCGACGCCGTCGTGCCATTGTGCTTTCTTCAAGATCGTGCTCATCACATTGGAGAAGCAGTTGATGGTTGTCAAAGATCTTTGACGACCATGTATTCTGTCATGCTCCCTCGCAATCCTCTGCCTGGAAGCTTTCCGTAGCTAGTCGATGCTTTTAGATCTAGTCAGCGAATTCATCGGCTGATAGAGCTCAACTTGGTGGCTGGCGCCAATTTTGCTCTTGGGTGGACACGTAAGTGGCATCCAAGGCTCAATTATAGTTCTATGTCACTGAGTTTTCCTTCAGGGGGAGCTAGTTTGCGAGTTCATCTGAAGGCTACCCTTGAACCAGCAAGAAGGATCATAGCTAGGTTGCTTCGAGAGGATGCCGCATTTTTTCGCGAGCATCATTACTTAGACCCCCTGGGAGTAGACAATTCTGATAACCCAATGTTATGATGCTCATGTATGTGCTTTGTGTATGGAACGCGAGAGTTTCCGTTTTCTAACTTCTTTTGATTTTTATTCTCAGAGCGTTTTATAGTGTGAGTTTTGGTGCGTTTGCCGCAATTTTTGTTTGAAGACATGTAAACTCGAATATGAGGAACTTTGTCTTTATTTATGCTTATAATGTAAGATACATGGGGTGTCCCAAGAGATCCGGCCAATGACCTGCGTTCTGGATCTAGAGGGCATTGCCCTGGAATAGCTCATGGCTTTTATAGCCTTATTTTCCTACTCTACTTTTTTGACGTATTTTGTCGCCTATATCGCCGAGGTCTTCTCTTCTTCTCCTGTAGGTTTGCCTTGGTCTGAAGGCTGCACCTGCGGCTTTTTCACCTTCGGCTCTGCTGGGTTCCCTTCAAGTTGTTGTGCGGCTCCTGTAGTCGCGCTTTTTGCCTTGTCCTTGGGTTTCCCGTAGTTTGCCATCATGCTAAAGTTTTGCGCCATCTTGTGAAATTCCTTGTCGCATAAATCTGAGAGTTCAAAGCTTCCTTTTACTGTGATGATTCCATTGGGTCCTCGTATTTTGAGTACCTGGTACATATAGTGAGGTACTGCCATGAATCACGAAAACGCGGGTCGCCCGAGGATCGCGTGATATTGTGATGGCCAGTCCATGACTTTGAAGTCAAGCTTCTCTCTTCTGTAGTTTTGTCGATTACCGAAGCAAACGTTGAGTGCTATTCGACCCAGTGGATAGTTAGCGCTTCCTGGGATGATTCCGTGGAAGAAACAATCAGTTGGCTTCAGGAACTCTAATGAGATGTGCATTGCTCGTAGAGTCTTTGCATATATAAGATTTTTTCTGCTTCCTGCATCCATGAATATTCTGTCGATATCGTATGTCCCAATTTGGGCTTTGAGTGCCAGAGGCGCATTTCCTGGCCGAGGTACTGTTATGGGGTGATCGTTTCTGCTGAATTCTATGGGTTGCTCCGACCAGTGTAGATATTCCGTTGCTGATGGGGGCGAGGTTATTGCTAAGTTAACTTGGCGAGTTATGCTTTTTCCCTCTTTGTTCGACTTTGGCACAGGCTGTATCATTGCTGTGATGTGCCCTTTAGATGGAACATATCCTCCATCGTCATCTCGTCCCTGGTTCGGCTGGTCTTGATTTTGAGGAACTCCATTGTTTCCTTGTTGACTTGTAGACGCGTTGTTTGTGTTTCCTTCGTATCCTTGCCGTTTTGCTTCGGCTTGCTTGTTTAGTGCTGCTTCCTGTAGTTTCAAGAACGTTGTGCAATCTTTCATCGCGTGCCTGGATACTCGTTTCCCATCAACAAATGCGGAGTGTATGTGACATGATCTGTTTAGCATATCTTCTGGTGATGGGTTGTACTCTCTGGATTCTCTTGTCTGAAACTTTTTGTAGTCTTCTTTTCTGTAGCTACGATATCCTGAGCTTTTATGGTCATTCCCTTGGTAGCTATTATCCTTGTACCCTGCGGCTACTTGGCTGTGAGAGCCGTAATTATCGTAATTGCGGGATCTCCTCCTTTGGCCTCCATATCTGTTTCCTCTATCATCCTCTGGCGATCGTGTCCGTTAGTTGTTACACGCATCTTCTCCATCTGCAAATCTGTTTGCTATATCCATTAAATCTGATACTGTTTTCGGCTTGATTCTGCCCATCTCTTCAACTAGGTCTCCTCGCCTCAATCCGAGTATGAATGCATCTATTGCTCTTTCATCTGAGACTTCGACTGCCAAATTTTTGATGATGTTCCATCTTTGGATATACGCCCTTAATGTCGCATTGCGTTGCTGTACGCAAGCTTTGACTTCTTCTATGGATGCTGGCCGCTTATATGTCGACTTGAAGTTGCTCGTAAATTGCTTTGTGAGCTCCTCCCAACTTCCAATTATTTCTTTTTCTAATTTGCACAACCATGACCTTGTTGCGCCGGTGAGGTGTAATTACAAACTTTGCATAGCTGTTTCCTTGGTTCCTCCCAATATTTTTACTGCTTGCAGATAATCCGAGAGCTATGACTGTGGCTCCTGGGATCCATCGTATTTTTGCTGATCATGGGGTAGTTTGAAACCTTTGGGTACTGGCGTGGTGCGAACCCTGTGGGTAAAGCACGATGCCCCCATCTCCTTTTTGTCATCTTCGTAGTCGTATGCTTTGCTTGGAGTCCTGGATCTTTGGGTACCTCCATGCTTCGGGCTTCTGTATCGCTTTGGTGAGGGTGTTCTAGATCGTCGATTGCCGCTTCTGTGCCGAGGACTGTTGTGAAGGCGTGGTGATCTTGGTTTATGGGTTCCTTTGTTGCGATATGCTTCCTCTTCTTTTGCTGATAATTTGTTGCCTACCATCTTCAATCCATTTAGTGCTGCCCGGTGCATATGTTCCCTTAGGTCTCCTAGATTTGGTCGTGTTGTATGTAGGTATGCTTGAGCTGCCACCAGTGCTGCTTCAGGAGTCTTTGGTATAATGTTTCCTTGCTCGTCGACTGATAGGAAGGACGAGTCGAGGTTTTTGGAGAGGCTTTGCCTTTCTAAATACTCGAGGTTTTCAAACCTTGATACGTGCCGACAATGCCTTTTGCCATTTGTGTATGACGCATCGCTACGTGCTCTGCGAGCAGCATCGCTTGCTGCAATGGCTGAGTCTTTTCTCTTTTGTATTTCAATCATCTCTTTTGCTAGTTGCTTTGATTGTTGTCTTAAGGCATAGTGATACCCTAAAAGCATATTCTTGCCGGCGTTTGTTGGTATTGGCGTGTCGTGCTCCACGGCTGTCTTGATTGTTCTCCACTTGTCGACTGATAGTCGAACTTTCTCCCTAGTTGCAAGGGAATCTGCAGTTTCTCCTTCTGCTAAATAATTCGCTCCTCTGTTGATGTTTGCTGGGTTGAGCACCGGATTGTTGTTTTCATCGAGTTCTTCTGAGTTGTCTCCTATAATGGCGAGTACTTGGTATCGATTGTCGAACTTACTGTTCAGGCTTGAGAAGATCGAACTATCATCTTCATGAAGCTCTAATCCTCTCTTCCAGGTGTCTGCTGATTCGTCTGAAGTATCATCGTGGCAGATCATGAGATCTTCGAGTTGGACTTCTAAGTCGAAATTCTCCATGGTTTCGTTGCCTCCTGCGATTTTTCCTTTTTCTGCTTCTGCGAAGCTGACCGGCGAGTTTACCTCGCTGGAAGAGCTTCTGATGATTCCGACATTACTACTGTCTTGGATTCGTTTGTCGACGGACCCGGTTTCGCCGGATCTGAAAGGCTAATCGAACCTAGTGATTCGACACGAAAGTTTAGACTTTCGATCGTCAAATCCATATCTTGATCCATGCTCTCGAATACTTGCGTGAAACTTGACTGGTGAGGTTGAAAATCGACGGTTCCGAAGGGTATCTGGATTTCATCGACTTTCGGATTGCTGTTGGCTAAAAGCGAAAAAGCCGTCGAATTCATGATTCCAATGCCCAGAGTCCCCATGGTCGGCGCCAATTGACGAGGGTTAACTCGACAAATGTCCTGGATGAAGGACTTAGGATCGGGGGAGTAGGGCGTCGGATGAACTCGAAGGTAAAGTCAGTCAAACAAGGTGTGTGTCAAAAGTGAATGTAGGGTGAACTTTGGCTTACTCTCAATCTGTCCCTCACCATCCTCTCCTGGCCCCTATATATAGGTGGCCAGGTATCAAGGATCCGGAGAGATCCAATATAGATTACAATATCGACATACGATATGAACTCGTATTTCGACTATCGTTACAATTGGGCCTAGCTTAATGGGCCTCAGGGGTACTCAACTGACGGGCTCTATTATCTATACCCTTGTCAACGGGAAACCTATCCTTGTACAATGGAATATATGAAACCATGTTGGTCTATTTGATTGACATATTTATGATCAACTTTGGATGAATTCTCATCCAAAAACACATAAGAGCACCTCCACGAGCACCCTCAATATATGTGTTTCCTCAGTAGGTCAATTAGAGTTCGGATACAAAATAGGACCTAGTGGCGCCTCCATCTGTTTGGCAGTCCAAAAACCCGCTCGACACCCCTTGTCTGCCCCAACCTTGCGGGTGCCTAGGAGCGTCCGGACACGCGATGACAGACGCCACGCAGGCGATCGACATAAGGGCACATCCTGTCATCGACAATGAAGGCTGGTGAAACGACCATATGTTTTCATTAGTGGCGCACCCACCCCGTTAGTTCCCCGGGCATTCTCCATTGGTGTCCTCCTCCCACTCCTCTTCCTCCACACCGGCGGAAGGACGATGTCAAAGGGCACCAGGGGGCCCACTGAAGGAGCCTAAACTACGATCGACAGGAGGAGGAGAGGATACTCGGTTTGGGGCAACTGATTTTATTGATATGAATCATTGCTATAAATAGCCTACAAACAGCTCATGTCTTGCACAAGAAGATATCAAGATCAGGCCATAATTAGTTAGAGATCTAAACAATAACTAGGCTATCAAAACAATAACTAGGCTATCAAAACAATAACTAAGTTATATGTTAACACCCACACCATGTGGTGGCGCGACCAGGGGTGGACCCGCGCCACCAGGTGGTGTGGCCACCTCCTGGCCCTCCTCCGTCTCTGCTTTGGACTCCGTCTCGTGCCGTGGAAAATAGGAACTTCGGGCTTCGTTTCGTCCAATTCCGAGAATATTTACTGTATAACTTTTCTAAAATACAAAAACAACACTGTGACATCTCGTTAATAGGTTAGTTCCGGAAAATACATAAAAATGCTACGAAGTGTAAACAAAATATAAAACAATTAGTGTAAAACAAGCATGGAGCATCAAAAATTATAGATACGTTTGAAACTTATCGATCACTTGAGAAAAATTATAAAAAAATCCTAATAGTTGAAACCAAAGTTTAACTCAAAATTTTAATATGTCCAATTCTTTATCTTTCGAAACTGGAAAAAATGTCCCGAATCGGACACACACTTCTCTCTCCTCATTCCGGTCTTCTCCACACACGCTGCCTCCCCGCCGCCGGCGAGGACCGCGCCCTCCCTTCAGTTGCCCCCGGCCGCCGGCGCAAGGACCACACTCTCCTGACTCTCCCTGTCCCCCCTCTGCTTCCGCGAGTTCCGCCCCCTTCCCTGCCTTCTCGCTCGCTCGGGCAGGCCAGGCGTCCCTGCGCTACGCGCCGACGGAGGCGGAGGCGGAGGCGCGGACCCCGCTCCACCCTTTCTCTGAGCAGCCAGGGACACAGACGCCGCCGTCCGTTGCGCAGCCGTGGACGCACACGCCTCCGAGGCGCAGCTGGAGGCGGATGGCGTGCTTCCACCGCGCTGCCCCACTGGCCAAGGCCAACGGCACGACTGGTGCAGCTGTCGAGCCTGCTGCTCCTGATATAGGTGCGTCTGTGATTCTTCTCCTTTCCTGGAGCATTTATTTCGGCCCAGTTAAAATTATTACTACTATGTTGTTCAAGTTTTAGTTATGATATCACCAGATAGCCTTGCCCTGGCTTGAGTTGTTAGCTATAATGAACTTGGTTAGTCTGATAGTTTTCACACAATTAAATTCTTACAAACTCATATTAGGTACTGGTAATAGTGTAGTTGCTGGAGTTTCCCCAACTTAACCTATGGAAGTAGTTAAAAAATTGGGGGAAATGTGATTCGTCTATGGAAAGGACTGGAAAGGTCAGTTGAGAGCCTTTCAGTTGCCTTCCATGTTTTTGTGTTGTGGATTAATCCTGAGGTATTGCAGAATATGAATATTTCACACTTTTAGCTATGCTAGTGAGTAGTTTCCTTCCATAAGCATTCACACAATAGGTAATCAGATTGTTGGAGGATCATGAAAGACTAGGCTTAGATATTCTAAAGCCTGCTAGATTTCTTGTGCTAAAGAGGATCTCCAGTTTGCCACTTTTTGGTTTTTGCATGCAACAATGATACAACAAGAATAATATTTACTGTACAAACTTGAATTACCAACTGACATATATAGCAATTAGAAAGCAGAATACTCCAAAAACAAAGTTAGGTAGCTGTAGCTTTTGCAATAGCTAGATTATGCCCCGTGCGTTGCAGAGAAAATTAGTGGTAGAAATTATAGAAACTTCACAAGGAAATCTTACTCTCCTCCATGGAGGAAAACTAATATGTCTGGTCGACAAAATGAGACTACTTTGCAGTTATAGCGTACCATTCTTCACTACCACTTCTTGTTCAAATATATTTGTAGACCAGTACTATGATTAGATTTGACCAAATACTAAATCAAATTTAATGGCGCATCAAAATACTGCAGCAACTCAGTTCTCATGGATGTGTTTATGTACTGCTATCACAAGAAATAAATGGTGTTTAGCCAAGTTGTACGCTTGCTACAGAATCCACCCTACATCTTACTAACCCCCCTCACCTTACCCCTCTAATATCTCTCATGCATAATTCTTTCTCGAACTGCAATTGCAAACCAAATTAAATATGATCATTAGATGATTAATACATTGGCATGTTTGGAATGGAGTCACCGCCTTAACTAGACAGCATCTGTTGATGCTGAAACATTGTACTAGTATTTTGTAATTGTGTGAATAATAAATTATCTTAGTTCCTTCATGTTGCGTTGAGTGGTCTCCTCATTACTCCTTTACGTTTGAAGTGGTCCTGCGACATTTTTTTGTGTCAGAGCCCATACACATTCCCACATGACTCTTGAGTTTCCAAACATTCCCACGGCATATTTTGTACTATGCACACACTTCTCATTTCAGTCTGCAAATATCCTGCCATTACTTCATTAATTTAATCGAACGACACTAGACAAAAGTAGTAACTAACAAACCAGACAGCATTTTAGCGATCACACAAAATAAAACTCTGTTCTTTTACATATCTTTTATCTGCTTGCTTTTACTCTCCTCTGTCATGTTTGCAATCTTCAAGTGCACTGACTTACTACACGAGAGATGTCTATGTCAAACTCTACTGCTTCATCTGTATTGTTTTGGTTGTAAATGACAGAAAAGGAGCATTGAATGTTTTGAAGGATGCTTACGAGGGTGTACTTTTACGATTTCCGCTTGTTATAAATAGTATGTGTTGAATGTTCTATTCAATTGTTTGTCCTGTGCTCATTACTTTAATTTACATTTGTTTTGCTTTTTGTTTTCCATATGACTGTCTCATTCCTATGCATTGAATGTTTTATTTCAATTGCTCATCCTATGCTTTTGTAGGGTTTTTTTTTTGCTTTTGTCATCTGTATGACATGCCTCAGTGATAGAGGTGAAATGTGTCCAATGAAGGAGGTTACCCTTTTCTCAGATGACCTAATTCAAAAGAAAGTGCAAGACAGTTGGGCCAGGTATGTCTATTTTCCATGTTTACACTCAGTAGTCATGACTCAGATTTTTGGTTGAATGTATGTATTGTTACTTACGTTTTTATAAACTTATAGAAGGGTTTTCTCTCTCTCAAATATGATATTTCGTATACTCATAAGCCATGAGCTTTTATAAACTTGCTTTCTGTTTTTTTAGATCAATAAGCAGTAGCGTCCATTTTCATTGAAGGGTAGTCCATACTGGATGGCTCCTGAGGCATTGCTCCATATCTTGCCTGTTCATGTGTAGCTTCCCTTCAACATTATAACACACAAGTTACACAACCTTCTTTCCTGTTCTCTTACCATATAAATATGCAGGTTATAAAGAATTCTAGCAGATGTAAACCTTTATGTTGACATATGGAGTTCAGGATGCACAGTTCTAGAGATGGCTACCTCAAAACCTCTGTGGAGCCAATATGAAGGGGTCAGTACTAGATTATGAAACTACAGTTTATATATGTTTACAAAGTATAAATTCTCTGCAAGGGAGAAGCTGCTATATTTTTGCTGCAGTTTACATATGTTTACAAAGTACAAATTTCTCTGCAAGGGAGAAACTGCTATATTTTTGCTGCTGTTGCGTTATAATCAGCAGTGATGCATTTTGTTGGAGATGCATGAAAGCAACTGAGTTGATCCAAAGAGTGGCCAGTGGGCTATTTCACTTTGGACTTCTTATGTGTTGAACAATAGCAGAATAATATCTGAGATAATTCTTTATAAGTCACTAGAAGTTGCCACCATTTATAAACCTTGCTGTTGAAATGTGACCTTCTCTATGCTACTGGATTGAAATTTTGGCTGTCATGTGCCACTGTCACAGCTCATTTTATCCCATCTGCAATTAATTACTGAAAAGTTGCCAATTTTTTTGTCAAACGTCAATTGTACCTTCACAAAAAACTATGGCAGTTCATGTCATTTCTCCATCCTCTGTCACCTCTCTTGTATACCTTCCAAAGATCTTGAAAAGCTGCTACCTTGTCCACTGCTAGGCAGACAACCTTGAATCTGGTGAAGTCCGGGCAGATGAGGCCAGCCGATTTGGGGTGGAGGTTGTAGGCGGCGCACTCTACCAACCAGGAAGCAGAGGAAGAGGAAGAAAATGTGGAAGGGCAGTCCCACTTGACATGTGGCTAACACCACATGGTTGGAAGTGGCACGAAGGGCCCAAAAAGTGAACTCGGGTGGCAAAAAAGGGATCGTATTTTTCGAGTGGCAAACAACTTTCAGTGTCATTTAGGAAATTTCCACATATATATTTTTAACCTGGATGCAGACACAATGATCTCTTTCTTCAGTATGTTATTTTTCCGCATTGACACGACTCTTTCTTGTTTACAGATTGCAGCAATATAGGATAGGAAACAGTAAGGAGCTGCAACCAATACCAGATCACCTCTCTGAAGAGGGCAAAGATTTCATACGACAATGTCTTCAACGTGATCTATCTAATCGTCCAACAGCAGTTGAACTTCTGCAACATTCATTTATACGAAGTGCATCATCGCTTGAAAATTCAGTTGTCTATGCTCCATTGGAACGGTTGGCTACCATATCTTGGAAACCAAGTTCTAAGGTACTAATGGTTGATTGCTAATGAAAGAGTTATTCTTAGGCTAAACAATTATCATGCTTGTTCAGCATGCAGATGTGTATAATTTTTTTCGCACATTTCATCAGAACTCCCAGTTTTAGTTTATGCTCCATTGTATTTTTGTTTCATTTGTTTCACCGTGGCCCTCTAGCATGGTTATATCTTGGTGAGAGACCTTTTTGTGTACTGAATGCCTAGTCTGATGTGGCTCTTGTGGTATCCCAGGTGGTCTGGCACAGAAGAAATATGTCCTCTATTCATTTACCAAAGAAGAGCCGCGAAATTTCCCTCAGCACGCAGGTAATCCATTCAATACTTCCTTCATTGTCGTGCTTTGGTGTGCTCGAACTAAACTGTACTAAATGAGCAGTAACTAACCAATATCTATCAGCTTGGAAAAGGTGCACCCTGAATTAGAATTGCAACCAAGATACTGCAACTACATCAGGGTTCCATATTTTACTGAACCACCATTTCCTGCCACATACTTTATTTAGCATTTTCTCCCCCACACTTCCAATTGTGCAAATTTGGTCGTACTGTACCTTAAGAAAAACCTGCGTATGAAACTACACACGCAGACACAAATTAGAGCCTTGCCATACTTCAGTTTCTGCTGCTGTCGTTCCTGTTTCATTTATCTAAACTGCAATGGACTCACACTGTAAACACTTGAGCAGTTATAAAGCTCACATTATTATTGCATTTTACCCTTGTGCTTTCTTATGTTACTGCAGTCTAGTTTCAACCATAGTCATGTACTCCTGTTAAGAAAATATGCACCCAGTGATTTCCTTATATCTGCATAAAATGCCTGCCCTCCAATTACTAGTGATCTGCAGCGATATTCATATACGGAGTAATATATCTTGCCCAGTTTCTCCGTGTGGAAGTCCTCTTCTGAGATCATGATCCCCATAACATCAAAATGGTAGAATGTCACCATCTCCAATTTCTTGTGGTTGGTGCATAAACATGCGTCTAACGTTTTACCATAACTTTATCCTGTGAAAAAAATGAACTCGTGTTGTCACTATGCCCCTACATTGTGTGCTGACTGCTCAAGATTGGCAGGTAGCAGCATGTTTGCTGTGTAATGTAAATATGTAATGATCTGCAGCTCACAAGAAAAGCTCTGAACCATATATGAATGGGACATCAGTTCCCATTCCTTTTTAATGTACCTTAAAAGTTCAAATAACTATATCTCCTTTTGCGAAGAGGTTTTTTTATAGTATTGACCAATTGCTACTTTTGGATTTGTTCAGGAGTTGGCTGAACTCGTGCACAGGTCCATTTGCTTTGCCTGCTAGCAAGGGGTAGGGTAATTGACAAGTCTTGCAATGGTCCTCTTATTCAGGTGCATTATATATCTATTCATTTATAACATTTTAAATTGCTCATGTTCCAAAATGATGAAATTTCATGATAGATTTTCACAAGTACTAAACCGAGGACCTTTCGAGATATAAACCATGTTTGTTGTTCCAAATGTTCTTTTCAGGCTTCAGTTCTTCCTGTTTTGCCACACTACTTGGTCTGGAATGGTGTAGGCGTGTAGCCACTCAGAAACTGGACGCTAATAACCCGCATAGTCTTGTGAGCTGGGTAAGCCCCCTTTGGGCCTTTATATGTATTACGTATTGTTCCTGAGTTTTCTTTTTTCTTTCTTACAAAACAAATATATATATTGTGCGTGCTGTTCCATGGGCACTTTCTGCGCGATTGCAAAACTTACTGACAGGGATCTTTCTGAATCAAATATGGCTTTCACACTTCAAGTCAGCTGGCTGAAGAGGTATTGTATCTGCTCCCTTACGGAAGTTACGATTGTGCTTGCTGAAGGAATTTGCTCCATCTTAATTTTTTCAGTTTTAAGAACCCTAAAAATTTGAATGAGCGTAATCACATTTCATTGCGCCACCTATTTTTGTTTGACATATAACTAGTTGAAGCAGTGAACCACTAGGCACTAATAAAATCTTCACCTTAGTCTAAGCATACAGAACAAGTACTATAAAAAACATACAACAGAGAGTGCTTGTTCAGTACATGCCCAGCCCAGCCAAAACGTCGAGCCCCATTGCCAAAACGTGGGTTTTTTTTTTTTGAACATAGAGGTTATAAATAGCATTAGAATTCAACATAGAACATCACAGGGCTTTGCCGTGGCGAGCCGAGATCGTAGTCTAAGCATCTAGGGCCTAGCAACACGCATAGAAGGTAAACTTGTGGAAAGCCACACAGTCTAAACATAAGAATGCGAAAGGAGCCTGCCAGGGGGTCTGGCGAGAACTCGGACTCAAAGAACCTGCAAGCCTTCTGCGGCATCCCCAACCATAGAGCCAGTGGCTCAGGCAATCGTGTTGGCCGACGTGACCGAGGTCGAGGGTTGAGCTGTAGATTCAATTGAAGCATCACCGAGCTCAAAACCGGAGCATCTTCTCCGCCAAATCTGAGGAACAACTTCAGAGACGCTCTCACCCGCCAAATCTGATGGTTGGAGGCACTGGCTGAAGGTTGATGAATCATAGAAGGCAAGAAACGCCCAGCTGCACATCATATTCCATCCATGCTGATCATCAGCAGCCCAGCAAGTCTTTCCCAAGGCACCATCAGATTGAGCAGAAAAATGAGAGGCAGGGATAGCCCCTTCCCTTATGTGCAGACTAATTTGCAACACCATGCCCAAATCCATGAACCTGACCGGGATCAGCAACAGCGGCGAGCAGACCATCCCCAGGACTGCGTTTTTATCTTCACTGCAATCATGGCCTTCATGAGGGAGCAGCAGGCCAAGTGGGTGCTTGACTCAGGGGAGCCGGAGAAGCCAGAATCCACACCCTATTGAATTGCTTTGAGATGACCATGGTGCTGGCGATCTCTCCCCGACATATGCAATGTCAGGAGTTTCCATCTTGGTTTCTGTGACTTGGCAAAATTGCCAAATTGCATCGAACCGGAACGCGCAGAATCGCCTATAAGATTTGGCGAAATCGCATCGGAATTGGACGCGCAAAATCAAGGATACTATTTGGCGAGTTCGAATTGGAACCGGAACGCGCAAAATCACGGATTGGCGAGTTCGAATTGGAACCAGAACGCGCAAAGTCACGGCGACTTGGCGAGTACGAAATGGAATCGGAACACGCAAAATCACGGATAGGATTTGGCGAATTGGAATCGGAACCGGAGCCTGGAAAACGATCCCCGCGTCGATCGTACGCGACCATCATCATCATATATGCCCGCTTCAGATCGGCACAGGGACCCTCCTCTTACGAAACTCTCGCTCGCGAAAGAAAGTTTCCGACCAAATTCGCTCGCGAAAGAAAGTTTCCGACGAAATTCGCTCGCTAGTCAAAGAAATTTTTGCGCCCGACATCCAAAGCTCGAACATCAGTCATGTCGCAGCACCGCCGCCCCAGTCGATTGCGCCGTGTCCTGGCCGCCGCCGGGGTCGGTGCACTTCTCCTCTTCGCCGGAGGCCGGGCTACGTATGCCCCTGGCCCGACCTTCTCGAGGGGTATGTTTCCCGTCGCCGATTACTGGCCGCTGCCGCAAGAACTACTTCACCCGCAAACCCATCTCTTTCCGCCGCCGCCGTTCGAGAGCTCTGAGCCCGACGACACTGATTGGTCCCTCCCGCGGCGCCTTCTGCCCGTCCGCCGCGGCGCCGGCCGCTCGCCGCCGCAGCACGACGCGGATGCTGTCCTGCTCCCAGACAACGAAGTACTGCTCCTGGCCGATGAGCCTGTCGGCGACCCAGGCAACTCAATCTGTGCCTTCCAGGGTGGGGCCTTGTCCCCAGCGCGCGCTCTCGGGAGGCTTCCAGGGCCCGGACGCCACGCCTACAGCTGTGTCTTGCCTGACTCCGAGCAGGGGATCCAGCCGCTCAAGCCGCCCCTACTGCTTCCCTCCATGGAAGATGCAGCTCTAGCTGCTGATTTGGCCGGACCTACTTTGCTGAAGTGGAGCGATCGGCTCGTGTTCGACTCTGCTGCTCTGGATGGAGGCGATGTGCTTGTCTTTGCGAAGGGTGTCATCCGCCGCCAAGGGGAAAACACGGCTGATCTGCACTGCGTGTATCGCGGCAGTACGGATGGCGTGGTGGCATCCATTCCGTCCATCATTTCAGGCCAGCAAATACTCAGGTGCCCTCCTCCACCAATGCATCTAAAGTCTGCTAACACAAAGCTTCTAGTCACGTTGGCTGTCACCGGCGAGGAGCCCCTCCCCTCCCTCGCAACTTACCGTCCACAGGAAAGTGGCTTCTCTGTGGCACCTGCAAGAAGCCGGATCTGCGTCTGCACCATGGTCCGCAATGTATCGAAATTTCTTCGGGAGTGGGTGCTGTACCATGCCGCGCTGGGCATGGACAAGTTCATTTTGTATGACAATGGAAGTACAGATAACCTGGAAGATCAGGTGGATCGGTTGAAGTCAGCTGGAATCGACATCTCCACCGTGGCGTGGCCTTGGATCAAAACACAAGAAGCCGGTCTTTCCCATTGCGCCGCAACACAGCAAGCATCATGCCAATGGATGGCGTTCATTGACGTCGATGAATTCATCTTCTCCCCAAATTGGATAAGTTTGGAGAATCCTTCAAGGTCAATGCTTGAATCACTTGTGTCGGTTGATCCTCATATTGGACAGATCTATCTCCGGTGCTTTGATTTTGGTCCCTCGGGCCAAACAGAACATCCGCAGGAGGGAGTCTGCCAAGGCTACACTTGTCGGTTGAGTAACGTTCAGCGACACAAATCGATCGTCCGTCTTGATGCCGTAGGGCATTCTCTTCAGAACTCAGTACATCATTTCAAACTCAGAACTGGTTTCAACTTTACGTGGGCATGGGCGACCCGCATCAATCACTATAAGTACCAAGCGTGGACAGAGTTCAAGCTAAAATTTAAAAGACGTGTGTCTACCTATGTGGCTGATTGGACAAATCCAGTTAACCTCCAGTCCAGTGACCGGGCCCCAGGTTTAGGTGTTGACGCCGTCGAACCAGTTGGTTGGGCTAATAAATTTTGTGAAGTTAAGGACACCATCATGCAGGAACTGACTACAAGATGGTTTGGCACTGGGTTTGGAGGCCATGGATCAACTACAGAGTTCGAGCAGGGTTCCCATGAAACCCGCACCGGTGATGTCGCCCCCTCCCCCTCTCTTCCGTAGTTTATATATAGTAATATAACTTGAACCAAACAATCGACTTGCCAAAAAAAAGATAACCCTTAAATAGAATAGTTGTAGACATATCTGCAAAATATCTGTTAGTTGGCACTCTTAATTTTTCATTTTTCTGGGTGTTTTATTTCAGGATCCTGGAGACTCACGTTTAATGTTTCAGGTTTCCAGTAATGTTGCTACTCCATGCTGTTCTGTTTGCAGGTCTGGTACCTAAGGATCCAGGATTTTATTACTTTTGCATCTCCTGTCACATGATGGCAGAATTCATCCGTGATATGAATACTTCAGTGTAACTAAGTTCCAGGTGAGAGGATGCAATATATGCTTTTTTCGGTTTGGTTAGATGGTATTTTTAGCTTCTCTGTGATTGTGTATAGATAGTTGGGTTTTGTGTATAGATACCCTAGTTTGTTTAATTTGTGAACTGCTGGGGGCTACATTTCTATCAATTTGACTATTTCTATGATTTCCATGTGTTTCCTTTTTTGGTATCAAA
>QXEO01000380.1:3099513-3341757 GCA_007115705.1 Dactylis glomerata
TTGAAGCATCACCGAGCTCAAAACCGGAGCATCTTCTCCGCCAAATCTGAGGAACGACTTCAGAGACGCTCTCACCCGCCAAATCTGATGGTTGGAGGCACTGGCTGAAGGTTGATGAATCAGAGAAGGCAAGAAACGCCCAGCTGCACATCATATTCCATCCATGCTGATCATCAGCAGCCCAGCAAGTCTCTCCCAAGGCACCATCAGATTGAGCAGAAAAATGAGAGGCAGGGATAGCCCCTTCCCTTATGTGCAGAGTAATTTGCAACACCATGCCCAAATCCATGAACCTGACCGGGATCAGCAACAGCGGCGAGCAGACCATCCCCAGGACTGCGTTTTTATCTTCACTGCAATCATGGCCTTCATGAGGGAGCAGCAGGCCAAGTGGGTGTTTGACTCAGGGGAGCCGGAGAAGCCAGAATCCACACCCTATTGAATTGCTTTGAGATGACCATGGTGCTGGCGATCCCGCCCCGACATATGCAATGTCAGGACTCAGGAGTTTCCATCTTGGTTTGTGTGACTTGGCAAAATTGCCAAATTGCATCGAACCGGAACGCGCAGAATCGCCTATAAGATTTGGCGAAATCGCATCGGAATTGGACGCGCAAAATCAAGGGTACGATTTGGCGAATTCGAATTGGAACCGGAACGCGCAAAATCACGGATTGGCGAATTCGAATTGGAACCAGAACGCGTAAAATCATGGCGACTTGGCGAGTACGAAATGGAACCGGAACGTGCAAAATCACGGATAGGATTTAGCGAATTGGAATCGGAACCGGAGCCTGGAAAACGATCCCCGCGTCGATCGTACGCGGCCATCATCATCATATATGCCCGCTTCAGATCGGCACGGGGACCCTCCTCTTACGAAACTCTCGCTCGCGAAAGAAAGTTTGCGACCAAATTCGCTCGCGAAAGAAAGTTTCCGACGAAATTCGCTCGCTAGCCAAAGAAATTTTTGCGCCCAACGTCCAAAGCTCGAACGTCAGTCATGTCGCAGCACCGCCGCCCCAGTCGATTGCGCCGTGTCCTAGCCGCCGCCGGGGTCGGTGCACTTCTCCTCTTCGCCGAAGGCCGGGCTACGTATGCCCCTGGCCCGACCTTCTCGAGGGGTATGTTTCCCGTCGCCGATTACTGGCCGCTGCCGCAAGAACTACTTCACCCGCAAACCCATCTCTTTCCGCCGCCGCCGTTCGAGAGCTCTGAGCCCGACGACACTGATTGGTCCCTCCCGCGGCGCCTTCTGCCCGTCCGCCGCGGCGCCGGCCGCTCGCCGCCGCAGCACGACGCGGATGCTGTCCTGCTCCCAGACAACGAAGTACTGCTCCTGGCCGATGAGCCTGTCGGCGACCCAGGCAACTCAATCTGTGCCTTCCAGGGTGGGGCCTTGTCCCCAGCGCGCGCTCTCGGGAGGCTTCCAGGGCCCGGACGCCACGCCTACAGCTGTGTCTTGCCTGACTCCGAGCAGGGGATCCAGCCGCTCAAGCCGCCCCTACTGCTTCCCTCCATGGAAGATGCAGCTCTAGCTGCTGATTTGGCCGGACCTACTTTGCTGAAGTGGAGCGATCGGCTCGTGTTCGACTCTGCTGCTCTGGATGGAGGCGATGTGCTTGTCTTTGCGAAGGGTGTCATCCGCCGCCAAGGGGAAAACACGGCTGATCTGCACTGCGTGTATCGCGGCAGTACGGATGGCGTGGTGGCATCCATTCCGTCCATCATTTCAGGCCAGCAAATACTCAGGTGCCCTCCTCCACCAATGCATCTAAAGTCTGCTAACACAAAGCTTCTAGTCACGTTGGCTGTCACCGGCGAGGAGCCCCTCCCCTCCCTCGCAACTTACCGTCCACAGGAAAGTGGCTTCTCTGTGGCACCTGCAAGAAGCCGGATCTGCGTCTGCACCATGGTCCGCAATGTATCGAAATTTCTTCGGGAGTGGGTGCTGTACCATGCCGCGCTGGGCATGGACAAGTTCATTTTGTATGACAATGGAAGTACAGATAACCTGGAAGATCAGGTGGATCGGTTGAAGTCAGCTGGAATCGACATCTCCACCGTGGCGTGGCCTTGGATCAAAACACAAGAAGCCGGTCTTTCCCATTGCGCCGCAACACAGCAAGCATCATGCCAATGGATGGCGTTCATTGACGTCGATGAATTCATCTTCTCCCCAAATTGGATAAGTTTGGAGAATCCTTCAAGGTCAATGATTGAATCACTTGTGTCGGTTGATCCTCATATTGGACAGATCTATCTCCGGTGCTTTGATTTTGGTCCCTCGGGCCAAACAGAACATCCGCAGGAGGGAGTCTGCCAAGGCTACACTTGTCGGTTGAGTAACGTTCAGCGACACAAATCGATCGTCCGTCTTGATGCCGTAGGGCATTCTCTTCAGAACTCAGTACATCATTTCAAACTCAGAACTGGTTTCAACTTTACGTGGGCATGGGCGACCCGCATCAATCACTATAAGTACCAAGCGTGGACAGAGTTCAAGCTAAAATTTAAAAGACGTGTGTCTACCTATGTGGCTGATTGGACAAATCCAGTTAACCTCCAGTCCAGTGACCGGGCCCCAGGTTTAGGTGTTGACGCCGTCGAACCAGTTGGTTGGGCTAATAAATTTTGTGAAGTTAAGGACACCATCATGCAGGAACTGACTACAAGATGGTTTGGCACTGGGTTTGGAGGCCATGGATCAACTACAGAGTTCGAGCAGGGTTCCCATGAAACCCGCACCGGTGATGTCGCCCCCTCCCCCTCTCTTCCGTAGTTTATATATAGTAATATAACTTGAACCAAACAATCGACTTGCCAAAAAAAAGATAACCCTTAAATAGAATAGTTGTAGACATATCTGCAAAATATCTGTTAGTTGGCACTCTTAATTTTTCATTTTTCTGGGTGTTTTATTTCAGGATCCTGGAGACTCACGTTTAATGTTTCAGGTTTCCAGTAATGTTGCTACTCCATGCTGTTCTGTTTGCAGGTCTGGTACCTAAGGATCCAGGATTTTATTACTTTTGCATCTCCTGTCACATGATGGCAGAATTCATCCGTGATATGAATACTTCAGTGTAACTAAGTTCCAGGTGAGAGGATGCAATATATGCTTTTTTCGGTTTGGTTAGATGGTATTTTTAGCTTCTCTGTGATTGTGTATAGATAGTTGGGTTTTGTGTATAGATACCCTAGTTTGTTTAATTTGTGAACTGCTGGGGGCTACATTTCTATCAAAATTGGACGAAACCAAAGCCAGTCGCCCAGAATTTCACCGAAGCTTCCAGAGAACCGAAGAGGAGACAGAGTAGGGCCACAAGGGCCCCACACAACAGGGCGGCGTGGCCTGGCCCCTGGCCGCGCCCCCTATGTGTGACGGTGCCTCGGTCCACTCCTGACGATGCCCCTTCGCCTATAAAGACCCCCCGACGGGAAAAACCTAAAGACCCAATCACTTTTCCAAAACACATCGTGATCTGCCGCCGCCATCGACCGAAAGATCAGGAGGGTCCAGAAGCTCTTTCCGGCACCCTGCCGGAGAGAGGAATCGCCACCGGAGGTCTTCTTCATCGCCATGCTTGCCTTCGGCGTGATGAGTGAGTAGTCTACCTTAGACTATGGGTCCATAGCAGTAGCTAGATGGTTGTCTTCTCCACCATGTGCTTCATGTTTAGATCTCATGAGCTGCCTTACATGATAGAGATCACCATTATGTAATTCTACATGTTTGGTTTGTTGGGATCCGATGAATATTGGTGTTATGATTGAGTTGATGTACTGAAATTTATCTTATGTTATCTCTATGTTGTTTATGATCTTGCATGCTCTCCGTTGTTAGTAGCTATCTTGGCCGAGTAGTTGCTAGTGACTCCAAGAGGGGGTATTTATGCTCGATAGTGGGTTCATGCCTCTATTTAATCTGGGAGAGTGACAGAAACCTCTAAGGTTGTAGATATGCTATTGCTACTAGGGGGAAAACAACATTCATATGCTCGAGGGCATATACTTTGTTTACATTACACACTTTGCTTAATGCAATTATCTGTTGTTCGCAACTTAATACTTGTGGAGTTCTCGGATTGATTCGCTACAAGTGGATTATTAGTCATAGATGCAGTTGGATGGCCGTCTATGTATCTTGTTGTAATGCCCAGAGTTAATCTCATAGTGATCCTCTCATTATATGCACGTTGTCTTTATTCTATCAATTACCCAACTGTAATTTGTTTACCCAGCATGTATTATTTTATCTTATGGAGAGACACCACTAGTGAACTGTGGACCCCGGTCCTATTTCCTTTATATTGCTATCACCTGTTTACTTTACTCGCACTGTTTACTTTACTCGCATACTATTACTATTTTCCACTTGATACACTCATTCCTTTGTTTACAGCAAACTGGTGAGATTGACAACCTCATCATAAGTTGGGAGCAAAGTATTTGGTTGTGTTGTATGCAGGTTCCACGTTGCCGCTCGCAAAGCAAAGCTCGGACGAGGCGCCCTATAAATTGTCCGAAGCTATCGCAAGCTAGCAAGCATCACCTTCAGTTGTTTCCTTTTTCTTTGAGAGGAAAAGCTAAGGATTGGTTGCTGTCTTTGCCTAAAAATGGTATTGATATATGGGCTAAGTGTAAGGATGCTTTTATTGGTAGATACTATCCTCCTGCTAAGATTATAGCTTTGCGTAGCAATATTATGAAGTTTAGTCAGTATGATAATGAACATGTTGCTCAAGCTTGGGAAAGAATGAAATCTATGATAAAGAATTGTCCCACTCATGGACTGACTACTTGGATGATTGTCCAAACTTTTTATACAGGACTGAATTTTTCTTCGAGGAACCTACTTGATTCAGCTGCTGGAGGCACTTTTATGTCCCTTACCTTGGGCGTCGCAATGAAGCTTCTCGACAATATGATGGTAAATTACTCCGAATGGCACATTGAGAGAGCTCCACAAGGTAAGAAGGTAAATTTTATTGAGGAAACCTCTTCCTTGAGTGATAAGATTGATGCTATTATGCTTATGCTTTCAAATGATAGGACTCATGTTGATTCTAATAATGTTCCTTTGGCCTCTTTGGTTGCTCAAGAAGAGCATGTTGATGTAAACTTCATTAGAAACAATAATTTTAACAACAATGCTTATAGGAATAATTTTGCTAGTAACAATTATAGGCCGTATCCTTCTACCAATGGTAATGGTTATGGTAATTGTTATGGCAATTCCTCCAACTACACTAGGGTTGCGCCCTCCGAGCTTGAGGTAATTCTCAAGGACTTCATCGGTAAGCAAACTGCTTTTAACAAGTCTTTTGAGGAAAAGTTAGGCAAAATTGATATTCTTGCTTCTAAAGTTGATAGCCTTGCTCATGATGTTGAACTCCTGAAATTAAAAGTGTTGCCTAATGATGTGAAAGAGAACAATGTTTTTGCTACTGCTAATGCTATTCAAGTTAGAATTGATGAAAATGTTAGATTGTTAGCAGAATTGCATGCTAGATGGGAAAGAGAGGATGAGATTGCTAGGAATATGAAAGTTTGTACTATTACTACCTCTAATGATGTTGTTCCTAATGCTAGCAATCCTCTTACTTTGATTAGTGTAGAGAAAACTCCCACTCCTTGTGTTAAAAAGCCTAAAACTGCTAAAACTTTCTCTCAAAAGAGTGCTGGAATTTTGTGGAGTGTAGGAGATGATAGCTCTATTTCCTTTAATGATTTTGATGTTGATGGCTGCAATATATCTAAAGTTATTTTGTTCTTGGAAAAGCTTGCTTTGACTCCCAATGCTAGTTCTTTAAATATTGCTTTTACTAAGCATATTACCAATGCTCTTATGAAAATTAGGGATGAAGTTGAAGCAAAAAGCTTATGTTCCCAAGAAGTTAGAAGATGGTTGGGAACCCATCATTGATATGCATGTTAATTGTTTTGATTGCCATGCTTTATGTGATCTAGGTGCTAGTATTTCTATTATGCCTAGAAAGATTTATGATATGCTTGATTTACCACCGCTTGAAAAGTGTTATTATGATGTTCCTATTGCTGATGTTGCTAAGAAGAAACCTTTGGGAAGAATTAATGATGTTCTTATTGTGGTTAACAATAACCTTGTTCCCGTTGATTTTCTTGTCATGGATGTTGAATGCAATGCTTCATGTCCTATTATTTTGGGAAGATCTTTTCTTCGAACTGTAGGTGCCATCATTGATATGAGGGAAGACACCATCAAATATCAATTTCCACTTAAGAAAGGTGTGGAACACTTCCCTAGAAAGAGAAATAAATTAGTTTTTGACTCTATTCTTAGAGCAAACTATGAGCTTGATGCTTCATCACTTGATATTACTTGATTTGCACTTTCTGCGCCTAGCTCAAAGGTGTTAAAGAAAGCACTCTTGGGAGATAACCCAATGTTTTACTTTCAGTTCTTTTTTTATTTGAGTCTTGGAAGTTATTACTACTGTAATAACCTCTCCTTATCCTTTTTATTTCATTTTTGTGCCAAGAGAAGCCTCTAATTTGAGTGAGGTAAGATTTGGGGATGTTGCTGTCCGGAAACTGTTTTCGGTGCTGCACCGTAAAAATTCGTGAAAATTCTCTGTATATCTTTTGGACCTATGATTTCTTGTGCTTATGCCCCAGGTTATATCCAAACTTTAATTAGTTGAACACTTTTTTATTTGAGCAACAGAAAACCCTCTAAAAATTCGACATTTGTCAGCTGTTCTGTTTTGACAGATTTCTGCCAATATTTGTGTTTGCCGCATTATCGCTTTCTTTTTGAGTTCTTTTGATCACGGAACTTTTGGGAAGTTGCTACAGTAGTATATACTTTATATGTGGTGGTTTTGAGTTGAAACCTGAAGCAAAAAGGGTTGATACAATGTTATGCTTACTGATGACCCACATGTATAGGGGGTGTATCGTAGTACTTTCGATAAATAAGAGTGTCGAACCCAACGAGGAGCAGAAGGTGTTGATGAGTGGTTTTGATCAAGGATTCACTGTAAATACTAGCAAACAGGTTTTCAAGGGTAATTGGCAATACGGGTGACGAGGGTTAACTCGGCAAATGTCCTAGATGAAGGACTTAGGATCGGGGAGATAGGGCGTCGGATGAACTCGAAGGTAAAGTTAGTCGAAATAAGTGTATATCGAAAGTAAACTTGGGTATTCAACTTGGCTTGCTTTCAATCTGCCCTACACCGTCCCCTCCTGGCCCCTATATATAGGTGGCCAGGTCTCGAGGATCGGGTAGGGTTCGATACAGATTACAAATATCGACATACGATATTAACTCGTATTCTACTATCATTACAATTGGGCCTAGCTTATCGGGCCTCAGGGGTACTCAACTAACGGGCTCTATTAACTATACCCTTGTCAGTAGCCC
This sequence comes from Dactylis glomerata, assembly GCA_007115705.1. Classification (NCBI taxonomy): domain Eukaryota; kingdom Viridiplantae; phylum Streptophyta; class Magnoliopsida; order Poales; family Poaceae; genus Dactylis; species Dactylis glomerata. The sequence goes on from QXEO01000380.1 coordinate 3,106,925, forward strand.
CTGAGATTCTACCAGAATTGCAGATTCGGGTTGAATCTCTAATCTTCAAATCTTCGACTTGATCAATTCTTTGACTTTATCTTCAAATCTTCGACTTGGTCTTTCGACTTATATTGATGATAATTTGCTCGCAAGGGGTCTCGATGAACAAGCCTGACAACTCTGACGGATCAAGAGGTCAGTTAACTGCCGGAACAGATACTTATCACCTACTTCAAATTCAATCCCCTTGGACTTGAATTCGGGATACCGGTCAAACTCACTCTTTTGCCTCATTTAGGACTTACAAAAAATGAATCCCAGTGGTTCTCAGGGTACCCAGTGCGTCCACCAGGATTTTCTTCGCGTCGTAGACACGGATACATACCAGCAGAGCGCATCCATGTGCGTATACTAGGCCACACAGGACGGATCCCGGGGTCTTACCTTCGTGATAAATCACGGCATTCGAGTTTCGTTGCGATAACGCAACTCGAGAATCTCATGTCGCAGTCAAAGTTTGACTGAAAATATTCGGGTTTCTACAACCATAAAACTCGCTCCCGATGGGAGTAACTTCTCTTCAATTTGTCGACTACGTAGTCGAAGTTTTTGTATGCTTATCCTTCTGCAATTTCAATATTGACTATTTCATCTCTATCGGGTGCGCGCTCAGCGCTCCCGATGGGAGTAGCCCCCGAGGCTATGTTTGGCGACTTGTAGTCAAGCATAGGCTCAAAGTTCAACTCTTCTTTCTACTGTGGACCTTTTACTATTTGACGAGCCCCCGGGTCCAAGTCGAGGTTTCCATATCGCGCGATCATAGCCTCCTATCTTGTTTTTCTTCATTGATATTATCGTCTGCTCTACGCAGAATTTAACTCCTACTTAAAATTTGTTTGTGGGCTGCGCCGTAGCACGGGGGCCCAATAATACGCGCTTATAAATAAAGCACCATCTGTTAAGGATAAAAACCCTAATCAGATCCTTTCCTCCGCCGCATCATCTTCTCTCCTCCATCTAGGGTTTTTCTGAGGTTTCTCTCTCGCATCCATGGCAGATGCTGTAGGCTCCCGTCTGAACCTTGGTTCCCCGGCGGCACCACGAGGTCGGGGTCGTCCTCGCGGCAGCAAGAACAAGAACACCGCGCCGGCCGCCGCAGGGACTTCGTCAGATGCTCCGGCTAAGCGCCGTCCCGGCCGCCCACCTGGTAGTAAGAACAAACCCAAAGTGACTAACGTCACTCCAGGTCCAATCGCTCCTCCATCTGCTGCTCCAGCTGCTCCTTCTGCACCTCCCCGTATCTTTTCTTTCCTTTGCATTGCCATGGCGCAGTGCCGTGAAATTCAGCGCTTGCCGCTAGATTTCACGAAGTTTATGGATGGCCGCGAACTGCGAGAGGCGGTTCTTCGTGAATAGTCTGGCGGTGGCATCCCCTATGAGGTGGAGGTGTGGTATGATGGCGACGGCGAACAGTACTTCAGAGGAGGCTGGTCGCAATTTGCTGAAAACCACGACATCCATCAAGGCTTCATCATGGCCTTCGACTTCCACGTCGGTACGTCGAAGTTTGACGTGAAGATCTACAATGGCACTCTTTGCCAGAAGGAATATGAAGCTTGAAGCCCTCTTTTATTAGGATCTGTTATCCATGTAATTTCGTTTGACAATTGTCCTTCCTGCCATGATATTTGCAATAAATATTCGTACTTTGTGTCGATATCGTTTACTAGTACCATGAGAACAAGTCGTGCTCTGAGATACGCTTTCCATATGTCGGGTTCTTTGCGAACCAATAAATGTAAGGATGATATCGGGTTCTTTTTATGAACCAAGTTTTCTCTGCATTTATCGGGTTGTGTAAACAACCTTATAGTGAAGGAAAACCCTTCCATCTTGTCATAACGATTTTTTCGTACGATCCAGGGGTTGAAGCCCCCGAGCGGAGAAGTAACACGAGAATCGTACAATTTTGTCGAGTTAAACCCAAAGAACCCGACCTGTGGCCTCATGTTCTGGGTCCAGAAGGTTAACTCGAATATATTGATATTTCTATACTTAGTCTACGCGTAAAAACGTCGTAGCTGTTCTGCATTCCACAGGTTGCTTTCGTCCTTCCCAGTCTTCTTGTCTTGTAGTCGATATGCTCCTCCTGGTATTACTTCTGTGACGATGTAAGGTCCCACCCACGGGGACTCCAATTTCCCATGGCTATCTTGCCTGAGTCGCAAAACGAGGTCGCCTACCACAAAGGATCGTGGACGAACTCGACTGCTATGGTAGTTTCGTAAGCTTTGCTGATATTGCGTAGCCCTTTCTAATGCTTTGTCTCTTGCTTCATCTAGTGCGTCGACGTCGTCTTGCAATGCTTCTGTCGATGTCGCCTCGTCATATGCCGTCACTCTTGGAGCTTCGTGTGTAACTTCGACTGGAAGCACGGCTTCTGCGCCATGGACCAGGAAGAAAGGAGTTTCTTGAGTTGCTGTATTAGGCGTAGTTCTTAGACTCCAAAGAACGGAGGGCAATTCTTCTACCCAAGCGCTCTTGGCTTTCTCGAGAGGTGCTAAAAGCCTCTTTTTTATTCCACTACTTATCAGGCCATTAGCTTTTTCGACTTGCCCGTTTGTCTTCGGGTGCGCCACAGATGCGAATTTAAGCTTGATTCCCAATCCTTCGCAATAACTTCTGAATTCTTTTGAAGTAAAATTTGTCCCGTTGTCTGTGATGATGCTATGTGGTACACCAAAACGAAAAACTATCGACTTGATGAAACTGATTGCTGCTGTAGAGTCTTGAGTTGTTACTGGGGCCGCTTCCACCCATTTGGTGAATTTGTCGACTGCCACCAGCATATAGACATGCCCTCCTGGCCAGGATTTGTGCAACTTTCCCACCATGTCGAGTCCCCATTGTGCGAAGGGCCAAGATAATGGGATTGTTTGTAGCTCCGCTGCTGGTGCATGTGGTCTGGATGCAAACCTTTGACATGCTTCACACTTTCGAACTATATCTTTTGCGTCCTCGATGGCTGTTAGCCAATAGAATCCCGCTCGAAAAGCTTTTGCCGCTATTGCTCTGCTGCTGGCGTGATGGCCACATACTCCGCCGTGTATGTCTTTCAATATTGTTTGCCCTTCCTGGGGTGTGACACAGCGTTGTAAAACGCCTGTAATACTTCTCTTGTATAGTTTTCCTTCAATCACGACAAACGCTTTCGCTCTTCGAGTTATCCTCTTAGCCTCCACTGCATCTTCTGGTAGCTTTTTATTTATCATGTACGCAATATATGGCTGCATCCATGTTTCTTCTATCATCATGACCTCCTCTGGCTCTGTCATAGCCCCCGAGCCTGTCGTGGTAGTCGAACTTTTAGCACTTTTTATTGACCTTTCCGCTATTTCTTCCCAAAATACTCCAGATGGCACAGGTAAACATTGCGATCCAATATTTGCTAAAGTGTCGGCTTCCTCATTGTTGTTCCTGCTGACGTGAGAGACTTCGCATCCATCGAACGTTCCTTCTAGATAATGGTACAGATTCTTGTAGGCCATCATGTTGTCATTGATTGTGTCACACCTGTTCATAACTTGCTGGACAACAAGGTTAGAGTCTCCAAATATCTTTAGGCGAGTTGCTCCACAAGCTTTAGCCATCTTCATTCCGTGAAACAAAGCCTCATACTCCGCTTCATTGTTAGAAGCCTGCGGGAAGCTCATCCTTAAGACATACTTTAATTTGTCACCATGAGGCGATATTAATACTACTCCTGCGCCTGCTCCTTGGACTCGCTTTGATCCATCGAAGTACATTGTCCAAGTACTCGATAAATCTGGTGGTCCTGTGCTTTGCAGCTCGAGCCACTCTGCTGTAAAATCTGGCAAAATTTGCGACTTGATCGCCTTCCTTTTTTCGTACGTGATGTCCATGGGAGATAACTCGATTCCCCACAAAGAGACTGAAAGAGCATTTGCCCCCATGTGTGGTTTTGGTAATTAATGATAATCCCTATGGACTAATGTTTGCATCGAGTTATATTTGTAGGACTTGTCCGTAGACAACGCTTGAGCCATATCTTGGTTTCAAGGTTGTAAGAAGATGCAAATAAAGAAGTTTATGTGATGATCAAGGGAGTTGAGCCTATAGAAGACATCATCATTATGAAGGAAGAAGATGAAGTCCAATGTTGATCAAGTCGAAACACAAGTTCAAGATAGGCATATAGAGGATATCATTTGCTTGAAGCTCGGTGTCCATTTGGTGTTAATGGACATGTGAAGATATTTCTACTAGTGTCTCTCCCATAGTGAAGTATGGGGGAGCAATCCGCAAGACTTCACCGAGCAAGCGCAATCAAGAAAGGTAGTCCAACTTGAGAAGATCAAGATCGTCACTATCTAGCTCAAGTGGAAGGCGCAAGGCAAAGGTATGATCTTGATAGGGTTTCTTTCTTACCGGTCTCATAGTGTTTGGGAGACCGGGTTTTAGGATCGATAGCCGTACTATCAAGAGGGGCTCTCGAGTGAGTAACTTATTCGTATTGTTCGGAGAGGGCTCAAACCTTTGCATACTTGGCATTATCTTTCTTGGTTCTTATTTGGCTTTTATCCATGAGAGGTTCTAGAGCTTGTGGTTATTTCCATGACAAGCTCTAGCTCATCAAAAACAGATTTTGTATGGAACTCTAATTGCGTTTTTAGTGTTTGGAGGTTTTACCGGTTCATCTTTATAGCTAAGTCAAACCTTTTATCATTTGGTTTCATCCTCCTTTGTTGGACTATGATGTTTCTATGGATGATGTTGTAGAGCTCATTGTGGTGATTCCAACGAGCCCAAGATCATCGAAAACGGAGTCCGGATGCAAAAGTTATCGCTGTTTTCGTGTTGCTCTTTTTTCTTGGGCGGATTATCCGGCCCAGTTTTGGACAAAAATCCGGCCAATAATCCGGCCTTAAATCTGAGTGACGCGCACTTTGCCAATTTCTGGTCCTTAGCCATTTTCAAGGTGGGCGGATTATCCGGCCCAGTTTTGGACAAAAATCCGGCCAATAATCCGGCCTTAAATCTGAGTGACGCGCACTTTGCCAATTTCTGGTCCTTAGCCATTTTCAAGGGGGGGCGGATTATCCGGTCCAAACTTGGACCGGATTATCCGGCCCTGCTGTTCTGCAACGGCTACAATCCCGGGAGGGGTATAAATACCCCTCCCCTTCTTCAAGCTTGTGTGAGCTCGTTTTTCCTTCTCTCTCCCTCCATTGTTGACCTTGGAAAGCTTGCCCATCTCTCAATTCCTCCCATGATTCTTGCATATCTTTGAGGGAAAAGAGAGAGGAGATCTAGATCTACATTTCCACCAATCACTTTCTCCTCTTTGTGAGGGGAACCCATTGGATCTAGATCTTGGAGTTCTTTGTGGATTTCTTCCTTTGTTCTTCCTCTCATATCCCTCCATAGCATTTGTTGCTTTGGTAGGATTTGGGAGAGAAGGATTTGAGCACTTCGTGTGTTCTTGCCATTGCATTTGGTGCATCGGTTTGAGTTCTCCTCGGAGATTCGGTAGTGAAAGTTCGTTGAGCTTTTTACTCTTGGGTTCTAGGAGCCCTAGACGGCTTAGTGGCTTAGTGGTTACTTGGGGACCTCCAATTAAGTTGTGGAGATCTTCCCAAGCTTTGTGGTGCCTCCGTGGCAATTACTTGGGGACCTCCAATTAAGTTGTGGAGATCTTCTCAAGCTTTGTGGTGCCTCAGTGGCGATTCTTGGGAGCCTCCAATTGAGTTGTGGAGATTGCCCCAAGCTTGTACGGGCTCGGTGACCGCCCTCAAGTGTCCCATAGTGGTCGGGTCTTCCATCTTGGTGGGAGGGCTCGAGGAGATTACGGTGAGCCTCCGTGGCGTTTGGGGAGCCTTGTGCCTCCACACCGCTCCAACGGAGATTAGCACTCGCAAGGGTGTGAACTTCGGGATACATCATTGTCTCCGCGTCCCTCGGTTATTTCTTTACCCGAGCTCCTTTACTTATGCAATTTACTTTGTGATAGCCTTCGTGCTTGAAGTTATATATATCTTGCTATCTCATAGTTGCTTATCTTGTCTAGCATAAGTTGTTGGTGCACATAGGTGAACCTAGTTTGTTTAGGTTTTGTATGCTTGGCAAATTAAACGTTAGTTTTATTCCGCATTTGTCAAGCCACTCGTAAAAGTTTTAAATCGCCTATTCACCCCCCCCTCTAGGCGACATCCTTGTACTTTCATTTGGTATCAGAGCAAGGTCTCTCATTTTAGGGCTTCGCCGCCTTGAGAGCAAAGATGTCGGCTAGGGGATTAGTGCACAATCATACTTTTATATTTGATGGCACTAATTTTGATATATGGAAAACTTGCATGCTTATCCACTTTCGAGATATGGACCCAAATATAGAGAGAATTTTAGATATGGGTTTCTCTCCTCCTAAGGATCCCCAAAGTCTATCTTTAGAGGAGAAGAGAAACTCTTATCTTAATTCTCGAGCTACTAATGTGCTTGTTGATTTTGTGAGTGATGCAGTTATTCTTGCAATCATGCCTTTCCGTAGCGCTCATGAGGTTTGGACAAAGATTCAAGACAAATATGACATGTCCAACAAGATTGAGGATGATTGTATTCCCTCCACTTCCGGTCGTGATGAACTCTCTTCCACTTCACCAAAGTGTAGCAAGACACAAGGTAACTCTATGGTGAATGGTGATGGAAATTGCAATGTTGATAGTAAGCTTACTTGTGATGATCATTCATCTCTATCTCATTGCCATGCTTCATCTTTGGACTTAAACACTTCTAGCACCATAAATGCTTTACATGCTTGTGTTGATAGTCCTTGCATATCATGTGTATGCTCCTTGAACACATCTCATAATGATATGCTTACTTCGTCTTGTTGCCATGATATAAATGCCTCTAGTTCCTCTAGTTGTTGTGTGTCTAACAATGTAGAGGAAACTAGAAATTCTATTGGCCAAGACATGATCTCGCTTGGTGCTTCAAGTATTTATTCATCATCATCAATTGCTTCCCACATTTGCCTTATGGCTAGGGCTTCAAAGGTAACTCCTTCTTTGGAACCCAATATATCTAGTGATGATGATAATGAGGATAATGAAGAAGAGGATGATGATCTTGCTTCTTTAATTGAGAAGAGTGAAATGATTTTTCATGCTATTCATAAGAATAAAATTGCTTGCTCTTACTTCTATAAGATTTTAGCTATTGCCACCGAGAGTAATAAAATTATTGAGGAGCATGAAAATACCATCTTTAAAATGCAAGATCATGCCCGTGATTATGCGGATGAGATCGCGGATCTAAAAGAAGCTCTAGAAGAAGAACAAACCACCAAGGAATCTCTTGAGGAGACCTTTACTTTAGAATTATCTAAAATAAAGAAATCCTATGATAGAACTCTTGTGGTGGCAAATGATTTTGAAACTAAATATGAAGAGCTTGTAGTTACTTATGCTAAACTCCTTGAGAATGTTGTGCTTCTTAAAAAGAACTCTAGGGTCATTTCGTGTGAGCCCATCATTCGCACCGAGTCGCATGAGCAACTTAAAGCTTCAAATTCAAATGAGCTTACTAAATTGTCTTCTCCGCTTTCCATTAGTGATGATGCTTGTGCTACTAACTCTACTTATTGTGAAGCATCCATCTTGAAGGAGAATGTTGAGCTAAGGGCTCAACTTGATTTGCTAACTAGCAAATATGGGAAATTGGAAGAAGATCATGGAAAGCTCTCTAGCTCCCATGAGGATCTTCTAGCTTCCCATGATAGGCTAAAATTAGCTCATGAGGCTATTATGTCAAAGGTAACATCTAGTGAGCCTCATGTGGACACTTGCACTACTTCTCAAAATGCCATATTGCCTTGTGCTAGTCCTAGTAATTCATCCACTCATAACATTGCTACATCTTGTGATGAATTACTTTCCTTTCCTTGTTGCTCTAACAATGAAGCTTCTACTTCCTCTAGTACTTGTGTTGTTACTAACCATGTAGAGGAAATCGAAGAGCTCAAGGCCCAAGTCTCTTCTTTGAAGAAAGACTTGGTAAAGAGTCATGAAGGGAAATCCAAACTCGACAATATGTTGAGTGTGCAAAAATCCCCCAATGACAAGAGTGGACTTGGGTTTATCTCCAACAACAACAAGAAGTCCACGGTTAACAAGAAGAAGAAGGGCCAAGGACAAGTCAAAGATCCGGCCAAGATTGTTTGCTTCAAGTGCAAAATTGAAGGGCACCATGTTAGATCTTGCCCTTTGAAGAAGAAGGCATTAGTTGAGAAGCAACAAGGGAAGCGGCCTCAAGTTCAAGGGCACGCTCAACCTCGTGTTGAAGAAATGCCACTTCCCAAGAAGAATCAAGCTAATGCTCCCATTGCGGAGAAATCAAGTGAGAAGAAGGTGAAGAAAAGAACTTGCTACACATGCCGTGAGAAGGGCCACCTATCTTCTTCATGCACTATGGGTAACTCATCCAACCCTATCATAATTGATGATGCTTATTCCCTTTGCAAGGATAAGGTTGGCAATGTGTTTGCCAAATTTGTTGGTACTCCATGTGGTGTCAAGAAAAGAACCATTTGGGTGGCCAAGCCTATTGTGACTAACCTCTTAGGACCCAACTTAGTTGGGGACCATCATACCAAAACTTGATCAATAGGTGTTTGTTGGAGGGCATTGGAGACTTGGCTATATCATGAAGAATTAAGGGATCTTCATCAATATATTGTCTCAAGTCAAGTCAATTGGATTATCTTGTTTATATCATATATCCAATGTTCCTCTTTGCGGTAACATGTACTCAACTTATCTACATTGAAAGTTACTCGCCCCTTTTGCATGTGTTGGTTGTGTTCCATTACATGTGTTGGTATATGTTGTGCTACCTACTTGTTTTATTTTGGTTAATCAAGTATGTACTTGTGGGTTTGCATACCATGTATGTGTGTTTGTGTTTGAGCCTTATTGCATCTTCGTTTATATTATTTGGCTTTTTGAGAGACTAATGGACTATCCATTTTGGGGGAGTGATATGCTTTGGCACTTCACAATCCTAAATATGTGTGCACATGAGGAATACCACTTAGTGTTTATTTTTTAAATTATCGAGTCTCTATGTGGTATGTCATGCTCATGAGAAATTCAAATTCTATAATGTCCATTAATCATCTCATGTTGGATTTTATTTGCCTCTTGTGAAAATAAATGCTTTACCACATTATGGGGGAGAAATATGCTTTGTGCATACTTCAAACCAATAAAATGTGTATATTTGAGGTTGTGTCACATAGTATTGATATTGCAAATTATCTTTCTTCTATGTGATATGTTTGCTCAAACAAGTTTCAATTTGCCAAATTGTTTTATTGCTCTTGTTTTGGATCTTGTTTGTGAGATACATTCTTGGTAGGGTTTTCCTAAAATGTGGAATTCTATATCAAAGTTGGAAAACCATTTGCTTCAAGTTATCCTAATCATTGCTTTGCGTGATTGTTTAACTATTTGAGTCTATCAAGAATATCTTCTTTAGCATGGTGTTTAATTCTTATCCTTTTCATATGCTTCTTGTTGTGAAGATGATCTTAGATTTATGTGTAAAATACCACCAGGAAATTAATAACTCCAAATACCTCTTGTCCTTGGACAATTGGTACTCTATCATGTGGTATATATATATTGATCATCTTTTTTTGGCTATTTCTTTTAATTACCTTATCTCTTGCCAAGGAATGTATTTGTTTTAAATTCCCATTGTCTTTCTTAACTCTTGTGATTCCATTTGATTTTGTTGAACTTGTTTTGTGTTATTCTTAATGTAGGTTGAGATGATGATCCCATTTGTGTGCATTTTGTATTTAAATGCAAAATCATAAATAATGCACTAATCTTGGGGGAGCTCTCCTATATTTTCTATAACATACTCTTGCGGCTTATTTCAATTGGTATTGGTTATTGTTGGAAGACAAATCCTTTTGTTTTTGGTACTTAGTGTGCCATCATAAAAGAGTGGAGAGTATGGTTTGTTTGTTGGAACCTTGCGCTCTTTGGGAGAATGGCTATCTCTTTTCTTGTTTTTGCTCTATATTCTTAAAATGAGATAAGTCATTGGGCATGTGTGTTTTAGTGTTCACTTATGATCATTGGTGTTTGCTTTGTTCACTTGGTGGACTTTGGAGTCAATTTTGTGTTGAGTTGATTCTTTGATATAATTTTGGACAACCTTTGGTTCTTCACACCTTTGTGTGACCTCTTGGTCTTCTTGGTGTTTTGTCCAAATTGTATCTTTTTTGGATCTTGAAAGTCTTGTGCATGCATATTTACTAAATGTATACTTTATGGCATGCTTTGCTTTCTTTTGTCCAATATATAGGGTAAACTCCAATAAATCCTAAATCGGCTAAGATGTGCATGAAATTCAAGTTCATATCTATATGCACATATTTATGTGGAGCTTGTCCTATATATTGTAGTGTCTCTAACTACTTTGGACCCAATGAGTTTGGGAACCATATTGTACTTGAATTTGTTTTAGGTACATGGGAGATATATTGGTGCTTGTCTCAATAATAAGCATGAAGCGGTGTCTAGTTGATAATTTGTGGCAAGCTAGGATTATTGAAGAACTCCTACCTACTACATCCTTCCAATGGTATCTCGGTAACAAGTATCTTATTCATGCATACTTTTCTAGCATCTAACCTTGTGTGGGTCATTTCATGGCATGAAAATCTTTATTTGCAAAGATCTTAATGAAACCTCTCTATTGAAAATGTGAGTAATTTGAGATGAGTGCATATTTTGGGGAATATATAAAATCATGCTCATGATTCACCTTTCCCAAATATGTCTATCTAGCAATTTTATTGCATATCAATTCCTCAAGTTCCTCACATGTGCAATATTGATGAAAGTGCAAATTTAGTTCTTTCTTTTGGTATACTTATTCGTGATACTTGTTGCTTTTCTCAAAACATCCCAACTATCTTCTTTCCCTTGTTGATATTTGTGATGTCTTTGACATGTTTGTGGTTGAAGTTCTTCATTATGCAATAAGATAAATTGAGCCTTTGGCCATACTTTAAAAGTAAAAATCTCATTGGTATATTGCATGAACTTGTTTGGATATCATGTTCTATTCTTTGTATCTATTTTATGTGTATATGTTTCTTTGTGATAATTATCTTTGTGATGTTGTCTACTTAGAAACTTATACATATGAGAGATGATATCTCCTTATTTGATATCTTTTTTAAACCTTGTGTGTTGGGATGGAATGCTAAGCAATATCATTCATTGAGGACTATGTGGATGCTCTATGTACATCTTTGTACTAGTCTTATAATATGCTTTGTCATTCCTATCACACATTCCTTTGGTTGAGCCATTTAATATGTTGGTTCCTTATTTGTTGCTCAACCATTTCCTTGATGCAAGTGTTAAGCTTGATTTCTTTTCTATGGTCTCTTGCTAATGGTTCCTTTTAAATGGTCTTGAGAGAGTGAGGATTCCATGTTGTGCAAATTGTATTCAAACGCAAACATTCTATCTTGTGCATGTACCTTGGGGAGCTTCCTCATTTCATTTTAAAGCACCATTTTATGGTTATCATAGTATTTGATGTCACTTGGTATCATTATGTTTTGAATAATATCGAGGGAGTGATGATTCTATGTTTATGCATCTTATACTTTAATTCAAATGGAATATGTTGTGCACAAACCTTAGGGAGCTTCTTGATATTATTTAGAGCATTGTTTTGGTCTTCTCATAATATCTTTATTTGATTCGCTATTTGGATCTTTTGATTGCTATCTTCATTTGTTGGAAGTTTAACCATCATGTCATCCTTTTTTTGTTTGCAATCTTTGATCCTTAATATAGTTTGATTTCCTCCAAATTTTTTGTCCTTGAATTTGTGCATGTGTTTTCACCTTTTTTTGTGTGCCATGCACACCTTGAGGAGGAACTCTCACTATATTGGCCTTCTAAGCCTTTCCACCCATTTTGGCAATGGATGCCAATGGGGGAGAAGTTTCGAGGGTTTGAAAGGAATTGGGTTTCACGCTTTTGTTTTGTTCTTAAGCATTTGCCTTGCATGCTTTGCATGGTTGAGTATATATAGTGGAAACTCCACCAACAACATTGGTTGGCAATATATGCAATGAAATTCAAGTTCATTCACACGTGCATAGATTGTGGGGGAGTTTGCTCTATATATGATGGTTCTACTAACATCACATACTTTTGTAGTATTTGATGTTAGTGTAACCATCTTAGTCCTTTAAATTCATTATATACACCCTCTCAAAGAGATTGTCATCAATTACCAAAATGGGGGAGATTGAAAGAGCATTTGCCCCCATGTGTGGTTTTGGTAATTAATGACAATCCCTATGGACTAATGTTTGCATCGAGTTATATTTGTAGGACTTGTCCGTAGACAACGCTTGAGCCATATCTTGGTTTCAAGGTTGTAAGAAGATGCAAATAAAGAAGTTTATGTGATGATCAAGGGAGTTGAGCCTATAGAAGACATCATCATTATGAAGGAAGAAGATGAAGTCCAATGTTGATCAAGTCGAAACGCAAGTTCAAGATAGGCATATAGAGGATATCATTTGCTTGAAGCTCGGTGTCCATTTGGTGTTAATGGACATGTGAAGATATTTCTACTAGTGTCTCTCCCATAGTGAAGTATGGGGGAGCAATCCGCAAGACTTCACCGAGCAAGCGCAATCAAGAAAGGTAGTCCAACTTGAGAAGATCAAGATCGTCACTATCTAGCTCAAGTGGAAGGCGCAAGGCAAAGGTATGATCTTGATAGGGTTTCTTTCTTACCGGTCTCATAGTGTTTGGGAGACCGGGTTTTAGGATCGATAGCCGTACTATCAAGAGGGGCTCTCGAGTGAGTAACTTATTCGTATTGTTCGGAGAGGGCTCAAACCTTTGCATACTTGGCATTATCTTTCTTGGTTCTTATTTGGCTTTTATCCATGAGAGGTTCTAGAGCTTGTGGTTATTTCCATGACAAGCTCTAGCTCATCAAAAACAGATTTTGTATGGAACTCTAATTGCGTTTTTAGTGTTTGGAGGTTTTACCGGTTCATCTTTATAGCTAAGTCAAACCTTTTATCATTTGGTTTCATCCTCCTTTGTTGGACTATGATGTTTCTATGGATGATGTTGTAGAGCTCATTGTGGTGATTCCAACGAGCCCAAGATCATCGAAAACGGAGTCCGGATGCAAAAGTTATCGCTGTTTTCGTGTTGCTCTTTTTTCTTGGGCGGATTATCCGGCCCAGTTTTGGACAAAAATCCGGCCAATAATCCGGCCTTAAATCTGAGTGACGCGCACTTTGCCAATTTCTGGTCCTTAGCCATTTTCAAGGTGGGCGGATTATCCGGCCCAGTTTTGGACAAAAATCCGGCCAATAATCCGGCCTTAAATCTGAGTGACGCGCACTTTGCCAATTTCTGGTCCTTAGCCATTTTCAAGGGGGGGCGGATTATCCGGTCCAAACTTGGACCGGATTATCCGGCCCTGCTGTTCTGCAACGGCTACAATCCCGGGAGGGGTATAAATACCCCTCCCCTTCTTCAAGCTTGTGTGAGCTCGTTTTTCCTTCTCTCTCCCTCCATTGTTGACCTTGGAAAGCTTGCCCATCTCTCAATTCCTCCCATGATTCTTGCATATCTTTGAGGGAAAAGAGAGAGGAGATCTAGATCTACATTTCCACCAATCACTTTCTCCTCTTTGTGAGGGGAACCCATTGGATCTAGATCTTGGAGTTCTTTGTGGATTTCTTCCTTTGTTCTTCCTCTCATATCCCTCCATAGCATTTGTTGCTTTGGTAGGATTTGGGAGAGAAGGATTTGAGCACTTCGTGTGTTCTTGCCATTGCATTTGGTGCATCGGTTTGAGTTCTCCTCGGAGATTCGGTAGTGAAAGTTCGTTGAGCTTTTTACTCTTGGGTTCTAGGTGCCCTAGACGGCTTAGTGGCTTAGTGGTTACTTGGGGACCTCCAATTAAGTTGTGGAGATCTTCCCAAGCTTTGTGGTGCCTCCGTGGCAATTACTTGGGGACCTCCAATTAAGTTGTGGAGATCTTCTCAAGCTTTGTGGTGCCTCAGTGGCGATTCTTGGGAGCCTCCAATTGAGTTGTGGAGATTGCCCCAAGCTTGTACGGGCTCGGTGACCGCCCTCAAGTGTCCCATAGTGGTCGGGTCTTCCATCTTGGTGGGAGGGCTCGAGGAGATTACGGTGAGCCTCCGTGGCGTTTGGGGAGCCTTGTGCCTCCACACCGCTCCAACGGAGATTAGCACTCGCAAGGGTGTGAACTTCGGGATACATCATTGTCTCCGCGTCCCTCGGTTATTTCTTTACCCGAGCTCCTTTACTTATGCAATTTACTTTGTGATAGCCTTCGTGCTTGAAGTTATATATATCTTGCTATCTCATAGTTGCTTATCTTGTCTAGCATAAGTTGTTGGTGCACATAGGTGAACCTAGTTTGTTTAGGTTTTGTATGCTTGGCAAATTAAACGTTAGTTTTATTCCGCATTTGTCAAGCCACTCGTAAAAGTTTTAAATCGCCTATTCACCCCCCCCCTCTAGGCGACATCCTTGTACTTTCAGAGACACGGCCTGTTGCTAAAGGGTTGTTCAATATGTTCGATAGTGGCGCTTCATTTACCACTATAATTGGGTGCACAGTAAAATACTGTCGTAATTTTCGTGCAGTGGTGAAGACACTGTACGCCAGTTTCTGATAATGCGGGTACCTCTGTTTGGTTGGAGATAACACTTCACTGATGAAATATACCGGTCTCTGGACGCCATGAGCTTTGCCTTCTTCACTTCTTTCGACTACTAGAACTGCACTTACCACCTGATGGGTTGCGGCGATGTACAGTAATAGTGGCTCTTTTTCTTTAGGTGCGACCAGCACTGGCGGCGTGGAGAGCACTTTTTTCAATTGCGCAAACGCTGCGTCTGCTTCTTCTGTCCACTCAAATTTGTCGTCTGATTTCTTCATAAGTGCATAAAAAGGAAGCGCCTTCTCCCCTAGTCGAGCAACGAAACGACTTAATGCCGCGACTCGTCCTGCTAATTTCTGCACATCGTGGAGTTTCGTGGGTTTCCCCATTGTTAGAATTGCTTGAATTTTCTCTGGATTTGCCTCTATTCCTCGTGCTGATACCAAGAATCCCAAAAGTTGCCCTGCTGAAACTCCGAAGGAACACTTTGTCGGGTTCAACTTAAGCTTGAACTTGTTCAGGTTGTCGAAGGTTTCTGCCAAGTCGCTGATTAAAGATTTCTCCTCTCTTGTAGTGATGACTACATCATCAATGTAGACTTGTATGTTGCGCCCTATTTGGCTTCTGAGGCAACTTTGCATCATCCTTTGATAAGTTGCTCCTGCATTTTTTAGGCCGAATGGCATCACTTGGTAGCAAAACACCCCATACGGTGTGATGAAGGCCGTTTTTTCCTCGTCCTCTTTCCTCAGCTTGATCTGGTTATAGCCAGAATATGCATCCAAAAAGGAAAGCCTTGCGTAGCCCGCTGTTGAATCGATTATTTGATCGATGCGGGGTAAGGGGAAAGGATCCTTTGGACAGTGCTTATTGAGAGATGTGTAGTCGACACATACTCTTTGTACGTCTGTGTTCTTCTTGGGTACTATTACTGGGTTCGACACCCAACTCGAAGTTTTGATTTCTCTGATAAATCCAACACTTTCTAATCTGTGCAATTCTGACGCTATTGCCTTCCTCTTGGGTTCATCGAATCGTCGCAGTGGTTGCTTGACTGGTTTCGCCTTGGGATCTACATTTAGTGCGTGCTCAACGAGTTCCCTGGGAACCCCTGGCATGTCCGATGGACACCAGGCGAAGATTTCCCAGCGCTCACGGAGGAACTCGACGAGCGCGCCTTCCTATGCGGGATCCAAGTTGACCGCAATTGATGTCGTCTTGTTTGGGTCCGTAGGGTGGACCTGTATTTTCTTTGAATCCTGCGTTGTGTCGAAAGCCTTATCTGGCAGGGATCGTCCAACATCGGGTAGCACATTATGATCTGTTTCTCCTTTTAACCTCTCGTATTCTGCTGTCATGCCGAAGGTTTGTGCCATCTTGTTGAATTCTCTGTCGCATGTGTTGGCTACTTCAAAGCTCCCTTGTACTGTGATTGTTCCTTTGGGCCCTGGAATTTTTAACGTGAGATACGCGTAGTGCGGTACTGCCATGAATTTTGCAAATGCTGGGCGCCCCAGGATTGCATGATATTGTGACGGCCAATCCATAACTTCGAACTCCAGTTTCTCTCTTCTATAATTTTCGCTGCTACCAAAGCAGACATCGAGTTCTATTCTTCCCAAAGGGTAGTTTGCTGCTCCTGGCACTATCCCGTGGAAAGAGCAATCTGTTGGCTTCAGACTCGTTGGTGATATGCACATAGCCTTTAGTGTTCTAGCATATATTAAGTTTATGCCGCTCCCTGCATCCATTAACACTCTTCCGATGTCGTATCCTCCTATTTGCGCTTTTAGAACCATGGGCGAGTGGCCCGGTCTAGGAACTTTCCGTGGGTGATCCGCTCTACTAAACTTGACTGGTTGCTCTGACCATCGTAGGTACTCTGTGGTAGCTGGTGGTGATGATATTGCTAGGTTCACTTGCCTGGATATGCTCTTTCGCTCTTTTTTCGACTTGGGCACCGGTTGAATCATGGCTGACATGTATACTTTTGACTCTAGATGCTTTGATAACCTTTGAGTTTGATACCCTTGACTTCTACGTTTTTCTCCTTGCCTTCCTTCTTGACTCGAGCCCATGGCACCTTGCAACCTTAGGAATGTTCTGCAATCCTTCATCTGATGATTTGAGACCCTTTTCCCGTCGAGATACGCGTAGTGGATTCGACAAGGTCCGTATAGCATATCCTCAGCCGAAGGACCAGAGTATCTTGACTTTTCTGTTCCCTTTGCCTGAAACCTCTTACTTTCGTATCCTTCCTCTTCTTCTAGTATATAACATGCGGCTATCTGATTTCGCCTTCCTTGGTTACCCCCGCTTCGGTATCGTCTCCTTTGTCGACTTGTTCTGTCGACTTCTGGTGAGCGCCCTCTTTTATTGTTATACGCGTCTTCTCCATCAGCGAATTTGTTGGCTTGTTCCATTAGCTCAGCTACTGTCGTAGGTCTTGTTCTTCCTATTTCTTCCACAAGATCTGCGCGACGAAGTCCTTCCGAAAAAGCGTCTATTGCTCGTTCGTCGGAGACGTCTTCTGCTGAATTTTTAATTATACTCCAGCGTTGTATATAAGATCATAGCGTTTCGCCTTTCTTCTGCACACATGCTTTAACTTCTTCCAGTGATGCTGGGTGCTTGTAGGTGGAACGAAAATTTCTTGCGAATTGACTTTCGAGTTCTCCCCAACTTCCAATGGATTCGTCGGGTAGGGTGTTCAACCAGGACCGGGCGGCGCCGGTGAGGTGCAACTGCAAACTTTGCATTGCGGTCGCCTTTGTTCCTCCTAATATTTGCACTGCCTGCAGATAATCTGATAGCCATAGGGTGGGTTTCTGCGACCCGTCGTACTTGTTCTGATCGTGGGGTAGTTTAAATCCTTTGGGTACTCGCGTTTTGCGAACCCTGCGGGTAAAGCATAATGCACCCATATATTTATCATCGTCTTCGTAATTTTCTTCCCTCCAAGCATGCCGTGATTTATCTACTCGAGCTTGTGCTATTATACTCCTTGCATCCTCCTTCCTTTTCTGTTGCTTTGTCTCTTCTGATGATTCACTATAGTCATCGTTTGAATGCTTGTACCTGAACTTCTCTTTGCCACTTCTCTTGTAGCTTGTCGACTTCATCTCTGGGGCTTGCTCCCTGATTTTACCTTCTACTATTCCGAGGCTTCGTATCGCGGCTCGGTGCATATCTTCTCGCGGGTCCCCATGCTCTGGTCTTGTGGCTAGTAAATACGCTTGTGCTGCTGCTAATGCCGCCTCTGGCGTTTTTTGTATCAGGTCATCTTCCTCCTCTTCTAACTGTGGGGTAGAGCTCCTCGAGTACCCCTCTTCTCTGTTGCGTGCTGTTGCCCCCCTTCTGTGTTTTGGATCTCCACGCATCTCTCTGCTATATTCTGAGTCTTCACTATAGTCTTCCCAGTATTCTTCCCTTGATATGCTGTTGTTGTCTTGAAACATCATGTCTCTTTCCTCCCTTAGTTTTTTCTTGTGTTGGTATAGTGCATACTGATATCCCATTAGAACTTCTCTTCGCGATCCTTCGGGTACTTCTGTACCATGATTAATGGCTGATGTAATCATTCTCCATTCACCAGCCGAGACGTGGACTTTCTCTTTTTCCTTTTTGTTGTGATTTTTCACTTTGTCGACTTGTCTGTCGACCCTTTTACTCTCTTCGCTGTTGTTTCCTTCCTCTGCTTCAGTGATAATAACACATAACTGATGTACTTTGGAGACGCCGCTGCTTCCTACGGCGAAGTCCCTTGCGGTGTTGTGCATCTGACACGCTTTTTCTTCTAAGTCGAATTTTTCCTGACTTTCATCGCTTTCCGCGATTAATGCTTTTTCTAAGCTGACCGGCGAGTTTATCTCGCTGGAAGAGCCTTCTGATGATTCCAATGCTTCCTTTGTTTCGGGCTTGCTTGCCGACGGATCTGGCTTTGTCGACTCCGAGAGGCGGGATGAACCCGATGGCCCGATGAGGATGCTCATACTTCCAATTGTCAGTTCTACTTCTTGACTTCGGTCGACTTTTGGACTGCTGTTGGCTAAAAGCGAAAAAGCCGTCGAATTCATGGTTCCAACGCCCAAAGTCCCCACGGTCGGCGCCAATTGACGAGAGTTAACTCGGCAAATGTCCTAGATGAAGGACTTAGGATCGGGGAGATAGGGCGTCGGATGAACTCGAAGGTAAAGTTAGTCGAAATAAGTGTATATCGAAAGTAAACTTGGGTATTCAACTTGGCTTGCTTTCAATCTGCCCTACACCGTCCCCTCCTGGCCCCTATATATAGGTGGCCAGGTCTCGAGGATCGGGTAGGGTTCGATACAGATTACAAATATCGACATACGGTATTAACTCGTATTCGACTATCATTACAATTGGGCCTAGCTTATCGGGCCTCAGGGGTACTCAACTAACGGGCTCTATTAACTATACCCTTGTCAACGGGTAAATAAAGTGCAAGTAAATAAAAGACAGTGGTAACAATTGCAGCAAGTGGCCCAATCCTTTCTTCGGCAAAGGACAAGCCGGTTGTGTACTTATAATAACCAAACGTTCTCGAGGACACACGGGAGTTTCTGTCAAGAGCTTTTGCTTCATAAAGCCAATAGTCTTTATTGGTTTGATAGGTGTTATGGGGGTGAACCTGTGCTAGCGCACTGCCCTTACTAGGATAAATACACACTTGTGATTATACCCTCCTGCAAGCATCCGCAAATACAAGAAAGTAATTAAGATAAATCTAACCACAGCCTTAAACTCTAAGATCCTACGCTCCCTGGTGCAATGGTTTTCCAACGGAGGTTTAGGTTTCTGTCACTCCAGCAACCCCACAATTGGTGACCAAATACACAATGCATCTCACTAGGCCCATAAATGGTGAAGTATCATGTAGTCGACGTTCACATGACACCACTAGTGAAATAGCACCACAACATTATCAAACCATTAAATATTTCTCAACAATAATTCACTACTAACATCTTGATTTCTCCCATGTCCTCAAGAACTAAACGAACTACTCACAAGACATCATATGGATCATGATCAGAGGTGAAATAATGGTAAATAACAATCTGGACATAAACCTTAATTCAACGGTTCCACTCAATAGCATCAACTACAAGAGTAATCAACATCGGGAAAGTTTCCCCTGTGAATATAACAAGATCCAACTCAAGATGTTACAGCGGGATGGCGTGGTGATGGTGGAGATGAAGGTGCTGGTGATGGAGATGATGATGATCCCGATGAAGTCCGGTGCGATGATGATGATGATGGCGACGATCTCCCCTCTTCGGGAAGGAATTTCCCCGGCAGATTTCTCTCTGTCGGAGAGATTTTCTCTCTCTGGTGTTCTCCGCCCCGCAGAGGCGGCTGTGTCTAACTCTGAGCCCCCCTGACTTAGGTTTTTGGGGACGATCAAGTACGCGAAGGGGCGAGACCAGAAGTGGGCCAGGGTGGCCTCACACAGGGCTGGCGCGGCCAGGGGTCAGGCCGCGCCACCCTGGCGTGTGGGCCCCTCCTGGCTCCTCTCGACTCCTCCTTCTGGCTTCATGAGTCTTCTGGGAAAATATAATTTCCTGGTATTTTTCTAGAATTTTCCTGATCTTCAAAATATGGTCCCTTGATGGTCCTTCTTCCAGCAGAATCCTGACTCCGGCAGCAAATCCTCCGATGATCATCAAACATGTGGAAGCAAAGGAAATAACATAAGTATCAACTCTAAATATGAAATATATCAATGAATAACAGTAAATTATGATACAAAATAGTGATGCAAAATGGACGTATCAACCCCCCCAAGCTTAGACCTCGCTTGTCCCCAAGCGAAAACTAAACTCGGTAAACATGACCACAGGTTTATGGAGTGAAGTGTTGATAATCAAAATACGGACAAGAAGCATCACATTTACCAAGGCACAAATTATAATAGACAGCAACTCCCCTTTATAAGATATAGACTTGCAATAGGTAAAAGGGAATCACATGTAAAGATGCACAAGGTAAACTATAATTGGCAATGGCAAACCTTAGTTCTTGGTCAAAGAATGATGAACAAGCTATTCTTTCTTTTAAACGGAGCCTTTTAAAACAGATCTAATATAGCAAAGACTATATGCTCAACAAAACAAACTTTTGCATTCATAGAAAGCTTTCAAAGATATATTCCTTTAGACAAAAGCATTGTACAAAACAAGGAAGATGGTAAACATGATTAAACGGATCAACATATGGATGAATGAAACATAACAACTCAAATGCTTGCTGGAGACAGAAGGAAATAGGTTGACTCAATATAAAAGATAAAAGATAGGCCCTTCGCAGAGGGAAGCAGGGATTAAACATGTGCTAGAGCTTTTCATTTGCAAAACAGAGGTAAAAGTTATTTGAGAGGTGGTTGCTTTTGTCAACGACTAGCAACGGAGTTCTTGATATCTTCCATACTAAACAAGTGAGAGCGGTTCTGAGATATTTGATTAATTGGCACATTGGTGCTCTTTTATAGCTTTGCACTCCTCCCCACCTTTTTCCTTTCTCAAACCATGGCTAACCGATTCCATCGGGTGCCGACCAACTTTCACATACCATGGAGGAGTGCTCTTTTCTTTTCTTTTTGAGATTATAATGGTCTGACCAGCTCCCTTGCAAAATTAATGACGAGCAGATGAAGCTGCCTAGTCGAGGGGTACTTTATTTAGTATGGAAGATAACAAACCCATCCACTACGTCCTCATGAGCTAAAAATAGTGGCACAAAATGAGAAGTGTTTGAAGGTTTTTTGAAAGGTAGCACATGAAAATTTACTTGGAATGGCTTGAAATACCATGCATAGGAATTTATAGTGGACTCTTTGGAAGTAACTTGGCTTTTGGGATTTGGATGCACGAGAAGTATTTCCTCTCAGTACAGGTTTTTGGCTAGCAAGGCTGGGTAGCAAGCATAAGAGTTGCATGAAACAGACAAACATACATATAATAAGAACAATCATGCCAACTCCCTTGAAGGTACAACGATTTTGACTTTAGGAATAACAATGCTTATAAGCCAAACATAAGGGAAAACTGAAGTGATGTAACTACAAGAACTTCTTTATTCTTTTCTACTCAAACCTCAAGGTAATGTTGCTACTGACCAAGCTAGGTTTGCCAAAACCAACTAAATTTACTCATGCTCCCAAAGTGATACCAATACCGATCAACAAGACTAGTCATACAAGAGAGATTGCAAACTAGCATAAAGTGTGCGGAAAGCAAATGATAGAACTTCTCACTAATATTTTATTACCACAACTCACACCAAGGGATACATAGATAACCAACTAAGGAAGATACTTCCAAACTGCAAACTATTCTATAAGATAACTTCTCTATTCATGATATGACTCTACTTGAAAAGTAAATGAGCAAAAGGTAATGATGTGATACCGCGGCACTCCCCCAAGCTTGGAACAAGCCAAGGGGATGCCTATACCGATGACGAATTACTCCTTGGGTGGCGGCGGTGGATAATCTTTAATAAGCTTCTCAATCAAACCTTTCAGATCATCAATCTTGTGACTGAGGTTACGAATAATCTCAGAATTGTGCTCAACACGGTTCATGAACCTGTCAGCAAGAGAATCCCAGCTCTTGGAGTTATTTCCCGATCCTTCCTCATTCTTGGAACTTTCTTTTCCTGCACTGTTAGAACGATCTATATCCCAACCAGAGGGTAATTGTGATCTGGGCACCTTTTGAAACTGATATTCATGAATTAGAGTATGGAAAGGATTTTGGCCTGACGGAGATGTCTGATTGCTGGGATGATGGCGCTAGAAAAGAGGTGGTGCCTAGTTGATTGTCCAGCCCGTTGGGAACCCCAAGAGGAAGGTATGATGAATACAGCAGCAAGATTTTCCCTCAGTTAAGAAACCAAGGTTTATCGTTCTTGGAGAGGAGAGACAAACGACTGAAGGTGATGCTTGCTAGTTTGCGACGGCTTCGGACAATTTATATATGGCGCCTCGTCCAAGCTTTGCTTGCTAGCTGCAACGCGGAACCTGCACACACACAACCAAGTACTTTGCTCCCAATTTACGATGAGGTTGTCAATCTCACCGGTTTGCTTGAAACAAAGGTTATGAGCGTATCGAGTGGAAAACAGTAAAAGTATGCGAGTAAAGTAAACAGTGCGAGTAAAGTAAACAGGTGATAGCAATATGATGGAAATAGGACCGGCGTCCACAGTTCACTAGTGGTGTCTCTCCATAAGATAAATAACACATGCTGGGTAAACAAATTACAGTTGGGCAATTGATAGAATAAAGATAAACGTGATATGTCAAGAAGATCACTATGAGATTTACTCTGGGCATTACAACAAAATACATAGACCGCCATCCAACTGCATCTATGACTAATAATCCACTCACGGGGATATCGTCCGAACACCCCATGAGTATTAAGTTGCGAATAACAGATAATTGCATTAAGCAAAGTGTGTAATGTAAACAAAGCATATGCCCTTGAGCATATGAATGTTGTTTTCTCCCTAGTAGCAACAACACATCTACAATCTTAGAGGTTTCTATCACTCCCCCAGGTTAAATAGAGGCATGAACCCACTATCGAGCATAAATACCCCCTCTTGGAGTCACTAGCAACTACTCGGCCAAGATAGCTACTAACAACGGAGAGCATGCAAGATCATAAACAACATAGAGATAACAAAAGATAATATTCAGTACAACAACTCAATCATAAACACCAATATTCATCGGATCCCAACAAACCAAACATGTAGAATTATATAACGGTGATCTCAATCATGTAGGGCAGCTCATGAGATCTAAACATGAAGCACATGGTGGAGAAGACAACCATCTAGCTACTGCTATGGACCCATAGTCCAAGGTAGACTACTCACTCATCACTCCGGAGGCAAGCATGGCGTTGAAGAAGACCTCCGGTGGCGATTCCCCTCTCCGGCAGGGTGCCGGGAAGAGCTTCTGGACCCTCCCGATCTTCGGGTCGACGGCGGCGGCGGATCGCGATGTGTTCTGGAAAAGTGATCGGGTCCTTAGGTTTTTTCCATCGGGGGGTCTTTATAGGCGAAGGGGCGATGTCAGAGGAGGCGCCAGGCGCCCTCATGCCAGGGTGGCGCGGCCCAGGGCATGGCCGCGCCAGCCCTGCGTGTGGGGCCCTGGTGGCCCCTCTCCTTCTCTCCTTCGGATCTCTGGAAGCTTCTGGGTAAAATAAGACTTCAGGAACTTGTTTCGTCCAATTCCGAGAATATTTCCTGTGTATCACTTCTGAAACACAAAAAACAACAGAAAACAGGGAACTGGCACCGTGGCAACTCGTTAATAGGTTAGTTCCAGAAAATGCATAAAAGTGCCACAAAGTGTAACGAAACAATAGGCAAATGGTGTAAAAACAAGCATGGAGCATCAAAAATTATAGATATGTTTGAGACGTATCAAGCATCCCCAAGCTTAACTCCTGCTCGTCCTCGAGTAGGTAAGTGATAAAAAAAGAATAATTTTTGAGGTGACATGCACCTACACAATCTTGATCACATATGTAAGCATTTGTGAGCTGGGATCATAAGAACTTAAAACATGGGCATGAAGATATAATCTTGACAATAAGAACTTAGCAACCATGTTGTAAACATGCAAATGAACACAAACAAAAGATCATGAAAATGAAACAATGAAAGTCAAACGTGTGTTCAAATCATATGCATATCATTGTAAATATATGCATATCATTGAGAACCGCCAATGGGGTACCTCCGTGCCATTGTAAATATATGCATATCATTGAGAACCGCCAATGGGGTACCTCCGTGCCCGATGACATGGAACAAGCCCACACCAAAATGACAGGACAAGCAGACAATGAACACCTCGACATCTCTTTTATTTGCCATTTGTTTAGCTTTTTATTGTGAGATGCGTCGTCGAATGTTCACCATGGGTATGCTGCAAATTTCCACCATGAATTATGCATGGCTTAGATTGGCGGCCCGGCGTTTCCCTAACACATATAAAAACTCCATGATCCCCACAAGATTCCCAATTCATTTCACACCGTGGGCATCCATAAACAAAAGATCATGATATCAACTCAAATAAGAAGTGCAATGTTGAAAGCTTGCCCATGACTGCATGGCTGGGCTAGTCTCCAACTTACAACTTGCAAGCATAACAACTCAACATAAGAGACCACAATGTCAAAAAATTTAGAACAGGAAAAAGTAAATTGTGCCTTCCGGTTCGTGAGAGCTTTACTGACCGAATTTCGCATAACACTGGTAAGAGTTTAATTTGAAGAGAAAATAAAAGCAAGTCAAATTTACTTGGAATAGCAAATTGCTAGTAGGTATGTATGGTGGACACTTTGGAAAACTTTGGCTTTTAGGAGTTGGATGCACGAGTAGAGCTCATACTCAGTACAAGGCGAGGGCTAGCAAAAGACTGGGAACGACCAACTAAGAGAGCAATAATGGCCATAATCATGCAAAGCGACAAAGCGACATTAAAAGAAGAATAAGATGGCATCAAAAGTCAAAAACTAAATGATCATGAAGGCTAATGGCGACTTTGTAAGAGTCTAACATGTGTGAGCATGCGCCAAGTCAACCCAAATAAAGCATCAAGGAGAAAACCAAAATAATGCTTCCATACAATTAAAAACAACGCATGATTTTTTCAAAGGCTCATTAAGCAATCTCAGTTATTTGAGACAAGTCATGCTACAGCAAAACCACTAAGCATACTATCAAAAAGACATCAAGCATGACATGAAAAAGCCTAAGCCGCAGTCTACACAAGCTCCTTCTTGTACCACTATTTTGCATAAAGCTTTTTCTCTTTTCCAACACCATTTGAAATTTTTAAAGACACCTCTTTTGATGAAAACCAATAAAGATCAGAGGCAAAAATACACCTTGATGAAAAGATATGACAAGGTCCGAATGCAAATGAAGGCGAAAACGAAAACCAAAAGCAGTAGCAGAAAAAGAAGAACACTCGATTTTTAATAAGAGTGAAAACTAGAGTGTTCTTGGCAAATGAAAACGAGTACATCTCCTTCAAAGGAAATTTGTTGGGGTCCAACCATTTATTGCAGCAAACAAAACAAACCAACTAAGAAAACTAAAACAACTGACGCTCCAAGAAAAACACATAGTGCATGAAGCAATAAAAATATAGTGTCTTGATAGGTGACCTGATTTTTGCCGATGAAGAAGGGGTGCCTCGGGGGCATCCCCAAGCTTTGACGCTTGTACTTCTTGGATATTTCTTGGGGTGATGCATGGGCATCCCCAAGCTTGAGCTTTTGTCTATTATTCAACTCATCTCATCACTCTCCAATCCCTACACTTGAAAACTTCCTTCATACAAAACTAAACACAAATCTATTAGCAACATTAGTGTAGACATAACATATAATCAACCTCTTTTTGCTTCAGGTTTCAACCCAAAACTACCACATATAAAGTAAATACTACTGTAGCAACTTCCACAAGAGTTCCATAATCAAAAGAACTCGCAAAGAAAGCGATAAAGTGGCAAAAACAAATATTGGCAGAAATCTGTCAAAACAGAACAGCTGACAAAGGCCGAATTTTTGAGGGGTTTTATGTAGCTAAAATAAAAAAGTGTTCAACTAACAAAAGTTTGGATATAACCTGGGGCATATGCACAAGAAATCGCAGGTCCAAAAGATATACAGAGAATTTATACGAATTTTTATGGTGCAGCATCGAAAACAGTTTCAGGACAGCAACATCCCCAAATCTTTACCTCACTCAAATTAGAGGCTTCTCTTGGCACAAAAACGAAATAAAATGGATAAGGAGCGGTCATTACAGCAGTAATGACTTCCAAGACTCAAATAAAAGAAAAAGTACTAAAAAGAAAACATTGGGTTATCTCCCAAGAGTGCTTTTCTTTAACGCCTTTGAGCTAGGCGCAGAAAATTGCGAATCAAGTAACATCAAGAGATGAAGCATCAAGCTCATAATTTGCTCTAAGAATAGAGTCAAAAATTAATTTCTTCCTTTTCCTAGGGAAGTGTTCCATACCTTTCTTTAGTGGGAATTGATATTTGATAGTGCCTTCCCTCATATCAATGATGGCACCTACAGTTCGAAGAAAGGGTCTTCCCAAAATAATAGGACATGAAGCATGGCATTCAACGTCCATAACAAGAAAATCAACCAGAACAAGGTTATTGTTAACCACAATAAGAACATCATTAATCCTTCCCAAAGGTTTCTTCTTAGCAACATCAGCAATAGGAACATCAAAATAACATCAGCAATAGGAACAATAGGCAAATGGTGTAAAAACAAGCATGGAGCATCAAAAATTATAGATACGTTTGAGACGTATCAATGTCCGTGGAGCTAAGGTGTGACGCGGCACACCCCCTCCGGTCCTTATGCGAGCACTCCTCTTGAACTTGTCATCTTCCGTCACTACCCCTATGCTGGCAATCATAGTGTTTGGCCTTGAACTTTGATCTTCCTCCTCGTCTTCACTTTCAACCTCTTCTTTCAGTCGGAAGTCTTTGGTGTTATCTTCCGGAGGTGTCTTCTCCTTGTCATTGCTTGAAGAGGCCATGACTCCCCCAAGCTTAAGATCAACTCCTGACAGAAACAACTCGAAACAAAACATGACGAGAAAACGATATACAGACCCCGGGGACTCCGGGGGGTTAAATAGGCGAAAATTATACATCGAAACGAAGTCACAGGAGGAAACTGGGATGGAAACGAGTTCCGGGGTGCTCTCACACCTGGGTGGCGCGGCTAGGGGTGGGCCCGCGCCACCTATGTGTGAGGAGCACACGGACTCCTTTTCCTGCCCGTTTTCGTCTTGTGATTTTTCATATTTAGTAAAAACAGCAAAAATATTAAAGGAAGAGCTTTTCGCGAAACTTCTCTGACTAGAACTGTTACCTATTCGAAAACAAACTCTGCAGGTACCTGCAATTTGTCTTGGATAAATTCTTTCGGAGAAACTGTTTCAATAACATCAACATCTTCATTATAAGAATCTCCAGAAATATAATGTTTGAGTCTTTGACCATTCACCACTTGTGTAGAGTCATCCTTCAATGAAGCAATCTTAATAGCACCTGAGCGGTACACTTCCACGATAACATAAGGTCCTTCCCATTTAGAAAGTAATTTTCCTGCAAAAAATCTGAGACAAGACCTATACAATAGAACTTTCTCACCAACATGAAACTCTCTCTTAAGAACTCTCTTATCATGCCATTGCTTGACTTTCTCTTTAAAAAGTCTGGCATTCTCATACGCTTCATTTCTCCACTCATCTAGAGAACTCAAATCTAACAATCTTTTCTTACCGGCTAGTTTAAAATCTCTATTAAGCTCTCTCACTACCCAAAAAGCTTTGTGTTCTAATTCTAAGGGCAAGTGACACGCTTTTCCATAAACCATCTTATAAGGAGACATACCCATGGGGTTCTTATAAGCAGTTCTATAAGCCCATAAAGCGTCGTTTAACTTACTAGCCCAATTTTTCCTAGATCTATTGACAGTCTTCTGCAAGATAGACTTGATTTCCCTATTTGAAAGCTCTACCTGCCCACTAGTTTGGGGTTGATAAGCAGAAGGAATTCTATGATTAACATCATATTTAGCAAGAGTCTTTCTAAAACCACCGTGAATAAAATGAGAACCTCCGTCAGTCATAAGATATCTAGGCACACCAAACCTAGGAAAAATAACATCCTTAAGCATTTTTAACGAGGTCTCACCATCGGCACTCTTTGTAGGTATGGCTTCTACCCATTTAGTAACATAATCAACAGCAACGAGTATATGGGTATAGCCTTTTGAAGGAGGAAAAGGACCCATAAAGTCAAATCCCCAACAATCAAATGGTTCAATAACAAGAGTGTAACTCATAGGCATTTCATTGCGTCTAGAAATATTACCAACTCTTTGACATTCATCACAAGATAAAACATACCTTCTGGCATCTTTAAAGAGGGTTGGCCAATAAAAACCTGATTGTAGAACCTTTTGTGCGGTTCTATCTCCAGCATGATGCCCTCCATAGGCACTACTATGGCATTTTCTTAATATCTCTTGTTGCTCATATTCCGGTACACATCTTCGCATAATACCATCAACTCCTTCTTTATATAAGTGTGGGTCATCCTAAAAGTAATGCCTCAAATCATAAAAGAATTTTCTTCTTTGCTGAGCTGTAAAAGTTGGAGGCAAATACTTGAAAACAATAAAGTTAGCATAATCAGCATACCAAGGAAGGTCTCGCGGAGTTACATTTATTGCAGCCAACTGTTCATTTGGAAAACTATCATTAACAGGAATAGGATCAAAAGAAATGTTTTCCAATCTAGACAAATTGTCAGCCACAGGATTTTCAGCACCTTTCCTATCTACGATATGCAAATCAAACTCTTGTAAAAGCAACACCCATCTAATAAGCCTAGGCTTAGCATCCTTCTTAGTCATAAGATATCTAATAGCAGCATGATCAGTACGAATAGTAACTTTAGAATCAACAATGTAAGATCTAAACTTATCACATGCAAAAACTATAGCAAGAAACTCTTTCTCAGTAGTAGCATAATTCTTCTGAGCAGCATCAAGGGTCTTACTAGCATAATGAATAACATTCAACTTATTATCTACTCGCTGTCCAAGAACAACACCAACAGCAAAATCACTAGTATCACACATAATTTCCACACATAATTTCAAAAGGTAAATTCCAATCAGGTGGTTGAACAATAGGAGCAGTAGTTAAAGCCTTCTTAAGAGTTTCAAAAGCTTCCTTACAATCATCATCAAAGACAAATGGTACATCTTTTTGAAGAAGATTAGTAAGAGGCTTTGAAATCTTAGAGAAATCTTTAATAAACCTCCTACAGAAACCAGCATGACCAAGAATACTACGAATACCTTTAACATCTCTGGGACAGGGCATTTTCTCAATTGCCTCCACTTTTGCTCTGTCAACTTCAATACCTCTTTCAGAAATTTTATGTCCAAGGACAATTCCTTCATTTACCATAAAGTGGCATTTCTCCCAATTAAGAACAAGGTTAGTTTCTTCGCATCTCTGCAAAACTTTATCAAGGTTGTGCAAACAATTATCAAAAGAAGTTCCATAGACGGAGAAATCGTCCATGAAGACCTCCACAATTTCCTCACAAAAGCCATGAAAAATAGCAGACATGCATCTTTGAAAAGTAGCAGGGGCATTGCATAAACCAAACGGCATACGTCTATAAGCATAGGTTCCATAAGGACAAGTAAAAGTGGTTTTCTCTTGATCTTCTTTCTTAACAGCAATTTGAGAAAAACCAGAATAACCATCAAGGAAACAAAAATGAGTCTTCTTAGACAACCTTTCTAACATCTGATCTATAAACGGTAAAGGATAATGATCTTTCTTAGTAACTTTATTTACCTTCCTATAATCAATGCACATTCTATAACCAACTACTACCCTTTGAGGAATAAGCTCGTTATTCTCATTAGGCACAACAGTCATACCTCCTTTCTTAGGAACACAATGAACAGGACTAACCCATCTACTATCAGCAATAGGGTAAATAATACCAGCATCAAGGAGTTTTAATACCTCATTTCTTACCACATCCTTCATCTTGGGAATTAGGCGGCGTTGATGCTCCATGACTGGCTTTGCATCTTTCTCCATATTAATGGCATGCTGACATAAAGTGGGAGAAATCCCTTTTAAATCATCAAGAGTATATCCCATAGCTCCTCGGTGTTTCCTCAATATCTCCGATAATCTTTCTTCTTCCTTTCCTAAAAGTTTAGAGCTAATAATAACAGGATATATTTTCTTATCATCTATATAAGCATATTTAAGATTATCAGGCAAAGGCTTTAATTCGAAAACATGATCTTCATTAGGCGGCAAAGTGGTACCAAGATCCTCCACAGGTAGATTATGCTTGATTAATGGTGGTTGATGAAGAAGAATGTCGTCAATCTCTTCTCTTTCCTTACTGAAAACATCACTTTCGTGATCTTCCATGAATTGCTGCAAGGCATTATTAGGAGCAAGCGCAATAGAAGCAAGCTGTTCAACTCGAAAATTTTCATTAGGCGTGTCATTTTCATAAGAAGTCTTGGCAAACTTGGAAAAATTAAACTCATAAGACTCTCCATTAAACTTAGTAAAAAAATTCTCCTTCTTACAATCTATTACGGCGCCACAAGTGTTCAAAAATGGTCTACCAAAAATAATAGGACAAGTTTTACTAGCCTCCTTACCGAGTACAAGAAAATCAGTAGGGTATTTAGTCTTACCGCAAAGAACTTCCACATCTCGAACAATACCAAGAGGCCAAACAGTCTCTCTGTTAGCAAGCTGAACAACCACATCAATATCTTCAAGTTCACAAGCGCCAATCTCATGCATAATTTCTTTGTAAAGCTCTAAAGGAATAGCGCTTGCACTAGAACCAATATCACATAAACCATAATAGCAATGGTCTCCAATCCTGACAGAAATAATAGGAACACTTGTTTTCCTATGCTTTTTAGGATGTGAGAGAACATTAAAAGCATCTTCATAAAAAAGAATATATTCATCCCCTGCATCTTTAGTAACAAGATCCTTCAATATAGCTACAGGAGACTTAATAGTAATTTGTTCATCAGGTTCTGCAGCTTTCTTAGTACTTTTATTAGACACACTTACCAAAGTAGAATACTTCTTTACCTTAGCAGGGAAATGTGTCTTCTCAAAATAAGGTTCAGGCACAATGCTATGAACAGTACAAACTTCAGTAGCTGCAGCAGGTAAATGACTAATAGAATCTTTATAAGGCGCATGATATTTGTTCCAATCTTTCTTTGGAACATCAATATAAGAGGCAAAGGCCTTAAGACAATTAGCAAGTATTTGTGAATCAAGACCATAAGCAGTGCTAACACTATGAAAGTCATCGGTTCCCATAAAAGATTTAATGCATTCGTAATCATAGTTTATACCTGACTTCCTACCTTTGTCGTTTTCCCATCCTTCAGCATTCTCTTGTATACGGTCAAGAAGTTTCCACTTAGCATCTTCTTTCATATGAGTAAATGATCCAAAGCAAGAAGCATCCAAGTAATCCTTATTAGGAAGAGTAAGCCGCGCATAAAAATTATCAATAACAATATTATTGGGGAGCTCATAAATGGGGCATTTGAGCATTAGTAACTTCAATCTCCCCCACGCTTGGGCAATACTTTCTCCATCATGAGGCCAAAAATTATATATCCTGTTACGATCTTTATGAATTTCACTTGGAGGATAAAACTTGGAATAAAAGAGAGGTACAATGTCCTCCCATGCCATAGATGGACCATCTTGGAGCAGTCGATACCACTCTTCAGCTCTGCCTTTCAATGATAAAGAGAATAATTTCTTCTTGACCTGGCTTGGTGAAATACATGCACATCTGAACAACTCACATAATTCATGTATAAATAATAAGTGATCACCCGGATGGACAGTTCCATCTCCTGAATAGCAGTTATCCATAATACGCCCAACAATTTTCATTGGTATTTTAAAAGGATCAATTTCAGGAGGTGGTGGCGGTGGTGGTTCCTCCACATGTGCAGCAGTAGTAGAAGTGTTTCCAAATAGGAAACCAAATGGAGAGTTCTCCATAGCAGAGTAAAAACAAAATAAAAACAATACTCACAGCGACGGTTACCTTTACCAATTCCACTCTTCAATAGCGCTACGCTCCCCGGCAACGGCGCCAAAAAATAGTCTTGATAACCCACAAGTATAGGGGGTGTATCATAGTACTTTCGATAAATAAGAGTGTCGAACCCAACGAGGAGCAGAAGGTGTTGATGAGTGGTTTTGATCAAGGATTCACCGTAAATACTAGCAAACAGGTTTTCAAGGGTAATTGGCAATACGGGTAAATAAAGTGCGAGTAAATAAAAGACAGTGGTAACAATTGCAGCAAGTGGCCCAATCCTTTCTTCAGCAAAGGACAAGCCGGTTGTGTACTTATAATAACCAAACGTTCTCGAGGACACACGGGAGTTTCTGTCAAGAGCTTTCGCTTCATAAAGCCAATAGTCTTTATTGGTTTGATAGGTGTTATGGGGGTGAACCTGTGCTAGCGCACTACCCTTACTAGGATAAATACACACTTGTGATTATACCCTCCTGCAAGCATCCGCAAATATAAAAAAGTAATTAAGATAAATCTAACCACAGCCTTAAACTCTAAGATCCTACGCTCCCTGGTGCAATGGTTTCCCAATGGAGGTTTAGGTTTCTGTCACTCCAGCAACCCCACAATTGGTGGCCAAATACACAATGCATCTCACTAGGCCCATAAATGGTGAAGTATCATGTAGTCGACGTTCACATGACACCACTAGTGAAATAGCACCACAACATTATCAAACCATTAAATATTTCTCAACAATAATTCACTACCAACATCTTGACTTCTCCCATGTCCTCAAGAACTAAACGAACTACTCACAAGACATCATATGGATCATGATCAGAGGTGAAATAATGGTAAATAACAATCTGGACATAAACCTTAATTCAACGGTTCCACTCAATAGCATCAACTACAAGAGTAATCAACACCGGGAAAGTTTCCCCTATGAATATAACAAGATCCAACTCAAGATGTTACAGCGGGATGGCATGGTGATGATGGAGATGAAGGTGCTGGTGCTGGAGATGATGATGATGATGATCCCGATAAAGTCCGGTGCGATGATGATGACGATGGCGACGATCTTCCCTCTCCGGGAAGGAATTTCCCCGGCAGATTTCTCTCTGCCAGAGAGCTTTTCTCTCTCTGGTGTTCTCCGCCCCGCAGAGGCGGCTGTGTCTAACTCTGAGCCCCCCTGACTTAGGTTTTCGGGGACGATCAAGTACGCGAAGGGGCGAGACCAGAAGTGGGCCAGGGTGGCCTCACACAGGGCTGGCGCGGCCAGGGGTCAGGCCGCGCCACCCTGGCGTGTGGGCCCCTCCTGGCTCCTCTCGACTCCTCCTTCTGGATTCCTGAGTCTTCTGGGAAAATATAATTTCCTGGTATTTTCTGGAATTTTCCTGATCTTCAAAATATGGTCCCTTGATGGTCCTTCTTCCAGCAGAATCCCGACTCCGGCATTAAATCCTCCGATGATCATCAAACATGTGGAAGCAAAGGAAATAACATAAGTATCAACTCTAAATATGAAATATATCAATGAATAACAGTAAATTATGATACAAAATAGTGATGCAAAATGGACGTATCACTTACACTAATGTTGCTAATAGAATTGTGTTCAGTTTTGTACGAAGGAAGTTTTCAAGTGTATGGATTAAAGAATGATGAGATGAGATGAAGAATGGACAAAAGCTCAAGCTTGGGGATGCCCATGCATCACCCCAAGAAATATCCAAGAAGTAGAAGCATCAAAGCTTGGGGATGCCCCCGAGGCACCCCTTCTTCATCGGCAAAAATCAGGTCACCTTTCAAGACACTATATTTTTATTACTTCATGCATTATGCGTTTTTCTTGGAGCGTCAGTTGTTTTTAGTTTTCAGTTTAGTTTAGTTTTTTTTTCTGCAATAAATGGTTGGACCCCAACAAATTCCTTTTGGAGAAGTTGCCTTGCTTTTCATTTGCCAAGAACACTCCGTTTTTCATTCTTATAATTTCAAAGAGTGCTCTCTTTTTCTAGAACTGCGTTTAGCTTTTGATTTTCGCCTTGATTTGTGTTCAGATCTTTTTATATCTTTTTATCAAGGTGTATTTTTGCCTCTGGTCTATATTGGTTTTCATCAAAAGAGGTGTTTATAAAAAGTTCGAATGGTGTTGGAAAAGAGAAAAAGCTTTATGCAAAAAAGTGGTACAAGAAGGAGCTTATGTAGACTGCGCCCTAGGCTTTTGCATGTCGTGCTTGATGTCTTTTTGATAGTATGCTTTGTGGTTTTGCTGTAGCATGACTTGTCTCAAATGACTGAGATTGCTTAATGAGCCTTTAAAAAAATCATGCGTTGTTTTTATTATTTGGAAGCATTATTTTGGTTTTCTCCTTGATGCTTTATTTGGGTTGACTTGGCGCATGCTCAAACATGTTAGACTCTTACAAAGTCGCCAATAGCCTCTATGATCATTTATTTTTTGACTTTTGATGCCATCTTATGCTTCTTTTAATGTCGCTTTGTCGCTTTGCATGATTATGGCCGTTATTGCTCTCTTAGTTGGTCGCTCCCAGTCTTTTGCCAGCCCTCGTCTTGTACTGAGTATGAGCTCTACTCGTGCATCCAACTACTAAAAAACAAGTTCGCCAAAGTGTCCACCATACATACCTAT
The DNA here is from genome assembly GCA_007115705.1 of Dactylis glomerata. Classification (NCBI taxonomy): domain Eukaryota; kingdom Viridiplantae; phylum Streptophyta; class Magnoliopsida; order Poales; family Poaceae; genus Dactylis; species Dactylis glomerata. The sequence continues at coordinate 3,142,068 of QXEO01000380.1, forward strand.
TAGCAATTTGCTATTCCAAAGTACATTTGACTTGCTTTTATCTACTCTTCAAATTAAACTCTTACCAGTGTTATACGAAAATTGGTCAGTAAAGCTCTCATGAACCAGAAGGCACACTTTACTTTTTCTCGTTCTTCAAAATTTGACATTGTGGTCTCTTATGTTGAGTTGTTATGCTTGCAAGTTGTAAGTTGGGAATTAGCCCAGCCATGCCGTCATGGGGCAAGCTTTCAACATTGCACTTCTTATTTGAGTTGATATCGTGATCTTTTGTTTATAGATACTCGTGGTGTGAAATGAATTGGGAATCTTGCGGGATCATGGAGTTTGTATATGTGTTAAAGAAACGCCCGGGCCGCCAATCTAAGCCATGCATAATTCATGGTGGAAATTTGCAGCATGCCCATAGTGGACATTCGACGATGCATCTCAAAATAAAAAGCTATACAAATGGTAAATAAAAGAGATGTCGACGTGTTCGTTGTCTTCTTGTCCTGTCATTTTGATGTGGGCTTGTTCCATGTCATCGGGCACAGAGGTACCCCATTGGCGGTTCTCGATGATACGTGTATACTTACAATGACAAGAGCTTGCTTGGGACTCTAAAACTAGCATGAGGTTTGGGTACTCGTATTCACGGGACACGAGGTTTTCAACTTATGATTTGTCAAGCATATGCAGCATAAGTGTTCTCACATTAAATTTAATCATTCAAGATGTTTATGATGGGGGCAATGAGAGCTCAAAGCCGGTAAGTACCATAATTTTTGAAGGTTTATAAAACTTGCAATCACTGCTTCCCTCCGCGAAGGGCCTTTCTTTTACTTTTATGTTGGGTCTCCACCTTCTATCTTTATGCACCATTAAGACAGCATAGTTGTCATTCTGAGTATAATGTGCATTGCCCAAAGTTTTCATTGATTGATTCATATTGTTGGTTTCACTTGTTCTTAAATTATTTGTATCTAGTCGCCCTCTTAAACTTGAAGGTGTCCTATGCATTTATGTTTTGCTCTCCATGAAGGATGATACATCTCTGACGTATCCATAATTTTTGATGCTCCATGCTTGTTTTTGCACCATTTGCCTAACATTTCGTTACACTTCGTGGCACTTTTATGCATTTTCCGGAACTAACCTGTTAACAAGTCGCCACAGTGCCAGTTCCCTGTTTTCTGTTGTTTTTGTGTTTCAGAAAAGTTACATAGGAAATATTCTCGGAATTGGACGAAACCAAAGCCAGCTGTCCAGATATTTCACGGAGCTTCCAGAGAACCGAAGAGGAGACGGAGAGGGGCCACGAGGGGCCCTCACACCAGGGCGGCGCGGCCCAGCCCCTGGCCGCGCCCCCTATGTGTGAGGACGCCTCGGTCCACTCCTGACGCTGCCCCTTCGCCTATAAAGAGCCCCCAACAGGAAAAACCTAAGGACCCAATCAATTTTCCAGAAACACATCGCGATCCGCCGCCGTCGTCGACCCGAGATCGGGAGGGTCCAGAAGCTCTTCCCGGCACCCTGCCGGAGAGGGGAATCGCCACCGAAGGTCTTCTTCATCGCCATGCTTGCCTCTGGAGCGATGAGTGAGTAGTCTACCTTGGACTATGGGTCCATAGCAGTAGCTAGATGGTTGTCTCCTCCACCATGTGCTTCATGTTTAGATCTCATGAGCTGCCCTACATGATGGAGATCACCGTTATGTAATTCTACATGTTTGATTTGTTGGGATCCGATGAATATTGGTGTTATGATTGAGTTGCTATACTGAAATATATCTTATGTTATCTCTATGTTGTTTATGATCTTGCATGCTCTCCGTTGTTAGTAGCTATCTTGGCCGAGTAGTTGCTAGTGACTCCAAGAGGGGGTATTTATGCTCGATAGTGGGTTCATGCCTCTATTTAATCTGGGGGAGTGACATAAACCTCTAAGGTTGTAGATGTGCTGTTGCTTCTAGGGAGAAAACAACATTCATATGCTCAAGGGCATATGCTTTGTTTACATTACACACTTTGCTTAATGCAATTATCTGTTGTTCGCAACTTAATACTCATGGGGTGTTCGGACGATATCCCCGTGAGTGGATTATTAGTCATAGATGCAGTTGGATGGTGGTCTATGTATTTTGTTGTAATGCCCAGAGTAAATCGCATAGTTATCTTCTTGACATATCACGTTATCTTTATTCTATCAATTGCCCAACTGTAATTTGTTTACCCAGCATGTGTTATTTATCTTATGGAGAGACACCACTAGTGAACTGTGGACCCCGGTCCTATTTCCATCATATTGCTATCACCTGTTTACTTTACTCGCACTGTTTACTTTACTCGCATACTTTCACTGTTTTCCACTCGATACGCTCATACCCTTTGTTTCAAGCAAACCGGTGAGATTGACAACCTCATCGCAAGTTGGGAACAAAGTATTTGGTTGTGTGTGTGCAGGTTCCACGTTGCTACTGGCTGAAGACGAGTCAACAAGTATCGTTAAATGGCGCCCTTGTTAGAGTGTTATTAAGCTAGTCCGCATCACCTTCGGTCGTTTGTCTGCTCTTCTCTTGACCGACTAAACCTTGGTTTCTTACTGAGGGAAAAGACTTGCTGCTGTGCTCATCATACTTTCCGCTTGGAGTTTCCCAACTGCCTGGCCACAATAATCATTAACTACACGCCAGACATCAAGCCCTTTTCTGGCGCCGTTGCCGGGGAAGAAGTGGAAGACCTCTGCAAGGGGAGTTTTTCGCACACACATTCTTTACTTTGTTTTATTGTTTTGCTTTACTTTATTTATTTTTAATTGCATCATTTTATCCAAAACCCCCCAAAAAAATAGAATCCTTGGTAGTTGTTTTTACTTGTCTTGCTTTATCATGCTTTCTATCAATGGTTGTTTTCTTAGAAACTAAATCTTTTTGGCAAGGTGGGTTCACGGAAGAGCAGCAAAGTTATTATGAGGAACACCGCTTGTCACAAAAAGGGAAACACTTATGGGAACAAATTAATAGACTGTATATCATTGCTAGAAATGTGTGCTCTACTTATAATGTTACTTATTGCTTTGATAGATCTTGTTGTTGTAGGAGGTATAAACACCTCCCTTTTTAATGTGAGTATAATGATGATGTTACCATATCTTCTTATATTAATGGAAATTATGACTTTTATGATGTGGAACAAATTGAAGAATTTATTGCTTGGAAGGGTGCATTCGAACTTGCTTATTTGCTTGAAAATATTGATGATGCACCTTATAAATATGAGGTTTATGATATACTTACATTTTGCTTTGATAATTACAAGGAATAAAATGGCTATATTCTTAAATATCTTAATAGATGCTCTCCAATGGAAGAGACTAATGCCTTGAAGGAGCCTATGGAAGAAGAAATTGCTGAAACTGGAAGCTCATTGGATGAAAAAGAGGAGGAGAGTGATGATCAAGAGGAGGAAGACTGGAGCTACCCATGTCTACCTCCCAATAAGAGTAACTCTTTAACTAATACCTTATTTGATAGCCCTCCATGCTTAACAAAGGAGGGTGAGTGTGATATTTATACTGTTGAGTTTGTTCATGATGCTACTGAAAATTATTATGAGAGAGGAAAATATGGTTGTTGGAATTTTCATGTTACTAAAACTTCTCTCTTTATATTGAAAGTTCCGAAGTTGCTCTTACTTTATCTACCCATGCTTGTTACTATGTGCTTCTTTGATTTATTTTCTTACAAGATTCCTATGCATAGGAAGTGGGTTAGACTTAAATGTGTTTCATGTTTGCTCCTTGATGCTCTCTTTTGCTTCAATTCATATTTCTTATATGAGCATCTTCTCGAATTACTGAGCCTAGCTCAAAGGCGTTAAAGAAAAGCACTCTTGGGAGATAACCCAATGTTTTCTTTTCAGTACTTTTTCTTTTATTTGAATCTTGGAAGTCATTACTACTGTAATGACCGCTCCTTATCTTGTTTATTTCATTGTTGTGCCAAGAGAAGCCTCTAATTTGAGTGAGGTAAGGATTTGGGGATGTTGTTGTCCTGAAACTGTTTTCGGTGCTGCACCGTAAAAATTCGTGAAAATTCTCTGTATATCTTTTGGACCTGCGCTTTCTTGTGCATATGCCCCAGGTTATATCCAAACTTTCATTAGTTGAACACTTTTTGATTTGAGCAACAGAAAACCCTCTAAAAATTCGACCTTTGTTAGCTGTTCTGTTTTGACAGATTTCTGCCAATATTTGTGTTTGCCGCTTTATCGCTTTCTTTGCGAGTTCTTTTGATCACGGAACTTTTGGGGAAGTTGCTACAGTAGTATATACTTTATATGTGGTGGTTTTGGGTTGAAACCTGAAGCAAAAGAGGTTGATTATATGTTATGCTTACACTAATATTGCTAATAGATTTGTGTTTAGTTTTGTATGAAGGAAGTTTTCAAGTGTAGGGATTGGAGAATGATGAGATGAGTTGAAGAATGGACAAAAGCTCAAGCTTGGGGATTCCCATGCATCACCCCAAGAAATATCCAAGAAGTACAAGCGTCAAAGCTTGGGGATGCCCCCGAGGCACCCCATCTTCATCGGCAAAAAATAGGTCACCTTTCAAAACACTATATTTTTATTGCTTTATGCACTATGCATTTTTCTTGGAGCGTCAGTTGTTTTAGTTTTATTTATTAGTTTTATTTTGTTTGCTGCAATAAATGGTTGGACCCTAACAAATTTATTTTGGAGAAGTTGCCTTGCTTTTCATTTGCCAAGAATGCTCTAGTTTTCACTCTTATCAAAAACCGAGTGTTTTTCTTTTTTTGCTACTGCTTTTGGTTTTCATTTTCGCCTTGATTTGCGTTCAGATCTTCTTATATTTATTTATCAAGGTGTATTTTTGCCTCTGGACCATGTTGGTTTTCCTCAAAAGAGTTGAATTAAAAAAGTTCGAATGGTGTCGGAAAAAAGAAAAAGCTTTATGCAAAAAAGTGGTACAAGAAGGAGCTTGTGTAGACTGCGGCTTAGGCTTTTTCATGTCATGCTTGTTATCTTTTTGATAGTATGCTTAGTGGTTTTGCTATAGCGTGACTTGTCTCAAATAACTGAGATTGCTTAATGAGCCTTTGAAAAAATCATGCATTGTTTTAATTATTTGGAAGCATTATTTTGGTTTTCTCCTTGATGCTTTATTTGGGTTGACTTGGTGCATGCTCACACATGTTAGACTCATACAAAGTCGCCAATAGCCTCTATGATCATTTAGTTTTTGACTTTTGATGCCATCTTATGCTTCTTTTAATGTTGCTTTGTCGCTTTGCATGATTATGGCCATTATTGCTCTCTTACACTAGTGGGGACAGGGCCTCCAGTCCCGGCCCGTAAGGGCCTTTAGTCCCGGTTTGCAAACCGGGACTACAGAAGCGGGACTAAAGGCTAAACCTTTAGTCCCGGCCCGGTTACCTGCCGGGACTGGAGGGTGTCCACGTGGGCGCCTCGGAGCGCATCCAGGGCCAGGACCTTTAGTCCCGATTTGTAAGACGGACCGGGACTAAAGGGCATCTACAGATTTTGTTTTTTGCTTTAGGGTTTTATGGTTTAGGGGTTTTAGGGTTTAGGTGTTCGGGGGATTAACGTGATGCCTCGTTTGGTGCCTTGTTTGGTGTTTGGGAATTAGTTTATGCATATATATATATACAATTATATGGAGATCAGAATTATCGGGACTAGAGCCCGTCTATTTGATTACATGGACCAACATCAGTAATGGCCCCTAGCTACACTAAATCATCCTTTGTCGTCTATAGCTTCTGTCCTCAGAAAGGTCGCTAGCTCCTCTGCAACAGCAATCGCGCGTTGCTCTGGTAGGTACTTCTCCCGCATGGCCATGTACTATATAAGAAGAGGAGATGAATATGAATATCAATCATGATAACAAAGAATGACGGGTAAAAATAGAGGTGTGAATGTTTATTGCTTACGTCGTATCTGTAATCCTTGTGCTCAGAGGTAAACGTGCGAATGGTCTCGCAAACGTAGTATCCACATAGATGCGTCCCCCGTGGCTGCTGGTCGCACTTTATGAGAATAGAATATATATAATCAAAATAATAATCTAGCATCATAAATGTATTGAAAATAGAAGTATATCATACTACTACTTACCTGAGCCGCTCTAAAGGTCAGCTTCTCATGCTGGATACCGTCAGTCACGCACTTGAACCGCTTCCAAACCCTGCCCGACAAGGAAAATGATTTGCTAAGTTTTTCATTAATTGATATATCAGAAAATCATCGAAAGAGACCGATAGAGCGCAAGAATGATTGAAATTACCCTTGGAGCATGTCCTGCAGGCTTTGGAACTGTTCCAAGGGTCTCGATAATGGGTCGAAGGCATCAACTCTTCCCTTATCAATTTGAATGTCCAACAGAATCCAGTGGTAGCTGCACATGTATATATATATATATGTGTCAGTAACTTATCAATTACACTTATAAGTGAATGAACACAATAGAGTAAGACCCTCACCTGAAGTTGTATGGAAACAGTATGTGGTCACAAAAATTTTGATCTGTTAGAAACCTTAGAAGGTTTTCCTCCGTCTCCTTGGGTTTATCAGTTAGCGTCGTTATATGTATTTTCTCTGGGTCAATAAACCCAATATTTAGGATGTTCCTACTTTTACATTTCAGAATCTTCATTCTGCATAATAGAGTACAAGTCAGAACGGAACAAGTTATATGTAGACAATGAATTGAAATAACTGAACAAGTTATATGTAGACAACGAATTGAAAAACTTACAGACAATAGCAACTCATAAGTGATTTGTCGAGGGCGTCGGCATTGAACATCTGGAAGAGTTCATCAAAGTCGATATGGATGTCTTCGGGACGGTCGTAGTACTCCCGCGGGACACACGCCATGATCATCGTTCTCCCATTCTTTGCTTCACTTAAGTACCATATATGCAAGTAACGCATATTTGTTGGGAGATCATCAAACTTATCTTTGCTGACCAAAGGTGCTCCCATGACAAACTGTGGCTTAGGGGCTACCACAGCCTTGGGTAACCTGTCGTCTTGGGAAGCTAGAACATCTTCAACACTTATACCCCATTCAGCCACCCACTTCTTTGCTAATTCCAAATCTTGCCCCTGCACCAGAGAGGGAACATTCTCGGGTAACACCCTAAGGGGTGGGATCGACTGTTTGGCCTGTTGTCCAAGCTGAGGAACGTCTGATCTTTTTTTGCTTGTAGTTGAACTTGATTTGCTCCAACTTGCACTTGCACGTGATCTGCTCTTTTTCCCTTCCTTCTGCAATGTGCGTGTATAGTCGTCAGGCTTATGGTGTAAGTCATACTGTGATGGAAGGGTCGTGAAGTATTTTGCATATTCTATTTGCTTCTTAGTGTATTCCGGGCGGGGCTCGGGTTCCTTCTTTTTCATCTGCGCATCATAATGTTCCTTTGCTATCCTGGCGTTTTCCTCGTCGGTACGATCATAAGGTCTGATAGGAAGATTAGCATGAGGTACCTTTGGGAGGGGCGACAGTTTGCGCTTTGGGGAGCTCTGTCGCTTAGAACTCATCGATGGAGCGTTCTTGCTGGCACGCTTCCGCTTAGTATCCTTAGCGGGCGGCGGCGGAGACGGCCGACCCAAGTCTAGCGGCGATGGACTCGTGTTGTGGTTGTCGTCGTCATGTGGAGGGCTTGGAGGTGATGGAGGTGTAGGTGACCTGCGATGACTCGGAGGCGGTGTTGTCCTTGGGGCCGAGCCTGGAAGCTTGATGTAGTTCTTGTCCCATAGGATGACTCCACCCAGTACTTCTCCGAGTGTCCTCTCATCTTCGGGTCCAGCTATGTCGAGCTCCATATCATGAAACCCCGATACGATTTCATCCACCCCGACTTTAGCATAGCCAGCTGGAATCTCACGGCCATGCCAGCGTACATCAGGGCCAGAAGGTAAAGCTTGTCCGACGGCCACCTTCATGGATATATTCTTGATTCTCTGATGGAGTTCACATGATGTTGACTCCTTGATTCCATCCACGGGGTAGCCGGGACCGCCCTCTATCATTCTTCGTGCATCGTTGGTCGGGGCCTCAGATTCAGCCACGCTGCTTTTCCGCTTAGATGGGCACCGGTAATATCGAGTGTAGGATCTTCCTGGCGCACTACTCCTCTAAGCTTGTCAATCTGCTTCTGTTGCTCGTTAAGCCTGGCAAGCAACTGGTTGAACTTGTCATTCTCCTCATCCTGCTGTCGCTTCTTTGCTCTCGCTCGGCTTCTGTAAGTGTCTTGGTCTCTGGCAAACCCAAGCCACCACGGGTAAGAAGGACCGAAGCCTCGCGTTAGTCCTCCATGTTCGTCATTGCCGAGGACCAGTGTGAGCAAATCTTACTCTCTATCTGGAGTGAACTGTCTTTTTCCCTCTTTAATTTCTTTCACTATCTTTTTCCAATTCTCCCTGGGTATCCTAAGACCGTCACTGCAGATAAGGTCCCCTGTTTCTTCGTCGTATGAACCACCATGCGCAAGGAACCAATTTCTTGCTCGCAATTCCCACTCATCACGGATGGGTTCAGGTATGATGCCTTTAGCTAGCATATCTTGCTCTTTCTTATCCCACTTTGGGATGGCAGTCTCATAGCCCCCTGGCCCCAGCGTGTGGTGATATTTCTTCTTGTCGGCATTTTTCTTGTTCTTTTGTGATAATGCCTTGGCATCTTCTGACTGCTTGTACTCCTGAAATACCTTCCAGTGATTCGCCTGCTTGGCTAGATACCCCTCGAATACTGGCACTTTCTTTGTCTTCAGATAGTTTTTCCATAGCTTCTTCTTCCAGCTACGGAACAGTTCGGCCATCTTCTTTAGAGTCCACTGCTTGACTTTGGCCCTCAGTTTATTTGCGGCGTCTTCATTCTCACATTCTGGCAGGTTGAAATGTGACATGATATCATTCCAAAGATTATCTTTGTACCTTTCGACGACATAGTCACTATCGGCTGCCCCTTTGCGCTTGTTCCACTCCCGAACGCTGATCGGGACGTGATCCCTAACGAGAACTCCGCATTGATTCTTGAATGTGTCAGCAGCATTCTTAGGAAGCTTGGGTTCGCCCGTAGGCAATATCACCTCAAAGGTGTAATGCGTCCATGCATCCAACTTTTAAGTCGGGCCTCGTTTCGTAGCTTTGCTCGATGTGGAGGCCTAAGAGGGAGAAACATTCGTCAAATTAATATATATGTATACAATATAGAGCTATCTCCAATATTTTTCACATATTATAAGTGATTGCCGAACTTCATATGTATACCTCGCCGGACTTTGTTATTTCTCCACCGGCTTCTCCACCGGCTTCATCTTCTCCATCAGTGGAGCTATCACCTTCTCCGTCATTGGAGCTATCTCTTGCCCCGTCGGTTTCATCTTCGTGTCGGTCGACCTCCATTCCGTCTCCGGAGGGGTTTAGATATGACGACGGAGATTCAGCTGGTTCAACGTCGGGGGCATCTTTGATTATATCTTCGAGAAGCTCTTCCTCTTCGAGGTTCCTGCTATGTGGATCCATAGTTTCTGCAAAATACGGACATTTGATTAACTAATAAACTAACAAACTTAAAAATACTAACAATATATGATGCTAGATTATTATTCTTTTTCTATTTGCAAAATAATTCTATTTCTATTTGCAAAATAATTCTATTTCTAATTGCAAAATAATTCTATTTCTAATTGCAAAGTAATTCTATTTCTATTTGCAAAATAATTATAGTTCTATTTGCAAAATAATTCTATTTCTAATTGCAAAATAATTCTATTTCTATTTGCAAAATAATTCTATTTCTAATTGCAAAGTAATTCTATTTCTATTTGCAAAATAATTCTAGTTCTATTTGCAAAATAATTCTAGTTCTATTTGCAAAATAATTCTAGTTCTATTTGCAAAATAATTCTATTTCTAATTGCAAAGTAATTCTATTTCTATTTGCAAAATAATTCTATTTCTATTTGCAAAATAATTCTAGTTCTATTTGCAAAATAATTCTAGTTCTATTTGCAAAATAATTCTATTTCTAATTGCAAAGTAATTCTATTTCTATTTGCAAATTAATTCTATTTCTATTTGCAAAGTAATTCTATTTCTATTTAATTCTATTTTTATTTGCAAAGTAATTCTATTTTTTTCTAACTTATTTCTATTTGCAAAATAATTCTATTTCTAATTGCAAAGTAATTCTATTTCTATTTGCAAATTAATTCTATTTCTATTTGCAAAGTAATTCTATTTCTATTTAATTCTATTTCTATTTGCAAAGTAATTCTATTTTTTCTAACTTATTTCTATTTACTATTTTTTTAACTTATTTCTATTTGCTATTTCTATTACACACTAACAAATAATAAATTCTAAAAAAAACCTAACCTAACAATTCTATCTAACAATTCCTAACAAATAACCTAACAAAATTTAAAAAAACCTAACCTAACAAAATTTAACCTAATCTAACCTAACAAATTTTAACACTTAATTAACAAAAAAAAGGGGCGGCGCGGCGGGCGGGCGTCTCACCGAGAGGAGCGGTAGGAGCGGCGGCAGGCGGTAGGAGCGGCGGTGGCGGCGGGCGGTGGCGGCGGCGGTGGCCGGAGGGGTGGCGGCGCGGCTCGGGGACGCTCGGTGGCGGCGGGCGGCGGGCGGTGGCCGGAGGGGTGGCGGTGGCGGCGCGGCTCGGGGAGGCTCGGTGGTGGCGGGCGATGGCCGGAGGGGTGGCGGCGCGGCGAGTTTTTCGGTGGCCGCAACGATCGGCTCGGAACCTCCTCGTGCGCGTCGATGCAGAGAAGAAACGGCTAAGTGCGCGGGGAGGAAGAAGAGGGGGGCGTATATACCCCCCCCCCCCCGCAAAGATCCCCTTTAGTCCCGGTTTGAGCCCCCAACCGGCACTAAAGGGTGGTGGGCGGTTCACGCCCGAGCCCCCCCCCCCCTTAGTCCCGGCTGGTGGATCCAGCGGGGACTAAAGGGGCAATAAATGCGCGCCAAAGCTTAAATTTTTTCAGGTTTTCATTTCAAATATCAATTTTTAATTTTGAATTGAATAACTAATGTATATTTTTGAATCTGATAAAACTATGAATATGAAAACTGTTTGAAATTGAATAACTAATTCAAAACTATTTTATATTTTCAAAATTAATTATTTTAACTATCCAAACTATTAACTAGTTTGCCATTTTCAATTAAAACTATATTGATTAATATTCTTTATGTATATTTTAGAATTTGACAAAACTATGAATATGAAAAGTGTTTGAAATTGAATAACTAATTCAAAACTATTTTATATTTTCAAAATTAATTATTTTAACTATCCAAACTATTAACTAGTTTGCCATTTTCAATTAAAACTATATTGATTAATATTCTTTATGTATATTTTAGAATTTGACAAAACTATGAATATGAAAAGTGTTTGAAATTGAATAACTAATTCAAAACTATTTTCTATTTTCAAAATTAATTATTTTAACTATCCAAACTATTAACTAGTTTGCCATTTTCAATTAAAACTATATTGATTAATATTCTTTATGTATATTTTAGAATTTGACAAAACTATGAATATGAAAAGTGTTTGAAATTGAATAACTAATTCAAAACTATTTTCTATTTTCAAAATTAATTATTTTAACTATCCAAACTATTAACTAGTTTGCCATTTTCAATTAAAACTATATTGATTAATATTCTTTATGTATATTTTAGAATCTGATAAAACTATGAATATGAAAAGTGTTTGAAATTGAATAACTAATTCAAAACTATTTTCTATTTTCAAAATTAATTATTTTAACTATCCAAACTATTAACTAGTTTGCCATTTTCAATTTCGAATTTTAACTATCCAAGCCTGGGGTTTTCAATTTTGAAACAAGAGCAGGGCGCTTTAGGAAGACGCAGCACGGTGTGTATAAAGAGCAGGACGGGAAAAGAACTAGTGAGCCAGCTTTTTTTCTAAAGAGCGGTGATGACCGATCCATACCATTATTCACATCCAGCCATCCATGTAATCGTGTCTGTCGTAGCCATGGAGAATCTTCATCATGCATTACATAAAAGGTTTAATACATTATTACATTATTGCACCAACAATCCTATCTATTATTTCTGTTTTCTTCTGGGTCGTAGCCATGGAGAATCTTCATCATTCAGTAGGATGCTTGGGTCAGTTTTCACTTTGAAGGGCGGAATTTCATGAAACTTATTATAATCTACTGACATGTCTGTCTTGTCATCTACTCCCACGATATTTCTTTTCCCTGAAAGAACTATGTGGCGCTTTGGCTCATCAGACGATGTCTTCTTTTGCTGATTTCTTTTTCTCGTTTCTGTAGACATGTCCTTCACATAGAAAACCTGAGTGACATCGTTGGCTAGGACGAATGGTTCGTCCATGTACGCAAGATTGTTGAGATCCACTGTTGTCATGCCGTACTTTTGGTCTACAACTACCCCGCCTCCTGTCAGCTTCACCCATTTGCACCGAAACAAAGGGATCTTAAAAGTAGGTCCATAGTCAAGTTCCCATATGTCCTCTATGTACCCATAATATGTTTCCAAACAGTGCCCATTCTCGTCTGTTGCTTCAAAGCGGACACCACTGTTTTGGTTGGTGCTCTTTTTATCTTGGGCAACCGTGTAAAATGTATTTCCATTTATCTCGTACCCTTGGAAAGTACATATAGTCGAAGATGGTGGCCTGGCCAAACAGTACAGCTGATCTCCAACGGTGTCGTCATTCATGAGATGTGTCTGCAACCAACTGCCAAAAGTCTTCTCGTGTTCCCGTTTAATCCAAGAGTCAGTCTTCCCCGGGTTTTCGGAGCATAGAATATTCTTGTGTCTCACGATATACGGAGCCACCACGGTGGAATTGTGTAGAACTGTGTAGTGTGCTTGAGAGAAAGAAAGCCCATCCATACATACTTTTGCTTTCCATCCTAGTGTGATTTTTCCTGTCAGCCTACCCTCATACCGAGATTCAGGAACACCAATCGGCTTAAGGTCAGGAAGAAAGTCCACACAAAACTCAATGACCTCCTCTGTTCCATAGCCCTTGGAGATGCTTCCTTCTGGCCTAGCACGGTTACGAACATATTTCTTTAAGACTCCCATGAACCTCTCGAAGGGGAACATATTGTGTAGAAACACAGGACCGAGAATTCTAATCTCTTCGACTAGGTGAACTAGGAGGTGTGTCATTATATTGAAAAAGGATGGCGGGAACAACAACTCGAAGCTGACCAGACATTGGACCACATCAATCTGTAACCCTGATAGACTTTCTCGATCGATTACCTTCTGAGAAATTGCATTGAGGAATGCACATACCTTCACAATTGTCAGGCAAACATTTTCTGGTAGAATTCCCCTCAATGCAACCGGAAGCAATTGCGTCATAAGCACATGGCAGTCATGAGACTTTAGGTTTTGGAATTTTTTATCTTTCATATTGACGATTCCCTTTATATTTGACGAGAAGCCAGTCGGGACCTTGATACTGAAAAGGACTTCAAAGAAGATTTCCTTCTCTTCCTTGGTAAGAGCATAGCTGGCACGCCCTTGAAACTGCCCTGGATGCATGCCATCTCTTCCTTTATGACGTTCCTGGTCCTCCCATGCTTCCGTTGTATCTTTTGACTTTCCATACAAGCCCAGGAAGCCTAGAATATTCACGCAGAGATTCTTCGTCAGGTGCATCATGTCGATTGCGGAGCGGACCTCATGGACTTCCCAATAGGGTAGCTCCCAAAATATAGATTTCTTCTTCCACATGGGTACGCGCTTATCAGGGCCGTTAGGAACAGGTTGGCTGCCAGGACCCTTTCCAAAGATTACTTTCAAATCTTTGACCATATCAAATACTTTAGCACCAGTACGGATGACAGGCTTCCCCCGGGGTTCTGCCTTGCCATTGAAATGCTTGCCTTTTTTCTTTAAGGGATGCTTGGGCGGAAGAAAACGATGATTGTACGGGTACACATTCTTCCTACATTTGTCCAAATATATACTTTCTGTCTGATCCAAACAGTGCGTGCATGCATTGTATCCCTTGTTTGACTGTCCTGAAATGTTACTAAGAGCAGGCCAATCATTGATGGTTACGAAAAGCAACGCTCGAAGGTCAAATTCCTCTTGTTTGTGCTCGTCCCACACACGTACACCTGGTTCGGCCCACAGCTGTAAAAGTTCATCAACTAATGGCCTTAGGTACACATCAATGTCGTTGCCGGGTTGCTTTGGACCTTGGATAAGCACTTGCATCATAATGAACTTCCGCTTCATGCACAACCAAGGAGGAAGGTTGTAGATACATAGAGTAACGGGCCAGGTGCTGTGACTGCAACTCTGCTCCCCAAAAGGATTCATGCCATCTGTACTCAGACCAAACCATAAGTTCCTTGCGTCACCTGCAAATCTCGGGAACTCTCTCTCGATTTTTCTCCACTGCCGACCATCAGCGGGGTGCCTCAACTTATCGTCTTTCATACGATCTTCCATGTGCCATCGCAACAACTTCGCATGATCTTTATTTCTGAACAGACGTTTCAACCGTGGTATTATAGGAGCATACCACATCACCTTGGCAGGAACCCTCTTCCTGGGTGGCTCGCCCTCAATATCACCAGGGTCATCTTTTCTGATCTTATACCGCAATGCAGTGCATACCGGGCATTTATCCATATTCTCGTACTTCTCACCGCGGTAGAGGATGCAGTCATTAGGGCATGCATGTATCTTCTGCACGTCTAATCCTAGAGGGCAGACAAGCTTCTTTGCTTCGTACGTGCTGGCGGGCAATTCGTTCTTTCTTGGAAGCATTTTCTTCATCCGTACCAGCAACTTTTCGAATGACGAGTCAGTCACACCGGTATCTGCCTTCCACTTCAGCAATTCCAGTGTGCTACCCAGCTTCTTCTGGCCATCTTCACAAGTTGGGTACAACAATTTGTTGTGGTCCTGTAACATCTGCTCGAACTACAACCTCTCCTTTTCTGTGTCGCAGCCTCGCCGTGCATCAGAAATGACCCGGCCAAGATCATCAGCGGGCTCATCTGGTTCCCGTTCTTTACCCTGATCTTCTTCTTCATTGTCTTCCATTGCGGTATCAGCATACTCAGGGAACATAGATCGGTAGTTGTCATCATCGTTCTCTTCTTCTTCATCGTCGTCTTCCATCATAACCCCTCTTTCTCTGTGCTTGGTCCAAACATTATAGCCCGACATAAAACCGGACCGAAGCAGGTGGCTCTGAATGACTCTTGAGGAAGTGTAATCCTTCTCATTCCAACATTCAACACATGGAAAAAACATATAGCCACCACCATGCTTGTTCGCATCGGCTGCATCTCGAAAAGAATGCACGCCTTCTCTGTAAGCGGCTGTGCGTCGATCACCGTACATCCATGGATGGCTCATCTGCGTTATACGACAATATATCAAATACAATCACGATCCTAAAAATTAGTACCGCACGGTCTAAACGAGGAAATATAGTTGCAAACCTTTTAGAATAAGTAGAAATAAAGAGGAAGAGGTTTAAGCGTGGCTCGGGCATCTCATATCGTAGTTGTGTTCGGTGAACTGAAGCGGCATCGCTCTAACACACATTTCAACAAACACCTCAAGTGCATCCAAGAAAAATGGAGAGCTAGCACACACCCACACTCTTCCATCCAAGAAAAATGCAAGGAAGAGGGCAGAGAGGGGCTGTGGCCAATATATATAGGCAGAGGACTTTAGTCCCGGTTTGAGACACAAACCGGGACTAAAGGAGGCGCACATGCGGGCTGCACACCGCATAGCCCTTTAGTCCCGGTTTGTGTCTCAAACCGGGACTAAAGGCTCGTTACGGGCCGGGACCAAACCCTCCTGGGCGGCTAGGCGATTTTGGGGCGACGTGGCCGGGCCTTTAGTCCCGGCCCAGATGGAGGCCGGGACTAAAGGGTCCAGGCCAAAGGCCCGTTTTCCACTAGTGTTAGTTGGTCGCTCCCAGTCTTTTGCTAGCCCTCGCCTTGTACTGAGTATGAGCTCTACTCGTGCATCCAACTCCTAAAAACCAAGTTTGCCAAAGTGTCCACCATACATACCTACTAGCAATTTGCTATTCCAAGTAAATTTGATTTGCTTTTATTTTCTCTTCAAATTAAACTCTTACCAGTGTTATGCGAAAATTGGTCAGTAAAGCTCTCACGAACCGGAAGGCACACTTTACTTTTTCTTGTTCTTAAAAATTTGACATTGTGGCCTCTTATGTTGAGTTGTTATGCTTGCAAGTTGTAAGTTGGAGACTAGCCCAGCCATGCAGTCATGGGCAAGCTTTCAACATTGCACTTCTTATTTGAGTTGATATCGTGATCTTTTATTTATGGATGCCCGTGGTGTGAAATGAATTGGGAATCTTGTGGGGATCATGGAGTTTGTATATGTGTTAGGGAAACGCCTGGGCCGCCAATCTAAGCCATGCATAATTCATGGTGGAAATTTGCAGCATGCCCATAGTGGACACTCGACGACGCATCTCAAAATAAAAAGCTAAACAAATGGTAAATAAAAGAGATGTCGATGTGTTCATTGTCTACTTGTCCTGTCATTTTGATGTGGGCTTGTTCCATGTCTTCGGGCACGAAGATACCCTGTTGGCGGTTCTCGATGATACATATATACTTACAATGACAAGAGCCTTGCTTGGGACTCTAAGTAAAGTAGCATGATGTTTGGGTACTCGTATTTACGGGACACGAGGTTTTCAACTTATGATTTGTCAAGCATATGCATCATAATTGTTCTCGCATTAACTTTAACCATTCAAGATGCTTATGATGGGGGCAATGAGAGCTCAAAGCCGGTAAGTAACATAATTTTTGAAGGTTATAAAACTTGCAATCACTGCTTCCTCTGCGAAAGGCCTTTTTTTTTACTTTTATGTTGAGTCACCACCTTCTACCTTTATGCACCATTAAGAGAGCATAGTTGTCATTCTTAGTATAATGTGCATTGTCCCAAAGTTTTCATTGATTGATTCATATTGTTGGTTTCACTTGTTCTCAAATTATTTGTATCTAGTCGCCCTCTTAAACTTGAAGGTGTCCTATGCATTTATGTTTTGCTCTCTTTGAAGGACAAGCTGAAAACCATTTGTATGTTTTTCCTTATGATTTGAACACACGTTTGACTTTCATTGTTTCATTTTCATGATCTTTTGTTTGTGTTCATTTTCATGTTTATAACATGGTTGCTAAGTTCTTATTGTCATGATTATATCTTTCATGCCCATGTTTTAAGTTCTTATGATCCCAGCTCACAAATGCTTACATATATGATCAAGATTGTGTAGGTGCATGTCACCTCAAAAATTATTTCTTTTGTTATCACTTACCTACTCGAGGACGAGCAGGAGTTAAGCTTGGGGATGCTGATACATCTCCGACGTATCCATAATTTTTGATGCTCCATGCTTGTTTTTGCACCATTTGCCTAATGTTTCGTTACACTTCGTGGCATTTTTATGCATTTTCCGGAACTAACCTATTAATAAGTCGCCACAGTGCCAGTTCCCTGTTTTCTGCTGTTTTTGTGTTTCAGAAAAGTTACACAGGAAATATTCTCGGAATTGGACGAAACCAAAGCCAGACATACAGATATTTCACGGACCTTCCAGAGAACCGAAGAGGAGACGGAGTGGGGCCACGAGGGGCCCTCACACCAGGGCGGCGCGGCCCAGCCCCTGGCCGCGCCCCCTATGTGTGAGGATGTCTCGGTCCACTCCTGACGCTGCCCCTTCACCTATAAAGACCCCCCCGACGGGAAAAACCTAAGGACCCGATCAATTTTCCAGAAACACATTGCGATCCACCGCCGTAGTCGACCCGAGATCGGGAGGGTCCAGAAGCTCTTCCTGGCACCCTGCCGGAGAGGGGAATCGCCACCGGAGGTCTTCTTCATCGCCATGCTTGCCTTCGGAGCGATGAGTGAGTAGTCTACCTTGGACTATGGGTCCATAGCAGTAGCTAGATGGTTGTCTCCTCCACCATGTGCTTCATGTTTAGATCTCATGAGCTGCCCTACATGATGGAGATCAACGCTATGTAATTCTACATATTTGGTTTGTTGGGATCCGATGAATATTGGTGTTATGATTGAGTTGCTATACTGAACTATATCTTATGTTATCTCTATGTTGTTTATGATCTTGCATGCTCTCCATTGTTAGTAGCTATCTTGGCCTAGTAGTTGCTAGTGACTCCAAGAGGGGGTATTTATGCTCGATAGTGGGTTCATGCCTCTATTTAATCTGGGGGAGTGACAGAAACCTCTAAGGTTGTAGATGTGCTGTTGCTACTAGGGAGAAAACAACATTCATATGCTCAAGGGCATATGCTTTGTTTACATTACACACTTTGCTTAATGCAATTATCTGTTATTCGCAACTTAATACTCATGGGGTGTTCGGATGATATCCCCGTGAGTGGATTATTAGTCATAGATGCAGTTGGATGGCGGTCTATGTATTTTGTTGTAATGCCCAGAATAAATCGCATAGTAATCTTCTTGACATATCACGTTATCTTTATTCTATCAATTGCCCAACTGTAATTTGTTTACCCAGCATGTGTTATTTATCTTATGGAGAGACACCACTAGTGAACTGTAGACCCCGGTCCTACTTCCATCATATTGCTATCACCTATTTACTTTACTCGCACTGTTTACTTTACTCGCATACTTTCACTGTTTTCCACTTGATACGCTCATACCCTTTGTTTCAAGCAAACCGGTGAGATTGACAACCTCATCGCAAGTTGGGAACAAAGTATTTGGTTGTGTCTGTGCAGGTTCCACGTTGCTACTGGCTGAAGACGAGTCAACAAGTATTGTTAAATGGCGCCCTTGTTGGAGTGTTATTAAGCTAGTCTGCGTCACCTTCGGTCATTTGTTTGCTCTTCTCTTGACCGACTAAACCTTGGTTTCTTACTGAGGGAACAGACTTGCTGCTGTGCTCATCATACTTTCCGCTTGGAGTTTCCCAACTGCCTGGCCACAATAATCATTAACTACATGCCAGACATCAAAGGACAAGCTGAAAACTATTTGTATATTTTCCATATGATTTGAACACACGTTTGACTTTCATTGTTTCATTTTCATGATCTTTTGTTTGTGTTCTTTTTCATGTTATAACATGGTTGCTAAGTTTCTTCTTTCAAGATTATGTCTTTCATGCCATGTTTTAAGTTCTTTTGATCCCAGCGCACAACGCTTACTTATATGATCAAGATTGTGTAGGTGCATGTCACCTCAAAAATTATTTCTTTTGTTACCACTTACCTACTCGAGGACGAGCAGGAGTTAAGCTTGGGGATGCTGATACGTCTCCAACGTATCCATAATTTTTGATGCTCCATGCTTGTTTTTACACCATTTGCTTAGTGTTTCGTTACACTTCATGGCACTTTTATGCATTTTCCGGAACTAACCTATTAACAAGTCGTCACAGTGCCAGTTCCCTGTTTTCTGCTGTTTTTGTGTTTCAGAAAAGTTACACAGGAAATATTCTCGGAATTGGATAAAACAACAACCAGTCGCCCAGAATTTCACCGAAGCTTCTAGAGAACCGAAGAGGAGACGGAGTGGAGCCACGAGGGCCCCACACAATAGGGCGGCGCGGCCTAGCCCCTGGCCGCGCCCCCTATGTGTGACGGTGCCTTGGTCCACTCCTGACGATGCGCCTTCGCCTATAAAGACCCCCCGACGGGAAAAACCTAAAGACCCGATCACTTTTCCAGAACACATCGCGATCCGCCGCCGCCGTCGACCCAAAGATCAGGAGGGTCCAGAAGCTCTTCCCGGCACCCTGCCAGAGAGGGGAATCGCCACCGGAGGTCTTCTTCATCGCCATGCTTGCCTCCGGCGCGATGAGTGAGTAGTCTACCTTGGACTATGGGTCCATAGCAGTAGCTAGATGGTTGTCTTCTCCACCATGTGCTTCATGTTTAGATCTCATGAGCTGCCTTACATGATTGAGATCACCGTTATGTTATTCTACATGTTTGGTTTGTTGGGATCCGATGAATATTGGTGCTATGATTGAGTTGATGTACTAAAATTTATCTTATGTTATCTCTATGTTGTTTATGATCTTGCATGCTCTCCGTTGTTAGTAGCTGTCTTGGCCGAGTAGTTGCTAGTGACTCCAAGAGGGGGTATTTATGTTCGATAGTGGGTTCATGCCTCTATTTAATCTGGAGGAGTGACAGAAACCCCTAAGGTTGTAGATGTGCTGTTGCTACTAGGGGGAAAACAACATTCATATGCTCGAGGGCATATGCTTTGTTTACATTACACACTTTTCTTAATGCAATTATCTGTTGTTCGCAACTTAATACTTGTGAAGTTCTCGGATTGATTCGCCACAAGTGGATTATTAGTCATAGATGCAGTTGGATGGCGGTCTATGTATCTTGTTGTAATGCCCAGAGTAAATCTCATAGTGATCCTCTCATCATATGCACGTTGTCTTTATTCTATCAATTGCCCAACTGTAATTTGTTTATCCAGCATGTATTATTTTATCTTATGGAGAGACACCACTAGTGAACTATGGACCCCGGTCCTATTTCCTTTATATTGCTATCACCTGTTTACTTTACTCGCACTGTTTACTTTACTCGCATACTATTACTATTTTCCACTCGATACGCTCATTCCTTTGTTTACAGCAAACCAGTGAGATTGACAACCTCATCGTAAGTTAGGAGCAAAGTATTTGGTTGTGTTGTGTGCAGGTTCCACGTTGCCGCTCGCAAAGCAAAGCTCGGACGAGGCGCCCTATAAATTGTCCGGAGCTGTCGCAAGCTAGCAAACATCACCTTCAGTCGTATTGGCTCCTTCCTCTCCTGATCGACATACCTTGGTTTCTTAACTGAGGGAAAACCTTGCTGCTATATTCATCATACCTTCCTCTTGGGGTTCCCAACTGGACGGTGAAAAGATATCAACACCGTACCGCATCACCGCCACCATCAGAAACCGCGATTCGGAACCAGAAACTCCGTTCTGGCACCCTGTCGGGACGGGGATTTGGAGGAGATCTTCATCATCATCATGACCGACGTCTCTCCATCAACCATCCATGACTCCCCCATCCATGTGTGAGTAATTCCAGCTGTAGGCGAAGGGTATGGTAGGGATTGGATGAGATCATTCATGTAATTTGCTATGAGATTGTTAGGGCATAATGCCTAGTATCTTTTATTAGTGTTTATGACATTGTTGCAACTTGTTGTGCTTAATGCTTATCACGTTGGGCCCGAGTGCCATGATCTCAGATCTAAACTTGTTATTGTTTTATGATGATACTTGTTATTTATGGTCTTACCTGCAAGTTGTTTACACATATTGTTGTTCGGAACCCGAGGCCCCAAAGTGACAGAAATTGGGATAACCGGAGGGGATGGCTATGATGTGAGGATCATATGTGTTCACCGAGTGCTGAATACTTTGCTCCGGTACTTTATTAAAAGGAGTACCTTAATTACCAGTAGTTTCCCTTGAGGCCCTGCTGCAACAGGCTGGTAGGACAAAAGATGGCATGCAAGTTTCTCATTGCGAGCATGTACGACTATATACGGAACACATGCCTATGATTGTGTAGTACTAGGATGCTTTATCATTATTTATCTGTAATTGCCCATGTCTCACTGATTTCATGAATTATCTTATCCATGCAATGCCTGTACATCCATCCCTATGCCTACAGAATTTTATCCTACTGTTTACTATTGCTACTATTACCGCTTTTATTTTACCATTGTTGTTACTGTTTCGCTACTATCACCACTATAAAACTGTTGCTACTGATAACCTACTGCGAGCAAGTCTGTTTCTAGGTGCAGCTGAATTGACAACTCATCTGTTAAGGCTTATAAATATTTCTTTGGCTCCCCTTGTGTCGAATCAATAAATTTGGGTTTTACTTCCCTCGAAGACTGTTGTGATCCCCTATACTTGTGGGTCATCAAGACTATTTTCTGGCGCCGTTGCCGGGGAGCATAGCTTTATTTGTAAGTTCACTTGGAATTCATATTGTTCGCTGCAATCCATTCATCATGGGTAAACCTTGTAATGGAAAAGTTCATATATTGCCATCCACTACAAGAAGAGGTACGGCTTTGAACACCTCTGTTGCTCTTTGTGGCGGTACAGTGTTGATGTAAATCACCGTCCAGTTGGGAACCCCAAGAGGAAGGTATGATGAGCACAACAGCAAGTTTCCCTCAGTAAGAAACCAAGGTTTGTTGAATTCACGAAAAAGCCAAACTCCAGAAGGTGATGCTTGCTAGCTTCGCGACAGCTCTGGACAATTTATAAGGCGCCTCGTCTAGTGCTTTGCTTTGCCAGCTGCAACACGGAACCTGCACACAACACAACCAAATACTTTGCTCCCAACTTACGATGAGGTTGTCAATCTCACCGGTTTGCTATAAACAAAGGAATGAGCGTATCGAGTGGAAAGCAATAGTAGTATGCAAGAAAGTAAACAGTGCGAGTAAAGTAAACAGGTGATAGCAATATAAAGGAAATAGGACCGGGGTCCACAGTTCACTAGTGGTGTCTCTCCATAAGATAAAATAACACATGCTGGGTAAACAAATTACAGTTGGGCAATTGATAGAATAAAGATAACATGCATATGTCAAGAGGATCACTATGAGATTTACTCTGGGCTTTACAACAAAATACATAGACTGCCATCCAACTGCATCTATGACTAATAATCCACTCGCGGGGAATCAATCCGAGAACCCCACAAGTATTAAGTTGCGAACAACAGATAACTGCATTAAGCAAAGTGTGTCATGTAAACAAAGCATATGCCCTTGGACATAAGAATGTTGTTTTCTCCCTAGTGGCAACAACACATCTACAACCTTAGAGGTTTCTGTCACTCCCCCAGATTAAATAGAGGCATGAACCCAACTATCGAGCATAAATACCCCCTCTTGGAGTCACTAGTATCTACTCGGCCAAGATAGCTACTAACAACGGAGAGCATGCAAGATCATAAACATTATAGAGATAACATAAGATAATATTCAGCACATCAACTCAATCATAACACCAATATTCATCGGATCCCAACAAACACAACATGTAGAATTACATAACGGTGATCTCGATCATATAAGGCAGCTCACGAGATCTAAACATGAAGCACATGGTGGAGAAGACAACTATATAGCTACTGCTATGGACCCATAGTCCAAGGTAGACTACTCACTCATCGCGCCGGAGGCAAGCATGGCGATGAATAAGACCTCCGGTGGCGATTCCCCTCTCCGGCAGGGTGCCGGGAAGAGCTTCTGGACCCTCCCGATCTCGGGTCGACGACGGCGGCGGATCGCGATGTGTTTCTGGAAAATTGATCGGGTTCTTAGGTTTTTCCCGTCGGGGGGTCTTTATAGGCGAAGGGGCATCGTCAGAAGTGGACCGAGGCGGCCTCACACATAGGGGGCGCGGCCAGGGCCTGTGCCGCGCCGCCCTACTATGTGGCCGGCCTGTGGCCTCTCTCCGTCTCCTCTTCGGTTCTCTGGAAGCTTCGGTAGATTTCTGGATGACTGGCTTTTGTTTTTTCCAATTCCGAGAATATTTACTGTGTAACTTTTCTGAAACACAAAAACAGCCGAAAACAGGGAACTGGCACTATGGCATCTCGTTAATAGGTTAGTTCCAGAAAATGCATAAAAATGCCACGAAGTGTAACGAAATACTAAGCAAATGGTGTAAAAACAAGCATAGAGCATCAAAAATTATAGATACGTTTGAGACGTATCAGCATCCCCAAGCTTAACTCCTACTCGTCCTCGAGTAGGTAAGTGATAACAAAAGAAATAATTTTTGAGGTGACATGCACCTATACAATCTTGACCATATATGTAAGCGTTGTACGCTGGGATCAAAAGAACTTAAAACATGGGCATGAAAGATATAATCTTGATAGAAGAAACTTAGCAACCATGTTATAACATGAAAAAGAACACAAACAAAAGATCATGAAAATGAAACAATGAAAGTCAAACGTGTGTTCAAATCATATAGAAAAAACATACAAATGGTTTTCAGCTTGTCCTTCATGAGAGAGCAAAACATAAATGCATAGGACACCTTCAAGTTTAAGAGGGCGACTAGATACAAATAATTTACGAACAAGTGAAACCAACATCATTAATCAATCAATGAAAACTTTGGGACAATGCACATTATACTAAGAATGACAACTATGCTCTCTTAGACGGTGCATAAAGATAGAAGGTGGTGACTCAACATAAAAGTGAAAGAAAGGCCCTTCGCGGAGGGAAGCAGTGATTGCGAGTTTAATAAAACTTCAAAAATTATGATACTTACTAGCTTTGAGCTCTCATTGCCCCCATCATAGGCATCTTGAATGGTTAGAGTTAATGCGAGTACAATTATGAAGCATATGCTTGACAAATCATAAGTTGAAAACCTCGGGTCCCGTGAAGTACGAATACCCAAACCTCATGCTACTCGACTTAGAGTCCCAAGCAGGCTCTTGTCATTGTAAATATATGTGTATCATCGAGAACCGCCAATGGGGAACCTCCTGCCCGATGACATGGAACAAGCCCACATCAAAATGATAAGACAAACAGACAATGAACACCTCGACATCTCTTTTATTTACCATTGGTATAGCTTTTTATTGTGAGATGTGTCGTCGAATGTCCACTATAGGCATGCTGTAAATTTCCACCATGAATGATGCATGGCTTAGATTAGCAGCCCAGGCGTTTCCCTAAGACATATAAGAACTCCATGATCCCACAAGATTCCCAACTTATTTCACATCGCGAGTATCCATACATAAAAGATCACGATATCAACTCAAATGAAAGATAGTGCAATGTTGAAAGCTTGCCCCATGACGGCATGGCTGGGCTAATTTCCAACTTACAACTTGCAAGCATAACAACTCAACATAAGAGAGCCACAATGTCAAAATTTTAAAGCGAGAAAAGTAAAGTGTGCCATCAGGTTCGTGAGAGCTTTACTGACCAATTTTCGCATAACACCAAAAAGAGTTTAATTTGAAGGATAGATAAAAGCAAGTAAAATGTACTTTAGAATAGCAAATTGCTAATAGGTATGTATGGTGGACACTTTGGAACAACTTGGTTTTTAGGAGTTGGATGCACGAGTAGAGCTCATACTCAGTACAAAATGAGGGCTAGCAAAAGACTGGGAGCGACCAACTAAGAGAGCAATAACGGCCATAATCATGCAAAGCGACATTAAAAGAAGCATAATATGGCATCAAAAGTCAAAAACTAAATGATCTTAGAGGCAACGGTGACTTTGTATGAGTCTAACATGTGTGAGCATGCGCCAAGTCAACCCAAATAAAGCATCAAGGAGAAAACCAAAATAATGCTTCCAAATAATTAAAACAACGCATGATTTTTTTCAAAGGATCATTAAGCAATCTCAGTCATTTGAGACAAGTCATGCTACAGCAAAACCACTAAGCATACTATCAAAAAGACATCAAGCATGACATGCAAAAGCCTAGGCCGCAGTCTACACAAGCTCCTTTTTGTA
This sequence comes from Dactylis glomerata, assembly GCA_007115705.1. Taxonomy (NCBI): domain Eukaryota; kingdom Viridiplantae; phylum Streptophyta; class Magnoliopsida; order Poales; family Poaceae; genus Dactylis; species Dactylis glomerata. The sequence goes on from QXEO01000380.1 coordinate 3,167,727, forward strand.
CCACTTTTTTGCATAAAGCTTTTTCTCTTTTCCAACACCATTCGAACCTTTTTTGAAACAACTCTTTTGATGAACACCAACATGGACCAGAGGTCAAAATACACCTTGATGTAATGATATAACAAGATCTGAACACAAATCAAGGCAAAAATCGAAAACTAAACGCAGTAGCACAAAAAGAGAACACTCATTGAAACGATAAGAGCGAAAAACGGAGTGTTCCTGGCAAATGAAAAGCAAGGCAACTTCTCCAAAAGAAATTTATTGGGGTCCAACCATTTATTGCAGCAAACAAAACAAAACTAAACTGAAAACTAAAACAACTGACGCTCCAAGAAAAATGCATAGTGCATGAAGCAATAAAAATATAGTGTGTTGAAAGGTGACCTGATTTTTGCCGATGAAGAAGGGGTGCCTTGGGGGCATCCCCAAGCTTTGACGCTTGTACCTCTTGGATATTTTTTGGGGTGCATAGGCATCCCCAAGCTTGAGCTTTTGTCCATTCTTCAACTCATCTCATCATTCTCCAATCCCTACACTTGAAAACTTCCTTCATACAAAACTCAACACAATTCTATTAGCAACATTAGTGTAAGCATAACATTGAATCAACCCCTTTTTGCTTCAGGTTTCAACTCAAAACCACCACATATAAAGTATATACTACTGTAGCAACTTCCCCAAAAGTTCCGTGATCAAAAGAACTCAAAGAGAAAGCGACCGAGCGACAAACACAAATAATGGCAGAAATCTCTCAAAACAGAACAGCAAACAAAGGTCGAATTTTTAAAAGGTTTTCTGTTGCTAAAATCAAAAAGTTTTAAACTCATGAAAGTTTGGATATAACCTGGGGCATATGCATAAGAAATCACAGGTCCAAAAGATATACTGAGATTTTTCACAAATATTTACGGTGCAGCACCGGAATCTGTTTCAGGACAGCAACATCCCCAAATCTTACCTCACTCAAATTAGAGGCTTCTCTTGGCACAAAAACAAAATAAAAATAATAATGAGAGTTCATTACAGTAGTAATAACTTCCAAGACTCAAATAAAAGAAAAATAACTGAAAGTAAAACATTGGGTTATCTCCCAAGAGTGCTTTTCTTTAACGCCTTTGAGCTAGGCACAGAAAGTGTGAATCAAGTAATATCAAGTGATGAAGCATCAAGTTCATAATTTGCTCTAAGAATAGAGTCAAAAAGTAATTTCTTCCTCTTTCTAGGGAAGTCTTCCATACCTTTCTTGAGTGGGAATTGATATTTGATGGTGCCTTCCCTCATATCAATGATGGCACCTACAGTTCGAAGAAAAGGTCTTCCCAAAATAATAGGGCATGAAGCATTGCATTCAACATCCATGACAAGAAAATTAATGGGAACAAGGTTATTGTTAACCATAATAAGAACATCATTAATCCTTCCCAAAGGTTTCTTCTTAGCAACATCAGCAATAGGAACATCATAATAACACTTTTCAAGCGGTGGTAAATCAAGCATGTCATAAATCTTTCTAGGCATGATAGAAATACTAGCACCTAGATCACATAAAGCATGGCAATCAAAACCATTAACATGCATATCAATGATGGGTTCCCAAACATCTTCTAACTTCTTGGGAATAGAAGCTTTTTGCTTCAACTTTTCATCCCTAATATTCATGAGAGCATTGGTAATATGCTTAGTAAAAGCAACATTTAAAGAACTAGCATTAGGAGTCAAAGCAAGCTTTTGCAAGAATAATATAATTTCAGATATATTGCAGCCATCAACATCAAAATCATTAAAGAAAATAGAGCTATCATCTCCCACACTCCGAAAAATTTCAGCACTCTTTTGAGAAAAAGTTTTGGCAGTTTTAGGCTTTTTAACACAAGGAGTGGAAGTTTTCTCTACACCAATCAAAGTAAGAGGATTGCTAGCATTTGGAACAACATCATTAGAGGTAGTAATGGTACATACCTTCATCTTTCTAGCCATCTCATCTTCTCTTTCCCACCTGGCATGCAATTCTGCTAGCATCCTAACATTTTCATCAATTCTAACTTGGATAGCATTAGCAGTGGCAAAAGTATTGTTCTCCTTCACATCATTAGGTAACACTTTTAATTTTAGAAGTTCAACATCATGAGCAAGGCTATCAACTTTAGAAGCAAGAATATCAATTTTGCCTAACTTTTCCTCAACAGACCTGTTAAAAGCAGTTTGCTTACCGATGAAGTCCTTGAGCATGACCTCAAGATCGGAGGGCGCGGCCCTAGTGTTGTTGGAGGAATTGCCATAAGAGTTACCATAACCATTACCATTGGTAGAAGGATATGGCATATAATTGTTACTAGCAAAATTGTTCCTATAAGCATTGTTGTTAAAATTATTGTTTCTAATGAAGTTTACATCAACATGCTCTTCTTGAGCAACCAAAGAGGCTAAAGGAACATTATTAGGATCAACATGAGTCTTATCATTAGAAAGCATAAGCACTATAGCATCAATCTTATCACTTAAGGAAGAGGTTTCCTCAACAAAATTTACCTTCTTACCTTGTGGAGCTCTCTCGGTGTGCCATTTAGAGAAATTTATCATCATATTGTTGAGAAGCTTTGTTGCGGCGCCCAAGGTAAGGGACATAAAAGTGCCTCCAGCAGCTGAATAAAATAGGTTCCTTGAAGAAAAATTCAGTCCTGCATAAAAAGTTTGGACAATCATCCAAGTAGTCAGTCCATGAGTGGGGCAATTCTTTATCATAGATTTCATTCTTTCCCAAGCCTGAGCAACATGTTCATTATCAAACTGGCTAAACTTCATAATATTGCTATGCAAAGCTATAATCTTAGCAGGAGGATAATATCTTCCAATAAAAGCATCCTTACACTTAGCCCATGAATCAATACTATTTTTAGGCAAAGACAGCAACCAATCCTTAGCTTTTCCTCTCAAAGAAAAAGGAAACAACTTAAGCTTAATAATATCACTCTCTACATCCTTATATTTCTGCATCTCACATAGCTCAACAAAATTGTTGAGATGAGCTGCAGCATTATCAGCACTAGCACCAGAAAATTGCTCTTTCATAACAAGGTTCAACAAAGCAGGCTTAATCTCATAAAAATTTGCAGCAGGAGCAGGTGGCGCAATAGGAGTGCAGATAAAATCACTATTATTAGTGCTAGTAAAATCACACAACTTGGTGTTCTCAGGAGCAGCCATTCTAGCAAAACTAAAAGCAGATAAGTAAAAACAACTATAAAGGAAACTAATTTTTTTGTGTTTTCGATAAAACGATGCAAGTAAAAATAAAGTAAAGCAAAACTTAAAACAAAGTAAAGGATGTGCGTGCAAAACTCCCCTTGCAGAAGTCTTCTTTTTCCCCGGCAACGGCACCAAAAAATTATTGCTTGTGGCGGTACGGTGTTGATGTAAATCACCGTCCAGTTGGGAACCCCAAGAGGAAGGTATGATGAGCACAGCAGCAAGTTTCCCTCAGTAAGAAACCAAGGTTTGTCGAATCTAGGAAAAAGCCAAACTCCAGAAGATGATGCTTGCTAGCTTTGCGACAGCTCCGAACAATTTATAAGGTGCCTCGTCCAGTGCTTTGCTTTGCTAGCTGTAACGTGGAACCCGCACACGACACAACCAAATACTTTGCTCCCAACTTACGATGAGGTTGTCAATCTCACTGGTTTGCTGTAAACAAAGGAATGAGCGTATCGAGTGGAAAGCAATAGTAGTATGCAAGAAAGTAAACAGTGTGAGTAAAGTAAACATGTGATAGCAATATAAAGGAAATAGGATTGGGGTCCACAGTTCACTAGTGGTGTCTCTCCATAAGATAAAATAACACATGCTGGGTAAACAAATTACAGTTGGGCAATTGATAGAATAAAGATAACGTGCATATGTCGAGAGGATCACTATGAGATTTACTCTGGGCATTACAACAAAATACATAGACCGCCATCCAACTGCATCTATGACTAATAATCCACTCGCGGGGAATCAATCCGAGAACCCCACAAGTATTAAGTTGCGAACAACAGATAACTGCATTAAGCAAAGTGTGTGATGTAAACAAAGCATATGCCCTTGGACATAAGAATGTTGTTTTCTCCCTAGTGGCAACAACACATCTACATCCTTAGAGGTTTCTGCCACTCCCCTAGATTAAATAGAGGCATGAACCCAACTATCGAGCATAAATACCCCCTCTTGGAGTTACTAGTATCTACTCGGCCAAGATAGCTACTAACAACAGAGAGCATGCAAGATCATAAACAACATAGAGATAACATAAGATAATATTCAGCACATCAACTCAATAACACCAATATTCATCAGATCCCAACAAACACAACATGTAGAATTACATAACGGTGATCTCGATCATGTAAGGCAGCTCACGAGATCTAAACATGAAGCATATGGTGGAGAAGACAACCATCTAACTACTGCTATGGACCCATAGTCCAAGGTAGACTACTCACTCATCGCGTCGGAGGCAAGCATGGCGATGAAGAAGACCTCCGGTGGCAATTCCCATCTCCGGCAGGGTGCCGGGAAGAGCTTCTGGACCCTCCCAATCTCGGGTCGATGACGGCGGCGGATCGCGATGTGTTTTTGGAAAATTGATCAGGTTTTTAGGTTTTTCCTGTCGGGGGGTCTTTATAGGCGAAGGGGCATCGTCAGAAGTGGACTGAGGCGGCCTCACACATAGGGGGCGCGGCCAGGGCCTAGGCCGCACCGCCCTAATATGTGGCCGGCCTGTGGCCCCTCTCCATCTCCTCTTCGGTTCTCTGGAAGCTTCGGTAAATTTCTGGATGACTGGCTTTTGTTTCATCCAATTCCGAGAATATTTCCTGTGTAACTTTTCGAAAATACAAAAACAGCAGAAAACAGAGAACTGGCACTGTGGCATCTCATTAATAGGTTAGTTCCAGAAAATGCATAAAAATGCCACAAAGTGTAATGAAACACTAAGCAAATGGTGTAAAAATAACCATGGAGCATCAAAAATTATAGATACGTGACGTATCACTCTTGATTCACCATCTGTTATGAGTAGGTTGCTTATACCACCACACGCACACGCTACTGCTACTTCTTCTACTGAGCTTGAAAATGCCACTGATAATTTAGATGATGCTTCTACTGTGCTTGATGAGAGTGGTTCGCTAGGTTCCTTTTTAGATGCTACAATTGCTAGAGCTAAGATGGAAAACACCACTGTTACACCTGTTAGTTCACCTGAGTCTAGGGAATGTCCTAGTGATGATTTTGATGACGCTTATATTGAGCTTGACGATGATTTTATTGCCAAAGCTCAGGCTACTCGTGATACTAATGTTGTTAAGGAACTTCTAGCAAGACGTGCTGTTAGATATAAATTATCTCCTGATGCTAAGTTTGCTGTTTCTCCCATAAATATTAGAGATAAGGATTATGATTTCTCTTTAGATTTATCTTACATATCTATTGTTGAGAAAGAACCTTTTTGTGGTACTGAAAATGAAAGTGCTATGGAGCAAATGAATGAGCTTTCTACTTTGAGTAATTTGTTTTCTGATGATATTAAGCTTCGCACTTACTTTGTTGCTAAGATTTTTCCTTTCTCATTGAAAGATGCAGCTAAAACTTGGTTTAATAACTTGTCTCCTGGATCTATTCATAGTCCTATTGCTTTGGTTAATGCTTTCTTTCAGAAATATTTTCCTGCTAGTGCTCAACATGCTGTTGTGCAGAAAATCTTTGATTTTGAACAGGGAAAAGGAGAGATATTGCCTGAATCTTGGACAAGGTTTTGTTCTTTAATTAGAGCTCTGCCTAAAGAGCCATTTCCTAAAATGAACTCCTTGATATATTTTATAATGGTCTAACTGATGAATCTAAGACATATTTGGATAGTTGTGTTGGTTGTGTTTTCAGGGAAAGAACTCCGGCTGAAGCTGAAGAATTAATGGCTAAAATAAGCCAAAATAATGATGATTGGATTATGGCTGAGTCAACACCAATGCCAACGCCAGCGCCAGCTACAGAGCCACCATCGAAGAAGAGAGGAATGATTGAATTAAATGATGAAGTTATGAGGGAAGCCAAGAAATCTCTTAAGGGGAAAAGTATTAAATCCGAAGATGTGAAGAATTTATCTCCTATAGAAGAATTATGTAAGCCAATTGATACGTCTCCAACGTATCTATAATTTTTGATGCTCCATGCTTGTTTTTACACCATTTGCCTATTGTTTTGTTACACTTCGTGGCACTTTTATGCATTTTCTGGAACTAACCTATTAACAAGTCGCCACAGTGCCAGTTCCCTATTTTCTGCTGTTTTTGTGTTTTAGAAGTGATACACAGGAAATATTCTCGGAATTGGACGAAACAAGTTCCTGAAGTCTTATTTTACCCGGAAGCTTCCAGAGATCCGAAGGAAAGAAGGAGAGGGGACACCAGGGCCCCACACACATAGGTGGCACGGCCAGCCCCTGGCCCGCGCCACCGTGGTGTGAGGGCACCTGGGCCCTCCTCTGACATCGCCCCTTCGCCTATAAAGACCCCCCGACAGAAAAAACCTAAGGCCCCCGATCAATTTCCAGAACACATCGCGATCCGCCGCCGCCTTCGACCCGAAGATCGGGAGGGTCCAGAAGCTCTTCCCGGCACCCTGCCGGAGAGGGGAATCGCCACCGGAGGTCTTCTTCATCTCCGTGCTTGCCTCCGAAGCGATGAGTGAGTAGTCTACCTTGGACTATGGGTCCATAGCAATAGCTAGATGGTTGTCTTCTCCACCATGTGCTTCATGTTTAGATCTCATGAGCTGCCCTACATGATTGAGATCACCGTTATGTAATTCTACATGTTTGGTTTGTTGGGATCCGATGAATATTGGTGTTTATGATTGAGTTGCTGTACTGAATATTATCTTTTGTTATCTCTATGTTGTTTATGATCTTGCATGCTCCCCGTTGTTAGTAGCTATCTTGGCCGAGTAGTTGCTAGTGACTCCAAGAGGGGGTATTTATGCTCGATAGTGGGTTCATGCCTCTATTTAACCTGGGGGAGTGACAGAAACCTCTAAGGTTGTAGATGTGCTGTTGCTACTAGGGACAAAACAACATTCATATGCTCAAGGGCATATGCTTTGTTTACATTACACACTTTGCTTAATGCAATTATCTATTGTTCGCAACTTAATACTTGTGGAGTTCTCGGATTGATTCGCCACAAGTGGATTATTAGTCATAGATGCAGTTGGATGGCGGTCTATGTATTTTGTTGTAATGCCCAGAGTAAATCTCATAGTGATCTTCTTGACATATCACGTTTATCTTTATTCTATCAATTGCCCAACTGTAATTTGTTTACCCAACATGTGTTATTTATCTATGGAGAGACACCACTAGTGAACTGTGGACCCCGGTCCTATTTCCATCATATTGCTATCACCTCTTTACTTTACTCGCACTATTTACTTTACTCGCATACTTTCACTGTTTTCCACTCGATACACTCATAACCTTTGTTTCAAACAAACCGGTGAGATTGACAACCTCATCGCAAGTTGGGAGCAAAGTATTTGTTTGTGTGTGTGCAGGTTCCATGTTGCAGCTAGCAAGCAAAGCTTGGACGAGGCACCATATATAAATTGTCCAGAGCTGTCGCAAACTAGCAAGCATCACCTTCAGTCGCCTGTCTTTCCTCTCCAAGAACGATAAACCTTGGTTTCTTAACTAAGGGAAAACGAGCTGCTATACTCATCATACCTTCTCTTGGGGTTCCCAACTGGCTGGTCATTAACCACGCATAAGGAATCTTCTGGTGCCGTTGACAAGGACTTGAAGAATAAGAAGCCCACGTCAACCACGCGCCAGCAGCTCTTTTTCTGGCGCCGTTGCCGGGGAGGAAGTAGAAGACTTCTGCGAGGGGAGTTTTCGCACGCACATCCTTTACTTTGTTTAATTGTTTTGCTTTACTTTATTTACTTTACCTGCATCGTTTTATATCAAAAACCCAAAAAAAATTAGAATCCTTGGTAGTTGTTTTTACTCGTTTACTTTAGTTTTGCTGAAATGGCCAATCCTGAAAACACCAAGTTGTGTGACTTTACTAGCACGAACAATAGTGATTTTATCTGCACTCCTATTGCACCACCTGCTCCTGCTGCAAACTTTTATGAGATTAAGCCTGCTTTGTTGAACCTTGTTATGAAAGAGCAATTTTCTGGTGCTAGTACTGAAGATGCTGCAGCTCATCTCAACAATTTTGTTGAGCTATGTGAGATGCAGAAATATAAGGATGTAGAAAGTGATATTATTAAGCTCAAGTTGTTTTCTTTTTCTTTGAGAGGAAAAGCTAAAGATTGGTTGCTGTCTTTGACTAAGAATAGTATTGATTCATGGGCTAAGTGTAAGGATGCTTTTATTGGTAGATACTATCCTCCTGCTAAGATTATATCTCTGCGTAGCAATATTATAAAGTTTACCCAGTCTGATAATGAACATGTTGCTCAAGCTTGGGAAAGAATGAAATCTATGATAAAGAATTGCCCCACTCATGGACTGACTACTTGGATGATTATCCAAAAAAATTATGCAGGACTGAATTTTTCTTTGAGGAACCTACTTGATTCAGCTGCTGGAGGCACTTTTATGTCCCTTACCTTGGGCGCCGCAACAAAGCTACTTGACAACATGATGGTAAATTATTCCGAATGGCACACCGAGAGAGCTCCACAAGGTAAGAAGGTAAATTCTGTTGAGGAAACCTCTTCCTTGAGTGATAAGATTGATACCATTATGGCTATGCTTGCTAATGATAGGACTCATGTTGATCCTAATAATGTTCCTTTAGCCTCTTTGGTTGCTCAAGAAGAGCATGTTGATGTGAATTTCATTAGAAACAATAATTTTAACAACAATGCTTATAGGAACAATTTTGCTAGTAACAATAATAGGCCGTATCCTTCTACCAATGGTAGTGGTTATGGTAACTCTTATGGTAACTCCTACAACAACACTAGGGCCGCGCCCTCCGAGCTTGAGGTAATGCTCAAGGACTTCATCGGTAAGCAAACTGCTTTTAATAAGTCTGTTGAGGAAAAGTTAGGCAAAATTGATATTCTTGCTTCTAAAGTTGATAGCCTTGCTCATGATGTTGAACTTCTGAAATTAAAAGTGTTTCCTAATGATGTGAAAGAGAACAATGTTTTTGCTACCGCTAATGCTATTCAAGTTGGAATTGATGAAAATATTAGATTGTTAGCGGAATTGCATGCTAGGTGGGAAAGAGAAGATGAGATGGCTAGAGAGATGAAGGTATGTACCATTACTACCTCTAATGATGTTATTCCTACTGCTAGCAATCCTCTTACTTTGATTGGTATAGAGAAAACTCCCACTCCTTGTGTTAAAAAGCCTAAAACTGCCAAAACTTTTTTTCAAAAGAGTGCTGAAATTTTTTAGAGTGTGGGGGATGATAGCTCTACTTCTTTTAATGATTTTGATGTTGATGGCTGCAATATATCTGAAGTTATTTTGTTCTTGCAAAAGCTTGCTTTGACTCCCAATGCTAGTTCTTTAAATGTTGCTTTTACTAAGCATATTACCAATGCTCTCATAAAAATTAGGGATGAAAAGTTGAAGCAAAAAGCCTCTGTTCCCAAGAAGTTAGAAGATGGTTGGGAACCCATCATTGATATGAATGTTAATGGTTTTGATTGCCATGCTTTATGTGATCTAGGTGCTAGTATTTCTATCATGCCTAGAAAGATTTATGATATGCTTGATTTACCGCCGCTTGAAAAATGTTATTTTGATGTTCCTATTGCTGATGTTGCTAAGAAGAAACCTTTGGGAAGGATTAATGATGTTCTTATTGTGGTTAACAATAACCTTGTTCCCATTGATTTTCTTGTTATGGACGTTGAATGCCATGCTTCATGTCCTATTATTTTGGGAAGACCCTTTCTTCGAACTGTAGGTGCTATCATTGATATGAGGGAAGGCACTATCAAATATCAATTCTCACTAAAGAAAGGTATGGAACATTTCCCTAGGAAAAGAAAGAAATTAATTTTTGACTCTATTCTTAGAGCAAATTATGAGCTTGATGCTTCATCACTTGATGTTACTTGATTCGCAATTTTCTGCGCCTAGCTCAAAGACGTTAAAGAAAAGCACTATTGGGAGATAACCCAATATTTTTTTTCAGTACTTTTTCTTTTATTTGAGTCTTGGAAGTCATTACTACTGTAATGACCGCTCCTTATCTTGTTTATTTCGTTTTTGTGCCAAGAGAAGCCTCTAATTCGAGCAAGGTAAAGATTTGGGGATGTTGCTGTCCTGAAACTGTTTTCGGTGCTGCACCGTAAAAATTCGTATAAATTCTCTGTTTATCTTTTGGACCTGCGATTTCTTGTGCATATGCCCCAGGTTATATCAAAACTTTCGTTAGTTGAATATTTTTTTATTTGAGCAACATAAAACCCCTCAAAAATTCGGCCTTTGTCAGCTGTTCAGTTTTGACAGATTTCTGCCAATATTTGTTTTTGCCACTTTATCGCTTTCTTTGCGAGTTCTTTTGATCACAGTACTCTTGTGGAAGTTGCTACAGTAGTATTTACTTTATATGTGGTAGTTTTGGGTTGAAACCTGAAGCAAAAAGAGGTTGATTATATGTTATGCCTACACTAATGTTGCTAATAGATTTGTGTTTAGTTTTGTATGAAGGAAGTTTTCAAGTGTAGGGATTGGAGAATGATGAGATGAGTTGAGGAATGGACAAAAGCTCAAGCTTGGGGATGGCCATGCATCACCCCAAGAAATATCCAAGAAGTACACGCGTCAAAGCTTGGGGATGCCCCCGAGGCACCCCTTCTTCATCGGCAAAAATCATGTCACCTTTCAAAACACTATATTTTTATTGCTTCATGCACTATGTGTTTTTCTTGGAGCGTCAGTTGTTTTAGTTTTCTTAGTTGGTTTAGTTTGTTTGTTTGCTGCAATAAATGGTTGGACCCCAACAAATTTTCTTTGGAGGAGATGTACTAGTTTTCATTTGCAAAGAACGCTCTAGTTTTCACTCTTATTAAAAATCGAGTGTTCTTCTTTTTCTGCTACTGCTTTTGGTTTTCAATTTCGCCTTGATTTGCATTCAGACCTTGTTATATCTTTTCATCAAGGTGTATTTTTGCCTCTGATATTTATTGGTTTTCATCAAAAGAGGTGCCTTAAAAAAATTCAAATGGTGTTGGAAAAGAGAAAAAGCTTTGTGCAAAATAGTGGTACAAGAAGGAGCTTGTGTAGACTGTGGCTTAGGCTTTTTTATGTCATTGCTTGATGTCTTTTTGATAGTATGCTTAGTGGTTTTGCTATAGCATGACTTGTCTCAAATAACTGAGATTGCTTAATGAGCCTTTGAAAAAATCATGCGTTGTTTTTAATTGTATGGAAGCATTATTTTGGTTTTCTCCTTGATGCTTTATTTGGGTTGACTTGGCGCATGCTCACACATGCTAGACTCTTACAAAGTCGCCATTAGCCTTCATGATCATTTAGTTTTTGACTTTTGATGCCATCTTATTCTTCTTTTAATGTCGCTTTGTCGCTTTGCATGATTATGGCCATTATTGCTCTCTTAGTTGGTCGCTCCCAGTCTTTTGCTAGCCCTCGCCTTGTACTGAGTATGAGCTCTACTCGTGCATCCAACTCCTAAAAGCCAAAGTTTTCCAAAGTGTCCACCATACATACCTACTAGCAATTTGCTATTCCAAGTAAATTTGACTTGCTTTTATTTTCTCTTCAAATTAAACTCTTACCAGTGTTATGCGAAATTCGGTCAGTAAAGCTCTCACGAACCAGAAGGCACACTTTACTTTTTCCTGTTCTTAAAAATTTGACATTGTGGTCTCTTATGTTGAGTTGTTATGCTTGCAAGTTGTAAGTTGGAGACTAGCCCAGCCATGCAGTCATGGGCAAGCTTTCAACATTGCACTTCTTATTTGAGTTGATATCGTGATCTTTTGTTTATGGATGCCCGCGGTGTGAAATGAATTGGGAATCTTGTGGGGATCATGGAGTTTTTATATGTGTTAGGGAAACGCCGGGCCGCCAATCTAAGCCATGCATAATTCATGATGGAAATTTGCAGCATACCCATGGTGAACATTCGACGACGCATCTCACAATAAAAAGCTAAACAAATGGCAAATAAAAGAGATGTCGAGGTGTTCATTGTCTGCTTGTCCTGTCATTTTGGTGTGGGCTTGTTCCATGTCATCGGGCACGGAGGTACCCCATTGGCGGTTCTCAATGATATGCATATATTTACAATGACAAGAGCCTTGCTTGGGACTCTAAGTAAAGTAGCATGAGGTTTGGGTACTCGTATTCACGGGACACGAGGTTTTCAACTTATGATTTGTCAAGCATATGCATCATAATTGTTCTCGCATTAACTTTAACCATTCAAGATGCTTATGATGGGGGCAATGAGAGCTCAAAGCCGGTAAGTACCATAATTTTTGAAGGTTATAAAACTTGCAATCACTGCTTCCCTCTGCGAAGGGCCTTTCTTCTACTTTTATGTTGAGTCACCACCTTCTTTCTTTATGCACCGTCTAAGAGAGCATAGTTGTCATTCTTAGTATAATGTGCATTGTCCCAAATTTTTCATTGATTGATTCGTGATGTTGGTTTCACTTGTTCTCAAATTATTTGTATCTAGTCGCCCTCTTAAACTTGAAGGTGTCCTATGCATTTATGTTTTGCTCTCTTTGAAGGACAAGCTGAAAACCATTTGTATGTTTTTCCTTATGATTTGAACACATGTTTGACTTTCATTGTTTCATTTTCATGATCTTTTGTTTGTGTTCATTTGCATGTTTACAACATGGTTGCTAAGTTCTTATTGTCAAGATTATATCTTCATGCCCATGTTTTAAGTTCTTATGATCCCAGCTCACAAATGCTTACATATATGATCAAGATTGTGTAGGTGCATGTCACCTCAAAAATTATTCTTTTGTTATCACTTACCTACTCGAGGACGAGCAGGGGTTAAGCTTGGGGATGCTTGATACGTCTCCAACGTATCTATAATTTTTTATGCTCCATTATTGTTTTTACACCATTTGCCTATTGTTTTGTTACACTTCGTGGCACTTTTATGCATTTTCCGGAACTAACCTATTAACAAGTCGCCACAGTGCCAGTTCCCTGTTTTCTGCTGTTTTTGTGTTTCAGAAGTGATACACAGGAAATATTCTCGGAATTGGACGAAACAAGTTCCTGAAGTCTTATTTTACCCGGAAGCTTCCAGAGATCCGAAGGAGAGAAGGAGAGGGGCCACCAGGGCCCCACACACATAGGTGGCGCGACCAGCCCCTGGCCCGCGCCACCATGGTGTGAGGGCACCTGGGCCCTCCTCTGACATCGCCCCTTCGCCTATAAAGACCCCCCTACGGAAAAAACCTAAGGCCCCCGATCAATTTTCTAGAACACATCGCGATCCGCCGCCGCCGTCGACCCGAAGATCGGGAGGGTCCAGAAGCTCTTCCCGGCACCCTGCCGGAGAGGGGAATCACCACCGGAGGTCTTCTTCATCGCCATGCTTGCCTCCAGAGCGATGAGTGAGTAGTCTACCTTGGACTATGGGTCCATAGCAGTAGCTAGATGGTTGTCTTCTCCACCATGTGCTTCATGTTTAGATCTCATGAGCTGCCCTACATGATTGAGATCACCGTTATGTAATTCTACATGTTTGGTTTGTTGGGATCCGATGAATATTGGTGTTTATGATTGAGTTGCTGTACTGAATATTATCTTTTGTTATCTCTATGTTGTTTATGATCTTGCATGCTCCCCGTTGTTAGTAGCTATCTTGGCCGAGTAGTTGCTAGTGACTCCAAGAGGGGGTATTTATGCTCGATAGTGGGTTCATGCCTCTATTTAACCTGGGGAGTGACAGAAACCTCTAAGGTTGTAGATGTGCTGTTGCTACTAGGGAGAAAACAACATTCATATGCTCAAGGGCATACGCTTTGTTTACATTACACACTTTGCTTAATGCAATTATCTGTTGTTCGCAACTTAATACTTGTGGAGTTCTCGGATTGATTCGCCACAAGTGGATTATTAGTCATAGATGCAGTTGGATGGCGGTCTATGTATTTTGCTGTAATGCCCAGAGTAAATCTCATAGTAATCTTCTTGACATATCACGTTTATCTTTATTCTATCAATTGCCCAACTATAATTTGTTTACCCAACATGTGTTATTTATCTATGGAGAGACACCACTAGTGAACTGTGGACCCCGGTCCTATTTCCATCATATTGCTATCATCTGTTTACTTTACTCGCACTGTTTACTTTACTCGCATACTTTCACTGTTTTCCACTCGATACACTCATAACCTTTGTTTCAAGCAAACCGGTGAGATTGACAACTTCATCGCAAGTTGGGAGCAAAGTATTTGTTTGTGTGTGTGCAGGTTCCACGTTGCAGCTAGCAAGCAAAGCTTGGACGAGGCGCCATATATAAATTGTCCGGAGCTGTCGCAAACTAGCAAGCATCACCTTCAGTCGCCTGTCTGTCCTCTCCAAGAATGATAAACATTGGTTTCTTAACTGAGGGAAAACGAGCTGCTATACTCATCATACCTTCCTCTTGGGGTTCCCAACTAGCTGGTCATTCACCACGCACAAGGAATCTTCTGGTGCCGTTGACAAGGACTTGAAGAATAAGAAGCCCACGTCAACCACGCGCCAGCACCAATCCCTCACTCATCTACTATTGAGGTACACTCTCTCCAACGCTTTGATGATCGAGATATTCCTTACTCTAAACCTCCTGATCAATGCTTAGATGAATTAGATAATTTTATTGTTAAGCAAGATAATTTTAATAGAAGGGTGCAGAATCATTTGTTGGAAAATTCTAGAGCTATTAACAAGTTGCAGGATATTGTGGAGAGAACCTTCAATGATGTGAAGATACTTGTTAAACATTTTCAAATGGTTCAGACTCAAATTGATCAGCTTACCAAGGTGCAAAAACATTTGCTAGTTAATGCCGCAAGAGAAAAACAAGCATGTGAAATACGCACAAGAGGAGGTGCTACCACTCAAGACCCCTTATATCCCGAAGGACATCCTAAGAGGATCGAGCAAGATTCTCAACGCACTTCAAGAGATGATATTCCTTTCAAGAAGAAGAAGCATAAAACAGTTGCAGAATCCTCTGAAGTAGGTAAAGATCCTAACAATGTTTCTATTTCTGATGCTGAAACTGAACCAGATAATGCTTTCGATAAAGAAGAAGTTGAAGAGGAACCAGAAAAGCTTGCTAAGACTGCAAAGTACACCAGAAAAGACTTCATCGCCAATAAGCATGGTAATGAGAGAGAACCTTGGGTGCAGAAACCAATGCCTTTTCCTGGTAAGAAACACAAGTCCAAGGAAGAAGAACACTACAACAGGTTTTTTGAATGGATGAGACCTTTATTTTTGCAAATTCCTTTGACTGAAGCTATTAAAATGCCTCCTTATTCAAAGTATATGAAAGATATTGTTACTAACAAGAGGAAGATTCCTAATGAGGAAATTTCCACTTTACTTGCTAATTATTCTTTTGATGGTAAAGTTCCGGAGAAGCTTGGAGATCCAGGTATACTAACTATTCCTTGCTCCATTAAAAATAACTATGTTAGAACTGCTTTATGTGATTTGGGAGCCGGAGTTAGTGTCATGCCTTTTTCTCTTTATAAGAGACTTGATCTAGAAAAATTGATATCAACTGATATATCTTTGCAAATGGCTGATAAGTCTACTACTATTCCTATTGGTATATGTGAAAATGTTCCTATTCAAGTTGCTAACAGTTGTTTGATATTAAATGACTTTATTGTGTTGGAAATTCCTGAAGATGATAATATGTCTATTATTATTGGGAGACCTTTTCTAAACACTGCAAGTGCTGTTATTAATTGCAATCAAGGAAAAGTAACTTTTAATGTTAATGACAAAGAGTACACGGTCTATTTTCCCAAGAAGATTGATAGAAATAATGCTCTAAATTCAATCAAGAATGTTGAGACCATCAGAGTTGGTCAGATTATTTGTTCAGAGCAAAAGCCCAAGGAAGAATATAAAATTGTTATGATTGGGACTATGCCTATCAAGGTCGAGGTAACATAAGCATATAGAAATACAAAGTTTTGCCTCATATAAAATTGGTTTGGTAACAAGACTTGATCAACCTTGTTAACAAAGTGATTTTATATGAATGAAACTTTGTTTTCACCGCATTCACTCAACCTTACTCATTTTTACTTTCACCATTTTTGTTCCCTTTGTTAGTTACAAAATTAGAGTATCTTAGAGCTGCTGCATACTTGGTTTTGATTTGCTTGTAATCATTCCATCTTCGTTTTCCCGAGTTTTTAATCTGTTGTCAATTTCTGAAAAATCCTCGAAAATAAAATTTCTCGAAAAATTTCAGAAAAATCTTTTTAAATTTTTATGTCAAAAATGGGGCAGAGAGGCACCTAGGAGACCTCAGGGGGACCCACCATGCCACCTCACCACCAGGGGCGCGGCCCAAGCCTGACCGCGCCCACCTATGCTGAGGGGGGGGCCCTGGCCTCTCACTTATCTCTTCATCCCCAGCTCTCTCTCTCTCCTGAAAAATCATGATACCCCAGCTCAAATCCGTGTTCTTGCTGCTCTCCATCTCGATTTTTCGATCTCCTTGCTCAGCCCATCATTGTTGCTGAGATTTGGAGCATTTGTTCTCCGGTATGTGACTCCTTCGATTGTTCAAGTAGAATTTTGTTTAGTGGAGTATTTCTTGAGTATTTTAGCTCTATAGGTGACAGGTGAATGAGTTTGCCTACTTGTTCTATTGCTTAGAAATGTTATTTTGATGCATGTTAGCCCTCTAGTAACTTCCTATAGTAGTTTTCTACACTTATTTGTCTCAAAATCATTTTTATGAGGTTTGTAAATTTTTTTAGAAAAGGGAAATGGACAACTACACCTATGGAGAAGTCTTTGAAAGAGAAGCACCAAGGTCATCGAGGCCTTCAAGATCTACTGCTCAATATAGGATATCCTACAATGAAGATCTTATGTCACCGAACATTGATGGGGATGATGGAGATGCGCATCCATCCACCTTCCCTTGTGCTAACTTTTTGAGTGATGCAGGGATTTTTGAGGACTTCTTACTCCTTGTCAACAGGGTTGGATTGACTACATACATGACGGATGAGATTAATCAATATGCTTTGCTCACAAAGATTTTCGTTGAAAGCTTTAAATTCACTACCTCTCATTTCAAGCCTTCCATTGCATTTAAGATTTATGATAAGTCTATCACCATGTCTTTGAAGAAGTTTTGTGATATTCTAGGTATTCCCATGTCTGGGACAGCCAAGAAGATGCTGCAACAACCTACTGATTTGTTGGAGCTCTACCAAGGAGTAACTAATGATGGCGACCGCATAGCATAGCGTGGCAAGATAAGAAACATTCAACTCCCAGCTATTAGATATTTTACTTACTATCTTGCCACTAGCATTCTTCGTAGGGGGAACACTAGCAATATCTCTAACTATCATTTAGCTTTTCTAGCTACTGCTCTTGATGTTAGCAAGAAGTATAACCTCGGTGCTCTTGTTGCTCGTCGCCTAGCCGCTAGGGGACCTATTTACGGAGGCATTATTGCTGCGCGCATTGTTGCTGCTCTAGGACTTTCTATTGCTCCTCATGATATATTGTTGGCTCCACAGAGGCTCGATCTTGCTGCCATGAAGCTTCATCACTTTGTTACTACTAACTCATGTGCAGGGAAATTAGTTTATAGAATGTTATTCACTGATGGAGAGGAAAGGGAAATTCTTTTGCCGCAGTCTAGTTTGTTCACTATTCACAGGAGGCCATGGTCGCGCTCGAAGGAGGAGTTGGACGAGTAGCTTAGGTTGCTCGGCTTCCACGTTCGGCACGGCGCAGTGGACCAGGAGGAAGAGGAGGCGTCTGCCGATCACTACACCGCATACCATGCCGGGGCGTCCTCGAGCTCATACCAGGACGAAGGTACTTCTTCGTCACACTTTGGAGGCGCCACTTCATGGCCGAGTTGGCCGAGCTGGAATTGATCTCTACTTAGGCCAAAAGCCTAAGCTTGGGGGAGGTACGCCGATGATACACTCATCTACATATTATATTTTGTCGGTCCTTTGTACATCCATGTTTCGCTTTCTTTATTGTTCTCATTCTTATTTCTTCTTTCCAAAACACAAAAAGACCAAAAATATTTCTGTTGTTTCTCTTTGTTTGTCTTTTTACCTTTCTAGCTTTGGTTTGCTTTGTTCTCTATTTTTGTTTTGATGTTTGAAAAATCCAAAAATATTTTACTTTGTTTGCTGTTTCCTTCTGTTCTTGTTTCAAAATCGAAAACCCAAAAATATTTGTTGTTCTTCTTCGGTTTTGTAAAGTTTGTTGCAGAGTTCATTCTCCCGTGACTCCATTGGAGCTTGGTATTCACTTTATATTATTCAAGCCACACAAGTGAAAAAGCAATAATGATGACATATGTGAAAGATCATATTGAGCCCCATGTGTGGTTTTGGTAATTAATGACAATCCCTATGGACTAATGGTTGCATTGAGTTATATGTGTAGGACTTGTCCATAGACAATGCTTGAACCATTTGTTGGAGTCAAGGTTGTAAGAAGAAGATTATGTGTTAACCAAGGTGCTATTCAAGAAGTGATCCAAAGATTGGTCTTAAGGGAGTTGAGCTTATGTCAAGTGTGTCTTGAAGAATAAGATTGAGTGAGCTCTCATGTGTATCCTCAAGACACCATCATTATGGAGAAAGAAGAATTGATTAGAGGATTGATTAAGTCAAAGCGCAAGTTCAAGATGAGCAACTAGAAGAGAACATATGCTTGAAGCTTGCCATCTATATTGTGCTTATGGATATGTGAAGATATGCTTAAAGAGAGTCTCTTCCATAGTGGAGTATGGGGAAGCAATCCGCAAGACTTCACCAAGCTAGCTCAATCAAGAAAGGTGGTCCAACTTGAGAAGATTAAGATCGTCATTATCCACCTCAAGTGGAATGCTCAAGGCAAAGGTATGATAGTGTTAGGGTTTCTTTCTTACCGGTCTCATGGTGTTAGTTGGGAGACCGGGTTATAGGATCGGTAGCCGTTCTATTAAGAGGGGCTCTCGAGTGAGTAACTTAATTGTATCGTTCGGAGAGAGCTCAAACCTTTGCATACTTGGCATCATCTTTCTTGGTTCTCATTTGGGTTTTATCCATGTGAGGTTCTAGAGCTTGTGGTTATTTCCATGACAAGCTCTAGCTCATCAAAAACGGATTTCGTATGAAACTCTTATTGCGTTTTTGATGTTTGGAGGTTTTACCGGTTTGTCTTCGAAGAGAGTTTAAAGCTTTCATCATTTGGTTTTATACTCCCTTGTTGGACTATGATGTTTCTATGGATGAAGTTGTAGAGCTCGTTGTGGTGATTCCAACGAGCCCAAGATCATCGAAAACGGAGTCCGGATGAAAAAGTTATCACCGTTTTCGTATTGTAGTTTCTGCTCGGCGTCACCCAGTAAGGGGGGGCGGATATTCCGGCCAGGGGGGGGCGGATTATCCGGCCTGGGAGCGAAAATTTCGTTTCGGAATTTCTGCTAAGGACTTTGGTCGGCGTCACCCAGTATAGGGGGCGGATAATCCGGCCTGGGGGGCGGATAATCCGGCCAGCCGGATATTCCGGCCATATTTTGGCCGGATAATCCGCCCCTCCAAGTCTCAACGGCCATATTTCGTGGGGGGGTATAAATACCCCTTCTTCCACCTTGGGCTGTACACGAATTGGGCTTCTCTCTCCTCCATTGTTGACTTTGCAAGCTTGCCCTTCCTCCTCCATTCCTCCCATGATTCTTGGATATTTTTGAGGGAAAAGGGAGAGGAGATCTAGATCTATATTTCTACCAATCCATCTCTCCTCTAAGTGAGGGGAACATAGTCAATCTAGATCTTGGATTTCTTTGTGGATTTCCTTTGTTCTTCCTCTCATATCTCTCCATAGCATTAGTTGCTTTGGTAGGATTTGAGTGAGAAGGATTTGAGCACCTTGTGTGCTCTTGCCATTGCATAAGTTGCATCGGTTTGAGTTCTCCCCGGAGATTCGAGTAAGTGAAAGTTTGTGAGCTTTTTACTCTTGGGTTCTTGGAACCCTAGACGGCTTTGTGGCTTTGTGGTGCCTTTGTGGCTATTCTTGGGAGCCTCCAATTAAGTTGTGGATGTGTGCCCCAAGCTTTGTGTAAAGGCCCGGTTCCGCCTTGAGGAACCCCTTAGTGGAAGAGTGAGCTAGGCCTTTGTGGCGCAAGCTCACACCGGAGAATAGGGTGAGGCCTTTGTGGCGTTGGTTAGGCCTTTGTGGCGATACCACACCCCTCCAACGAGACGTACTCCCTTTCAAGGGAGGAACTCGGGAATACATCATCGTCTCCGCGTGCCTCGGTTATTCCTATACCCGAGCTCTTTACTTATGCACTTTACATTGTGATAGCCTTCGTGCTTGAAGTTATATATCTTGCTATCACCTTGTTATTTGTATTGCTTAGCATAAGTTGTTGGTGCACATAGGTGAGCCTAGTTTATTTAGGTTTTGTGTGCTTGACAAAATAAACGCTAGTTTAATTCCGCTTTTGTTCAAGCCATTCGTAAAATTTGATATCGCCTATTCACCCCCCCCCTCTAGGCGACATCTGTGTCCTTTCAATTGGTATCAGAGCCCGGTCTCTCATTTTAGGCTTCACCGCCTTGAGAGCAAAGATGTCGGCTAGGGGATTAGTGCACAATGACACTTTTATATTCGATGGCACAAATTATGATTCTTGGAAAATTCACATGCTTAATTATTTTCGGGTCATGGACCCATCTATGGAGCGAATTGTAGATGTGGGTTTTTCTCCTCCAAAGGATACTCAAAATCTATCTTTAGAGGATGAGAAAAACTTGTATCTCAATGCTCAAGCTACTCATGTGATTGTTAATGCTTTGAGCGATGTAGTTACCTTCTCCATCACGCCTTTTCGGAGCGCTCATGAGATATGGACAAAGCTTCAAGAAAAATATGGTGTGTCCAAGTTTATTGTGGATGATTGTATTCCTTCCACTTCCGGCCGCAATGAACTTTCATCCACTTTACCAAAGTGTGGCAAGACACAAGGTATTGATATGGTGAGTGGTGATGAAACTTGCAATGGTGATAGTATGCTTACTTTTGATGATCCTTCATCTCTATCTCATTGCAATGCTTCATCTTTGGACTTAAACACTTGTAGCCCCATAAATGTTTTACATGCTTGTGTTGATAGTCCTTGCATATCATGTGTAAATTTCTTGAATAAATCTCATGATGATATGCTTGCTTTGTCTTGTTGCCATGATACAAATGCTTCTATTTCCTCTAGTATTTGTGATGCTAACCATATAGAGGAAACCGAAGAGTCTTTGGGCCAAGACAAGGTCTTGAATGGAGCTTCAAGTATTTCTTCATCTTCTTCTTCTCACGGTTCCCACATATGCCTTATGGCTAGGTCTTCAAATCATAATGATGTTGAGGACAATGGTGAGGATGAGGAAAATGAAGAAGACTATATTGAGTATTTAAACAAGAAGGGTAAGGTGGTCTTTGATGCTTTGCATAACCATAAAAATGTTTTGCCCAACTTCTTTGAAATCATGAGTTGTGCTATTGAGAGCACAAAACTCATTGAGATGAAGGAAGAACAAATTGATAAAATGTTTTCTCTTGAGCGTGAGTATGCCAATGATATCCATGATTTAAAATATGCTCTAGAGGAAGAGCAAGAGCTTCGGGTTTCTCTTGAGGAGAAGCTTGAATCCATTGAGGAGTCATGTAATGAAATTATTTCTAAACTCACTAAAGAACGTGACCTCGCTCTTGCCAAGTTGTCTTCTCCTATTCATAATGATAATTATGCATGTGCTACTAACTCTACTTCTTGTGAAGCATCTATTTTGAAGGAGAATGTTGAGCTAAGGGCTCAACTTAAATTGCTAACTAGCAAGTATGGGAAATTGGAAGAAATTCATGAAAAGCTATCTAGCTCTAATGAGGATCTTCTAGTGTCCCATGCTCGCCTAAAGTTAGTTCATGAGGCTATATCTACAAAGGTAACATCTTGTGAGCCTCATGTGGGGACTAGCACTATTTCCCAAAATGCAATATTGCCATGTGCTAGTACTAGTAATTCATCCACTCATACTATTTCTACATCTAGTGATGAATTACCCTCCTTGCCTTGTTGCTCTAACAATGTAGCCTCTACTTCCACTAGTACTTGTGTTGTCACTAACCATGTAGAGGAAATCAAAGAGCTCAAGGCCCAAGTTACTTCATTGAATAAAGACTTGGAAAAACATCGTGAAGGGAAGTCCACACTCAACAAGATCTTGAGTGTGCAACAATCCCCCAATGACAAGAGTGGACTTGGATTTATCTCTAACAACAAGAAGAAGTCCAAAATATACAAGAAGAAGAAGGGCCAAGAACAAGTCAAGAATTTGGCCAAGATTGTTTGCTTCAAGTGCAAAATTGAAGGGCACCATGTTAGATCTTGCCCTTTGAAGAAAAAGGCACTTAGTGAGAAGCAACAAGGGAAGCGGCCTCAAGTTCAAGCCCTTGCTCAACCTCAAGTTGAAGAAAGGTCACTTCCCAAGAAAAATCAAGCTAATGCTCCCCTTGTGGAGAAATCAAGTGAGAAGAAGGTGAAGAAAAGAACTTGCTACATATGCCATGAGAAGGGTCACCTATCTTCTTCATGCACTAGTGGTAACTCATCCAACCCTATCATAATTGAAGATGCTTATTCACTTTGCAAGGATAAGGTTGGCAATGTGTTTGCCAAATTTGTTGGTGCTCAAAGTGGTGTCAAGAAAAGAACCATTTGGGTTGCCAAACCTATTGTTTCTAACTTCTTAGGACCCAACTTGGTTGGGGACCAACAAGCCATTACTTGAACAATAGGTGTTGGTGGAGGGCATTGGAGACTTGGCTATATCATGAAGAATTAAGGGATCTTCATCAATTATATTTTCTCAAGTCAAGTCATTTGGATTATCTTATTTCTATCATATATCCAATGTTCCTCCTTGCGGTAACATGTATTCAACTTATCTACCTTGAAAGTTACTCGTCCCTTTGCATGTGTTGGGTTTTGTATCTTGCATGTGTTTGTATATGTTGTGCTTCCTACTTGCTTCATTTTGAGTAATCAAGTATGTGCATGTTGGTTTGCACACCATGTACGGTTGTTCTTGTTGAGCCTTTTGCATCTCGTTTTATCTTACTTGGCTCTTGTGAGAGATTACTGGACCATCCCATTTTGGGGGAGTGATATGCTTTGCACTTCTCAATCCTAAAAATGTGTGTACATGAGGAATACCACTTAGTGTTGATATTTAAAGATTATCTAGTCTCTATGTGGTATGTCATTCTCATGAGAAATTCAAATTCTATAATGTCCATTAATCATCTTGTTGGATTTTATTTGCCTCTTGTGAAAAATAAATGTTTTATCACATTATGGGGGAGTAATATGCTTTGTGCATACTACAAACCAATATAATGTGTATATTTGAGGTTGTGTCACATAGTGTTGATATTGTAAATTATCTTGCTTCTATGTGGCATGTTTTCTCAAACAAATTCCAATTTGCCAAATTGTTTTATTGCTCTTGTTTTGGATCTTGTTTGTGAGATACTTTCTTGATAGGGTTTTCCTAAAATGTGGAATGCTACATCAAAGTTGGAAAACCATTTGCTTCAAGTTATCTTAATCATTGCTTTGCGTGATTGTTTAACTATTTGAGTCTATCAAGAATATCTTCTTTAGCATGGTGATTAATTCTTATTCTTCTCCGTATGCTTCTTTGTTGTGAAGATGATCTTGGATTTATATGTAAACTACCACCGGGAAATAAATCCAAATACCTCTTATTCTTGGACAATTGGTACTATATCATGTGGGACTTGTATATTGATCATCTTTACATTGGCTATTGCTTTTAATTGCCTTATCTCTAGCCAAAATGTATTTGTTTTAGCTCTCATTGTCTTCCATGGCTTTTGTTATTCCATTTGATTTCGTTGAACTTGTTTTGTGTTATTTCTATGTAGGTAGATGTGATGATCCCACTTGTATGCATTTTGTATTCAAATGCAAAATCATAAATAATGCACTAATCTTGGGGGAGCTCTCCTATATTTGTTATAACACACTCTTTGTGCTTATTTCATTTGGTATTGGTTTTTTGTTGGAAGACAAATCTTTTCTTTTTGGTACTTAGTGTGCCATCATAAAAAGTGTGGAGAGTTTGGTTTGTTTATTTGAACCTTGCTCACTTTGGAAGTTGGTGATCTCATTCCTTATTATTTATTTCTTACTCTTAAAATGAGATATGTCTTTGAGCATGTGTGTTTTAGTTATGCTTATGCTCATTGGCTTTTGCTTGGTTCACTAGTTGAACTTTGGAGTCAATCTTGTGTTGATTTGATTCTTTGATATAATTTGGACAACCTTTTGTAGCTTCACAATTTTGTGTGCTCGCTTGTCCTTCTTGGTGTTTTGTCCAAATTGTATCTCCTTTGGCTCTTGAAAGTCTTGTGCATGCATATTTACTAAATGTATATTGTATGGCATGCGTTTCCTTTCTTTGATCAAATATATAGGAAAAGCTCCATCAAATCCTAAATTGGCTAAGATGTGCATGAAATTCTATTTCATATATATATGCACATATTTTTGTGGAGTTTGTCCTATATGTTGTAGTTTCTAACTACTTTGGACCCAATGAGTTTGGGGACCATCTTGTACTTAAACTTTGTTTTAGGTACATGGAGATATATTGGTGCTTGTCTCAATAATAAGGATGAAGTGGTGACTAAATGATAATTTGAGGCAAGCTAGGATTATTGAAGAACTCCTATCTACTACATCCTACCATTATATCTCGGTAACAAGTATCTTCTTCATGCATACTTCTCTAGTATCCAACCTTGTGTAGGTTGTTTTATGGCATTGAAAATATTTATTTGCAAATGTTGTGCTTTTTGCAAGGATTCTAATGAAACCTCTTTATTGCAAATGTGAGCAAGTTGAGATGAGGACATATTATTGGGAACATATAAAAATCATGCTCATGATTCTCTTATCCCATATATGTCAACTTAGCAATCTTTTTGCATATCAATTCCTCAATAAGCTCACATGTGCAATATTGATGAAATTGCAAATTTATTTGTTCCGTTTGGTATCCCTCGTTATGATACTTGTTGTTTTTATCAAAGCATCTCAACTATCTTCTTTCCCTTGTTGATATTTGTGATGTCTTTGACATGTTGGTGGTTGAAGTTTGTCAATATACAATAAGATAAATTGAGCCTTTGGCCATGCTTTAAAAGCAAAAATCTCATTGGTATATTGCATGCCTTCATTTTGGATATCATGTTCTATTCTTAGTATCTATTTTGTGTGTACATGGTTCTTTGTGATAATTATCTTTGTGATATTGTCTACTTAGAATCTTATACACATGAGAGATGATATCTCATTATTTGATATCTTATTTGAACCTTATGGGTTGGGATGGAATGCTAAGCAACATCATTCATTGAAGACTATGTGGATGCTCTATGCTAATCCTTGTATTAGTCTTATAATATGTTGTGTCATTTCTCTCACACATTCCTTGGTTGAGCCTTTTATATGTTATCCCTTACTTTTTGCTCAACCATTTCTTTGATGCAAGTGTTAAGCTTAATTTCTTCTCTATGATCTCTTGCAAATGGTTGCATTTTAAATGTTATTGAGGGAGTGAGGATTCCATGTTGTGCAAATTGTATTCAAATACAAACATTCCAATTTTTGCACGTACCTTGGGGAGCTTCCTCATTTCATTTAAAGCACCATTTTGCGGTTAGCATAGTATTTAATTTCACTTGGTATCATTTTGTTTTGAATAATATTGAGGGAGTGATGATTCCATATGTGTGCACCTTATACTTCAACTCAAATAGAATAATTTGTGCACACACCTTGGGGAGCTTCCTCATATTATTTAGAGCACCTTTTCGATCTTATCATAACATCTTTATTCAATTTGTTCTTTGGATTGTTTGATTGCTCTCTTCATTTGTTGAAGTTTATCCATCGTGTTATCTTATTTTTTTGCAATCTTTGATCCTCGATATAGTTTCATTTCCTTCAAAAATTTGCCTTTGTATATGTGCATGTGTTTTCACTCATTTATTTTGGATATGCACACCGTTTTGGAGGAACTCTCACTATATTGGCCTTCTAAGCTTTTTTTACCCATTTTGGCAATGGATGCCAATGGGGGAGAAGTTTCGAGGGTTTAACGGGAATTGGCTTTTATGCTTTGGTTTGTTCTTAAGCATTTGCCTTGCATGCTTTGCATGGTTGAGTATATAGTGGAAACTCCACCAACAACCTTGGTTGGCAATATATGCAATGAAATCAAGATCATTCACACGTGCATAGATTGTGGGGGAGTTTGCTCTATATATGGTGGTTTTACTAACATCACATACTTTTGTAGTATTTGATGTTAGTATAACCATTTTAGTTCTTTGAATTCATTATATAAACCCTCTCAAAGAGATTGTCATCAATTACCAAAATGGGGGAGATTGAAAGATCATATTGAGCCCCATGTGTGGTTTTGGTAATTAATGACAATCCCTATGGACTAATGGTTGCATTGAGTTATATGTGTAGGACTTGTCCATAGACAATGCTTGAACCATTTGTTGGAGTCAAGGTTGTAAGAAGAAGATTATGTGTTAACCAAGGTGCTATTCAAGAAGTGATCCAAAGATTGGTCTTAAGGGAGTTGAGCTTATGTCAAGTGTGTCTTGAAGAATAAGATTGAGTGAGCTCTCATGTGTATCCTCAAGACACCATCATTATGGAGAAAGAAGAATTGATTAGAGGATTGATTAAGTCAAAGCGCAAGTTCAAGATGAGCAACTAGAAGAGAACATATGCTTGAAGCTTGCCATCTATATTGTGCTTATGGATATGTGAAGATATGCTTAAAGAGAGTCTCTTCCATAGTGGAGTATGGGGAAGCAATCCGCAAGACTTCACCAAGCTAGCTCAATCAAGAAAGGTGGTCCAACTTGAGAAGATTAAGATCGTCATTATCCACCTCAAGTGGAATGCTCAAGGCAAAGGTATGATAGTGTTAGGGTTTCTTTCTTACCGGTCTCATGGTGTTAGTTGGGAGACCGGGTTATAGGATCGGTAGCCGTTCTATTAAGAGGGGCTCTCGAGTGAGTAACTTAATTGTATCGTTCGGAGAGAGCTCAAACCTTTGCATACTTGGCATCATCTTTCTTGGTTCTCATTTGGGTTTTATCCATGTGAGGTTCTAGAGCTTGTGGTTATTTCCATGACAAGCTCTAGCTCATCAAAAACGGATTTCGTATGAAACTCTTATTGCGTTTTTGATGTTTGGAGGTTTTACCGGTTTGTCTTCGAAGAGAGTTTAAAGCTTTCATCATTTGGTTTTATACTCCCTTGTTGGACTATGATGTTTCTATGGATGAAGTTGTAGAGCTCGTTGTGGTGATTCCAACGAGCCCAAGATCATCGAAAACGGAGTCCGGATGAAAAAGTTATCACCGTTTTCGTATTGTAGTTTCTGCTCGGCGTCACCCAGTAAGGGGGGGCGGATATTCCGGCCAGGGGGGGGGCGGATTATCCGGCCTGGGAGCGAAAATTTCGTTTCGGAATTTCTGCTAAGGACTTTGGTCGGCGTCACCCAGTATAGGGGGCGGATAATCCGGCCTGGGGGGCGGATAATCCGGCCAGCCGGATATTCCGGCCATATTTTGGCCGGATAATCCGCCCCTCCAAGTCTCAACGGCCATATTTCGTGGGGGGGTATAAATACCCCTTCTTCCACCTTGGGCTGTACACGAATTGGGCTTCTCTCTCCTCCATTGTTGACTTTGCAAGCTTGCCCTTCCTCCTCCATTCCTCCCATGATTCTTGGATATTTTTGAGGGAAAAGGGAGAGGAGATCTAGATCTATATTTCTACCAATCCATCTCTCCTCTAAGTGAGGGGAACATAGTCAATCTAGATCTTGGATTTCTTTGTGGATTTCCTTTGTTCTTCCTCTCATATCTCTCCATAGCATTAGTTGCTTTGGTAGGATTTGAGTGAGAAGGATTTGAGCACCTTGTGTGCTCTTGCCATTGCATAAGTTGCATCGGTTTGAGTTCTCCCCGGAGATTCGAGTAAGTGAAAGTTTGTGAGCTTTTTACTCTTGGGTTCTTGGAACCCTAGACGGCTTTGTGGCTTTGTGGTGCCTTTGTGGCTATTCTTGGGAGCCTCCAATTAAGTTGTGGATGTGTGCCCCAAGCTTTGTGTAAAGGCCCGGTTCCGCCTTGAGGAACCCCTTAGTGGAAGAGTGAGCTAGGCCTTTGTGGCGCAAGCTCACACCGGAGAATAGGGTGAGGCCTTTGTGGCGTTGGTTAGGCCTTTGTGGCGATACCACACCCCTCCAACGAGACGTACTCCCTTTCAAGGGAGGAACTCGGGAATACATCATCGTCTCCGCGTGCCTCGGTTATTCCTATACCCGAGCTCTTTACTTATGCACTTTACATTGTGATAGCCTTCGTGCTTGAAGTTATATATCTTGCTATCACCTTGTTATTTGTATTGCTTAGCATAAGTTGTTGGTGCACATAGGTGAGCCTAGTTTATTTAGGTTTTGTGTGCTTGACAAAATAAACGCTAGTTTAATTCCGCTTTTGTTCAAGCCATTCGTAAAATTTGATATCGCCTATTCACCCCCCCCCCTCTAGGCGACATCTGTGTCCTTTCAATATGGCAATCCGAGATATGGTAAGAGGCTGGTATGAACTCTATTTGTTTTCATTTTTGTACATATACTCATCTAGGTGGACATGCTTAGTCGGTTCATGTAAGGTATATGTTATTTAATGGATGCTTTGTAGTTCTTGCTCTCATATGATTAGTTCCAATTTACTAATAGTTCGTAGCATGTCATGTAGATGCTTGCTTGCATTGTTTTATTCATACTATGGTATGACATTGTGGTATCCACCTCTGAAAGTTTCATTTGAATCGACTTGGCACATGCTCAATCATGCATATGACTGAACAAAAAGTCAATTAAGCCTCTATGATTTACTTTGCCTCAGAGTTCTTGTATCATTTTTATGCCTATATTAATTTTGTTTTGTCGCAAGCATGATTATGACAGCTATTGCTCTCTCGATTGTCGCTTCCCAGTCTTTTGCTAGCCTTCACTTGTACTGAGAGGGAATACTTCTCGTGCATCTAATCACCAAAAAACCAAGTCTACCAAAGAGTCCACTATAAATTCCTATGCATGGTATTTGCAAGCCATTCCAAGTAAATTTTCATGTGCTACCTTTCAAAACTTTCAAATACTTCTCATTTTGTGCCACTGTTTTTAGCTCATGAGGACATAGTGGTTGGAATTGCTATCTTCCATATTAAATTGAGTATCCCTCGACTAGGCAGCTTCATCTGCTCGTCATTAATTTTGCAAGGGAGCTGGTCAGACCATTTTAATCTAAATCTAAACAAGAAAAAAAGAGCACTTCTCCATGGTATGTGAAAGTTGGTGGGCACCCAATGGAATCGGTTAGCCATGGTTTGAGAAAGGAAAAAGGTGGAGAGGAGTGCCAAAGCTTTATAAAAGAGCACCAATGTACCAAATTTTCAAAGAACTCGGAACCACTCTCACTTGTTTATTATGGAAGATAGCAAGTCCCCATTGCCAGTCGTTGACATGAAACAACCACCTCTCAAAATAAATTTTTATCCCTGTTTTACAAATAAAAAGCTCTAGCACATGTTAAATCACTGCTTCCCTCTGTGAAGGGCCTTTCTTTTACTTTTATGTTGAGTCTTCATCTTCTAACTTTAAGCACCTTCTTGAGAGCATAGTTGTTATTCTTAGTGTAATGTGCTTGTCCCAGAACATGGTTAATTGTGGTATAACTTTGATGCTTGTATCTTTGATATTTTTACTTCTAGTCTTCCCTTGGACTTCAGAGGTGCCTCAGCATTTATGTTTGCTCCACAAATAAAGGCAAGCGGGATACCACTCTTTCATATCATTTATGAGCATTGCAATCTTGCAACTTCTTATGTTTCATGATTACTTGTTATTAGTATATTGGCACTCTTTCATAGCTTGATTGACTATGAGGTAACGTTAGTTGCATATTTCTTATTATGAATTGCCTGAGTGCTTGATCATATAGTGAATATATATACATCTTATGAAGCAAATGTGTTCATGAAAGTTTCTTTTATCGCTCTCAGTTGTTAACTGAATTGCTTGAGGATAAGCAAATAGCTAAGCTTGGGGGGAGTTGATACATCCAAAACGTATCTACTTTCTCGAACACTTTTGCTATTGTTCCTCCTCTAATTTTGTGTGTTTTGAATGCAACTAACACGGACTAACGCTGTTTTCAGCAGAATTGCTCTGGTGTCTCGTTTTTGTGCAGAAATCCAACTTTCAGTAAAAATCCGAGAAAATATTGCAAAAATCCTATTTCACCAGAAGACCCTCGGAGCCAGAAGACGAGACGGAGAGGGGCTGGGAGCCAGGCTCACCACTAGGGGGCGCGGCCCAGGCCTGACCGCGCCCACCTGTGGTGAGGCCGCCTCGGCCATCGCCTCGACCCCTCCTTCCGCCTACATATACCCTCTGACCTGAAAGGAGCGGGGGTTCGATGTTTTTCCTAGATAGACTTCCGCTGCGCCGCCACCATCAGAAACCGCGATTCGGAACCAGAATCTCCGTTCTGGCACCCTGCCGGGACGGGGATTTGGAGGAGATCTTCATCATCATCATCATCATCACCATCACCGACGTCTCTCCATCAACCATCCATGACTCCCCCATCCATGTGTGAGTAATTCCTGTTGTAGGCGAAGGGGATGGTAGGGATTGGATGAGATCATTCATGTAATTTGCTATGAGATTGTTAGGGCATAGTGCCTAGTATCTTTTATTAGTGCTTATGACATTGTTACAACTTGTTGTGCTTAATGCTTGTCACTTTGGGCCCGAGTGCCATGATTTCAGATCTGAACTTGTTATTGTTTTATGATGATACTTGTTATTTATGGTCTTACAGGCATGTTGTTTACACATATTGTTGTCCGGAAGCCGAGGCCCCAAAGTGACAGAAATTGGGATAACCGGAGGGGATGGCTATGTTGTGAGGATCACATGTGTTCACCGAGTGCTAATGCTTTGCTCCAGAACTTTATTAAAAGGAGTACCTTAATTACCAGTAGTTTTCCTTGAGGCCCTGCTGCAACAGGCTGGTAGGACAAAAGATATCGTGCAAGTTTCTTGTTGCGAGCACGTACGACTATATACGGAACACATGCCTATGATTGTGTAGTACTAGGATGCTTTATCATTATTTATCTGCAATTGCCTATGTCTCACTGATTTCATGAATTATCTTATCCATGCAACGCCCGTACATCCATCCCTATGCCTACAAAATTTTATCCTACTGTTTACTATTGCTAATATTACCGCTTTTATTTTACCATTGCTGTTACCGTTTCACTACTATCACCACTATAAAACTGTTGCTACTGATAAACTACTGCGAGCAAGTCTATTTCTAGGTGCAGCTGAATTGACAACTCATCTGTTAAGGCTTATAAATATTCTTTGGCTCCCCTTGTGTTGAATCAATAAATTTAGGTTTTACTTCCCTCGAAGACTGTTGCGATCCCCTATACTTGTGGGTCATCAGGGAACCTTGAGGGCGATCATCGAACCCGCACAAAGCTTGGGGCAACTCCACAACTTAATTAGAGGCTCCCAAATCCACAAAGCCACTAAGATTGGGGCACACTCCACAACTCAATTGGAGGCTCCCAATAATCGCCATGGAGGCACCACAAAGCTTGGGAAGATCTCCACAACTTAATTGGAGGTCCCCAAGAAATCCACTAAGCTGTCTAGGGTTCCAAGAACCCAAGAGGAAATAATATTCTTGCTTTCACCACCGAATCTCCGAGGAGAACTCAAACCGATGCAACCGATGCAATGGCAAGAACACAAGTGCTCAAGTCCTTCACACTCAAATCCTACCAAAGCAACTAATGCTATGGAGAGATATGAGAGGAAGAACAAAGGAAGAAATCACAAAGAACTCCAAGATCTAGATCCAATAGGTTTCCCTCACAAAGAGGAGAAAGTGATTGGTGGAAATGTAGATCTAGATCTCCTCTCTCTTTTCCCTCAAAAAGATGCAAGAATCATGGGAGGGATGGGGAGGAAGGGCAAGCTCTTCAAGGTCAACAATGGAGGAGAGAGAAATGGAAGAGCCAACTCAGATCTGAGGAAGGAGATGACTATTTATAGGCCAGCTCGAAATCAGCCCGTTGGAGGTGACTTACCTCGGAAATTCCGGCCAGGGGGGCGGAAATTCTGGGGTTTACTTAAGGCGGAAATTCCGCCCTGGGGGCGGAAATTCCGGCCCAGGGGCGGAATTTCTGCCCCCCCCTTATAAACTTTCCGCCCCCTTACTGAGGGTTGCACCACAGTTCGAGAAAAAGGACTTAGCAAAATTTCGCAGGGGCGGAAATTATGGAATTTCTGGGGGGCCTCGGGGACGGAATTTCCGGCCGTAGAGAAAACATTAATACGAAAACGGTTGTAACTTTTGCATCCGGACTCCGTTTTTGATGATCTTGGGCTCGTTGGAATCACCACAATGAGCTCTACAACTTCATCCATAAAAACATCATAGTCCAACAAAGGAGGATGAAACCAAATGATAAAAGGTTTGACTTAGCTATAAAGATGAACCGGTAAAACCTCCAAACACCAAAAATGCAATAAGATTTTCATACGAAATTCATTTTTGATGACCAAGAGCTTGTCATGGAAATAACCACAAGCTCTAGAACCTCACATAGATAAAAGCCAAATAAGAACCTAGAAAGATAATGCCAAGTATGCAAAGGTTTGAGCTCTCTCCGAATGATACAATTAAGCTACTCACTCGAGAGCCCCTCTTGATAGTACGGCTACCAATCCTATAACCCGGTCTCCAAACTAACACACGAGACCGGTAGAAGAGAAAACCTATCAAGAACAAACCTTTGCCTTGTGCAATCCACTTGAGCTAGATGATGACGGTCTTGACACCCTCAAGATTGAACACCTTTCTTGATCATGCTTGCTTGCACGAGCTTCATGAAGATATCTCAAAATACTCCTCCATACACCAATATGGGAGAGCCTTGCTTAGCTCAATCTTCATTAATCCATTGCAAGCTTCAATCAAATGATATCTTCCGAGATGGATTATATTGAACTTGCACTTCATAGTCTTCTAGATGTGTTGATCAAATACGACTTCATTTTTTAAATTACAACCTTGAAGCCAACATATGGCTCACACATTGTCTATGGACATATCCTACAAATATAACTCAATGCAAATATTAGTCTATAGGGATTATCATTAATTACCAAAACCACACATGGGGGCACATACTCTTTCACCCTAGACCTTGGTGAATTCCTGAAAGCCCAGGTGAAACGTACCGGTAGGAGGAGGATTATCTTCTGGTTAGAGTTAAGAAATAGAGGGAGTATTATTTTATATTAATTTTTTGCATGTTAATAAAAATAAATCATTATCTACAACTAGATTTATTTTTGGAATTTAACCGCACTCGGGACGAAAGCCTTGTTTTTGTTGGAGAGAGGGCCAAAGACAGGTTCACTGCCTCACTGGAAACGTAAACGAGCTAGTACGTTAAAGACACGGAGAGGCGCATCCAATGTGACGACGCCCTTTGATACCTGCATCCACCATTCCTCGCCGCGCCGCAGCACGGCGTGCCGGCCCTAGCTCCCCGCTGGCCGCTGGCGCTGCTGATTTGTTCATCCGAGCGATACAGCATTGCAATCTGTCCTAGCATCGCCCGCGCCCCTCCCGCGCCGTGTGTCGATCTCCATCCCCCGATGCGGCACTGCATCGCCCGCGCCCGACCCGCGCTCCTTCGACGGGGACGCCGCCCAGCGGTCTCTCCGACACCACCCCAAGAAACCGTTCCACCTCGCTCCGGCCAGGTGAATCATACTGATACCACCAACATTCCACCAAGCCTACATACGAGTTGCATCTGCTAATGTTGGACGGTTGAGTTATTAGATGCTGGTATCAGGCATGAATATGACTGTTGACCAGTCCCGCAAACATTGCTGAACTCTTAACATTTTCATGTACTGATTCTGTGGAATTCCTCAAATTTAAACTGCCTTCATTAGTCATGATGATCTTTTACTCCTTAGGTTCAAATGTTTGTATCAGACAAAAATATGACTTTTAACTACTGCCAATAGACTGCCGTCTGCCAATAGACTACTGAACTTTGCACATTATGTTGCTAATGTAGAATAACTGTTAGAGCATGCTTGCAAAATGGCTTCAGGTTTAGTCTAGCCACGTCTCCGTGTTATTATTCCCCCATAGAACGTGGGCCTCATTTACTTACTTCTCCCTCCATTTCTTGTAAATCCACAACTTTGTTGAGATATAATTCTTTAGTTAGTGTTTAGTCTTCTACCTCCATCGACAAAGGAATTGTGATGCTCGGGTCATGCTGGTATTAAAAAGAGTGGTCAATAAGTAGATGGATTTCAAATAAATAAGCGACAGAAGAACAATAGAGATACAACCTAATATACAACCTATCTCAGATTCCCTAACGTTTTCATCAATACAATACATATCCATCAGTTATATGAATGAGCGACAGGCTTAATACCCTTCTATATACCAGAAGAGCAGCGGGAGGAAAAATAGGGCACTGTTTTTGTTGTAGAAATATTCAATGATCTGGTCATCATCCTTGCTTGCGGTTCTAGTTTAGAAATGAGTGTTGTATTGTCATGCATTCTGGCTGCCTCCTTGTTGCACACTAACGAAGCTATAATATTTTCCGGAGGGACCCTTTGACATGAGGGATGAGTGTGTGCCCTTCTCCACAACAATTCCTTTGTCGAGCACAGTGATCAGGTTACAGTTTTGGATTGTGCCGAGCCTATGCGCGACCACTACGCTTGTCCTGCCGACCATCACTCTCTCCAGTGCCTCTTGTACCACCTTCTCTGACTGGCTGTCCAGCGCACTAGTAGCCTCATCCAGTAGCAAGATAGTTGGGTTCTTCAGGATGGCACGGGCAATCGCAATGCGCTGCTTCTGCCCTCCTGACAGCTGAATACCTCTCTCACCACACGATGTGTCATATCCATCCTTGAGGTTGCTGATAAAGTCATGTGCATTGGCGGACCTTGCTGCATTCTCAATTTCTGCCTCACTTGCTGTTTGTGTGCCATACATAATGTTCTCCTTGATCGTGCCTGCAAATAGAGTTGGCTCCTGGCTGACTAGTCCAATGTGCTGTCGCAAGGCTCGAAGATTATATGTTTTGATATCCATGCCATCAATCTTTACCATTCCCCTAAGTGGGTCATAGAACCGCTCTATAAGCCCGATGATGGTCGACTTGCCTGAGCCACTTTGCCCAACCAGGGCTGTTGACTTCCCTGGTTGAATGCTTAATGAGAATCCTTTGAAGATGATCACATCTGGCCTTGACGGGTATGCAAAGTCAACTCCTCTGATGTCCACCTCACCTTTGATCTTATCTGGCTTGTATCCCTCAGGTCTATCAGGGTCAATTTCTGTTACCCGGTCAAGAACAGCAAACACTGAAGTTATTGCATCAGCACCCTTAGCTAGGTCTGTTGTCATGGCAGCTGCATCAGCAATCACACGCCCCGTGCTTGCTAGAATCATGAAGGTTTGGAAAAGTTCCTTCGCAGTAATGTGGTGATCAACTATGAGCCTGCCACCAAACCAGAAGTCAAGCGCCCAAGTGCATGTTATCAAACTCATGGAGGTGCCAAGGACAAGGCCTGCAACCCACGACTGCCGGATGCTCTCCCTACATGGTCCATTCTGTGCTTGGGTGAAGAGGCCTAAGATGCGGTCCTGCGATGAGAAGGCCGTGATGGTACGGTGATTGGAGACAGCCTCAGCAGCTAGCTTGCTACTCTGGGATTGTGCCTCTACTGATTTCTTGGACATGCTCTTGAGTAAGACACGCCGAGCATAATAGCAGACTATGATGAGAGGCTGCACTGCTATCATGATAAGGGCCAGACGCCATGCAATGACCAAACCCATGGTGCAAGCAATAATCACTGTAGAAATTGCCTGGAGTACCAGCGACATCCGATCACCCACTAGACACCTTACCTACAACAAAAACATTATGCAAGGTTAGGTAATTATTTTCGAGATACCTCTGCCTTTTCATTTAGTCTCAAGAGAGCTGCATGAGAAGTTAGGTAATTTCCTTGAAGTATCTACAACTTATTTTTTCATTTGGTACTTACATAGTTGGCATCCTTGGCAAGCTGTGAGCATACGGCGCCACTAGAGTTCTCATCACGGTCGAACCAACCAATCTCGAAAGTGAGGATTTTTGTGAGCATCTGTTCCCTGACCCTCTTGGTGAGGTATTCTCCCATGGCACCAAAGTTGTAATGTTGTCCAACATTGGTCAAGAATGAGAGGAGTGCAAGGCCGACGAAGATGAGTGAGTAGGTCCTTATTTTATCCCTGATTTCATTGTGATCTGTTGAGAAGTATAGTGAGATCATGCCTCCCATAGTGTATGCATAAGCAGGCTGGATGCTTCCGGACACAACTGCACCCAAGCTTCCCATAAGCGCCTGCCTCCACTCTGGTGCATTAAGCACAAGCAGCCTTCTGAAGGATGACAGAGGAAGCTTTGGCTCCTGAGAGTTGCCAGCATCACCTGCATCACCAAATGACCGGGCCGAGCTTGACCTGCTAGCTGCAGAGAATATCCTGCTCATGCTCTGGCTGTTGGACTGCCCCACAGCGGAAGTACTACCAGTTCCAGTGACCTGATCAGCCTCTTTCAATTCTCTGGTCCGCTGAAGTCTAACAAGAGATGAGTAGAGACCATTCCTATCGGCGATGAGCTCATCATGGGAGCCCAGCTCCTTGACCTCACCGTATTGCATGACAGCAATCATGTCAGCATTACGGATGGTGGAGATGCGATGTGCAATGACAATAGTCGTACGACCCACAGAGGCCAGGTCAAGCGCCTCCTGTACAACACGCTCTGACTCAGTGTCTAGTGCGCTGGTGGCTTCATCAAGGAGGAGGATCTTGGGTGACTTCAGGATTGCTCTAGCAATAGCAATCCTCTGCTTCTGTCCTCCAGACATTTGGACACCACGCTCACCCACCTGTTTTCATTTTAGATATGGTTAATACGGTCATACCAGACTATCAGAGTAGGAATCTCAACTTTTTTCACATAAAGGAAGATTGTAAAAGATCAACATCTTAAGACGAACTAATTTCTTGATGTGCTAACTGTAATCCTCTGTAATATCTTGAGACGAATACATCAAATCAAAGTTTGCATTGCGAAGAAGACACATAATTTAGCTTAAGTTTCTTTTTCCAACTTCTGTATGTACAATTCTGTTTTCCACTTAAAAACTGCATTTTCTCATTGGAAGAATATTCAGAAATGTCTGTGATACTTATGCAAAACTGGTATGTATGTTGCAGTCTGTTAGTTTTTTTTTAGGCTGGTATCCTCCACTGAGTATAAATATCTTGTGTTTTCATTTCAACTTCATAAATGTCTAGTGTTTCTACTTCAAAACTGCATTTTCTCATCTAGCTAATGCGATGTCGGCTTCCAAAACGACACATGCATATAAATTTACCTCTTTTCATACCGTGCTTAGAAAAATGAATATAGAAGCTGTCAATGGCAATCAAAAGTTTTGTGTTACATGGAACAAAACAACAATCTTAGCTGATAAGTGAAGTATTGCCAAGAAGTCATCTTTGTCAAGCCCTAGAGACACCTGGAAGCATCAACATCCGATGGTCATAGCCATGTCCCTTAAAGGGTGAAATCATGTTTGTTCCATCAATGTTTCAGCTCGTTAACTGACTTTCTCAAGTAATTATTCTACCTCGTTAACTGAAATATGATAAGATTACCATCTTTAAAGATGATAAGATTACCATCTTTAAAGATGAGATAGGTATTACCTGAAGATATCCTTATCTTGTGAGCTTTACATTATCATTGCGCATTACTCACATAGATAACGACACTTCTATCATTCTCATATGAATATGGTTTACCCTCTCGGACTCTAAATTCCACCACTCACATAATATCGTGTTCTCATACGCATGTTCGTACCAGAGCACAATATTCCATTAAATTTATGACTCTCAGAAATAACTCATCCAATCTTTCCATGTTAGTTTATTCATGGACGGGAACAGTCGTTCAAGGAGTGCAAAGAATGGTCAATTCTGTATCAAACTAAAATGTTATAGTAAGTGCAAAAAAGATTGGCAATTGACACGAATATGTAGTTACAGAATTAGCTACGTTATTAACATCATTCTGACCATGTAGCATCGTGCAGATTTGATATTGTTTTTCTTTTGTATTCTAAACATGCAGCTAGCCATTATATTGGTCATGAATTGAAAATATTATATCAACTGAAACTTATACACCACAATCACACCATCAAATATTTGACTTCTGAAAATTATTGACAAAATATGGCCCTTTTCAACACAATACTTGCATATGTGATGTGTGCATTAGCTAGACTACACTAAAAATCAAAGGGTGCTGCTTCTGAAAAACAATCAAAACTGCCTGAAGAATCCCCCATCAAAGGAGTAGTTGCGAAGGATTCCAAGGCTGTGGCTGCAGACCAATCCTGTTTTATAAGCAACGAGGAGAGCTTCCTCAGGACATGTTGGTTTCGGTTTAATTATCCTGTTAGTTTGTACCAGTGTGGTTTCTATACTTCACTCTGAAGCACCCTTATCAAAAATCTTATTCCTTATCTTCTTCTCTAATTGGGTGAGGCTAATTTTGCAATGAGAATTAACTTAGTTCTTAATGCCATCGAATTTTGCAACTCATGACTAGCACGAATCATAAATTAAATTTAATGGTTTAGAATATTTTTCTTAGAATATTTTTCTAAGTTGCAACCATATTTGAAATTGAAAAAAGTCTTAGTTGCAACCTAACTTGCAACTCATAGATGCATGAATTGCAATGTGATTCTTGATTAATGAGAATTAACTTAATTCCGAGTCAGGCGACGTCATTGAATCTCAGTGCAACTCATGACTAGCACAAAGCAATCCAACGGTCCAAGGCATTTTTTCAGTTGCAACTCCATGTTCAACTGGAAAATCTCACTTGCAACCCATGTTTCAACTTATGTCTAGCACAACTCTCCATGAAATCCAATAATCTAGGAATCGACTCAGAGTTAAGCTCATTCTCGGTAGAGTGAGAATTAGCAAAACCGATTCTACTTTGACTAAGATTTTTCTCAGTATACACCTATATATGAACGTCCATATCAATGCAGAGTGGAGCTTCAATGTTAAGAAATGATGTTCAAAGTTTTTTTAAGAAATGGTGCTCTACAATTTCTTTTGTTGTTGACCATTTAGAATCTGAATCGTACTCTATTTACTAATAACTGATTGTTTCTGACTATTGACTCTTTTGAGAAAATCTATACTACAAAGAGTTTGTCATCATCACATATATTTTCTTTTGATTATAGTTGTTTTCTGTTTTGGGATGATCATCAGCTAGCCTCCATCAGTTTTAGCTGATGCTTTGAACGATGTAACAATGTTAAATTCTAAATAAAGTGTGCCATTTTGAGTTTTTTTAATGAGTTTGTCATCACATTTTGTATGGCGCCGTACTGAACCACCGAACATAACATTTCGAAAAATAGTAGTACTCCGGCAAGATATGGAAATGGAGTAATTAATTACCTGCGTGTCGTACCCCTGCGGTAGCTGCGAGATAAAGTTGTGTGCGTTGGCGGCCTTGGCGGCGGCGATGACCTCCTCCGGCGTGGCGTCCTCCTTGCCGAACAGTATGTTCTCCATGATCGACGTGGCGAACAGCGACGGCTCCTGGCTGACGAGCCCCATCTGCGCTCGCAGCCACTTGAGCCGCAGCCGCCGGATGTCCACGCCGTCCAGCGCCACCTCCCCCGCCGACGGGTCGTAAAACCTCTCCAGCAGCGCCACCACCGTTGACTTCCCCGAACCGCTGCTCCCCACCAGCGCCGCCGTCTGCCCCGCGGGCACCTGCAGACTGAAGCTAGAGAAGATGGGGTTCTCTGGCCTCGACGGGTAGCTGAAGTCCACGTTCTTGAACTCGACCTCCCCTGCTACGTTGGCAAGTTCATCGCCGGCATCGCTAGCCGTGTCGATCTTGGGCACCCGCCGGATCACCTCCAGCACCCTCTCAGCCGCTGCGCTCGCCTCCGAGAAGTACTTGAGGTTCGCCAGCCCAGATCCCAGAGCCCTACAGGGCGCATGGCAATCGATCAATCATGGATTCATGGTTGGATGTACTAATGAAATAGTTGTGCCGATACGTACAGGCCACCAAGGACGATAGCGGCGGAGACGGAGTAGACGGTGCCGCCGTGGTAGCCGTGGTACATGACCAAGCGGCTGCCGTACCAGGCGTTGAAGGCTTGGATGGCGAAGGTGATGCCGTTGCTGCCGAGGGCGACGCCCTTGGCCAACCCCTGCTTCACCCCCAGCCTCGCCGACTCCTCGAGCGCAGCCGAGAACCGCGCCATGGTGTGACGCTCCACGGCGAACGAGTACACGGTGCGCACCGAGGACACAGCCTGCTCGACTATGGCGCCCGGTCGCGCGTACTGCGCCATGATCCGGCGCGCGAGGCCGATGAGGGCGCGGCCGTACAGAAACCCAGGGATGATGAGGAGCAGGATGGAGGGGAGCGCCGCCAGGGTGAGGCGCCAGAGCAGGACGAACCCGACGGCATAGCTGCTCAGGAACGTGGCGGAGTTCGTCAGGAAGTTGGGGACTTTCTCGCTGAGAACGTCCTGGACGACGAGGCTGTCGTTGGAGACGCTGGCGATCACCTCCGCGGTTGAGCCGACCTTGAGGTCGAAGTACTCCACGTCCTGCCGGAGCACCGCCGCCAGATACCGCGCGCGCATCCGCGACGCCTGCCGCTCTGCCGTCCGCGACCAGCAATATCCCTCTGTATCGGACGTAGCTTGTGTCAGATCAAGCACATATACATGGTAAGCTGCGACATTACACATATGCCGTTGTTGGCATTTATGTATGTTTTTGCTCACCTAGGAACGCCATGATCCAGCGGCCAAGAGACAAGAAGGCGAGGTTCATTGCGTTCTGATCGAATGGACCATTCGACGAACATGAGAATGACAAGTTAATCAGTCGATCGCGAGGGATGCTGCGGATTAATTACACAATTAATGGGTAAAAATGTGGAAGCGTGCAGCAGCCTACCTCGTTGATCTTGGAGGTGAACTCATGGAGGAGGTCGGGGCCATTGCCGAGGTCGTTGAAGATGCGGCTGCTGAGGATCAGCGCCACCGGCATCGACACGCCGTCGCCGATGGCACCCACCAGGCCAATCACCATTAGCGCCACGTCCGCCGCGTCCGCGTGCATGAACACCGACGCGAGCGACAATCCGAACGGCGGCGTCGCCGCCTTCGACCGCCCGTCCTTCTTGGCGTCCGCCGTTGCGTCAAACATGTTGGCTAACGACACGTCGCCGGCCCCTGCTTGCTCGCCGTTCTGGTTTCTAGAGCTCGCGGCCTTGCTTCCGACTAGACGAGGATAACGATGTGACGGGCACTTGAGTATGTACTTGAAGTCTCAGAGCCAGTATATATAGCAGATTCTCTAGACCCCCGCTACACTCCGCTAGATGACATGCGAAAACCCCGCTCTAGCGGATGCGCAATAGGCATCCAGCCTGTAAAAGCTAGAGTAGAGGACCGAAAAACAACACTTCACCCCATTGCGTCGTTAAAAAAGATGATACCAACCAGCACTAGCCTTTGATAGCACATTAAGTGCGTCTTTTTAAAACTGGGCTAAATGCAAATTTTAGAAAGTTTCAAAAAACATAATATTGTGTGTGAGTGTGTATGTGTGTGGATATATACTGATATGATTTACATATCTACATAGTTTTGTGTGCATAAAAATCATAAATTGTTGACATAAAAATAATAAAAAGCTTGGTCTTGATCGCACATTAATTTATATTTATGGTTTGGATCACATATGAAAATATATTTCAATGAAACTTATGTCGTAAATATTACATATAGATTTGCTCGCATGCTTTCTTAATTCTTTTGTGATGTGAAAATATGGTTTTCACTTTTTTTTGAAGGGCTCAGTAGACTTTCCGCATTAGGTATCACTAACCCATGTCTCCCTTAGGCCTTGTTTACTTCGAAGGTATTTAAAAAGATTTGATGGGATTATTCCATCGCGGAATATCACTGATAGGTTATTTATTAGA
This sequence comes from Dactylis glomerata, assembly GCA_007115705.1. Classification (NCBI taxonomy): domain Eukaryota; kingdom Viridiplantae; phylum Streptophyta; class Magnoliopsida; order Poales; family Poaceae; genus Dactylis; species Dactylis glomerata. The sequence continues at coordinate 3,210,383 of QXEO01000380.1, forward strand.
CCGGATTTAGAGGGGATAATCCCAGGATATCTCCACAAATCTCCTCAACACTAGTGTATTTTTGGCTAGATTAAAAAAATTCCATCATGGTAGAGTATTTTTGAGAAGGATATTTGAGATGATTGAAGAGTATTGGGTGAACACCAAATCTCTGCATATTCTTACATGCTTTGAGGATAAAAATACTGGAAACAAGCCCTTACTCAGGTGGACGAGAATATCAAGTATTACTTGCCCCGTTCCATGTTAGTTCCTGCAACTAATATGGTAGAATGGAGGGAATGCAAGGCTTTGATGTGCTACTAGCTTACCAGCAATTCAGAGCAAACATACATCTCTAGTTCCTTCGCCTACCATGGCACATTTGCAAATCAGTTTCTATATTATTTTTGATTGTGGTGTTAGAAAATAGTTGCATGTCTTTCTACAAGTCAGACGTCTCGACCAGCTCTTGATCTTGCAATGCCTTTCTCTAAATTATACTTTGTTCGTTGGACATAAGCCGGAGCCGTACGTCGTACTACTATACTAGCATACAGATTCAGCTGGGGAGTAGCATACTGCAGAATGTGGACTTAAACACTAAAAATACAGACCACCCGATCTGGAGTACTAGTTTAACTGGGTAGTAGGTTAGGATCATAAGCATGTTTATTGCATGGATTCGTCGGTCGATACTACTAGTACATTCCAAGTCTTCACCTATACTTGCTCATTCCGGTTATGTTTTTCTTAATTGACATGGGAGTCGTGTAAACTGTATTAGTAGTTCAAATAAAAACAGGGCTTCTTGGTACGTCGCTGCATGCGCGTCCAGTGCACGACATCACGACAGTATCTCGCAGATGGCTGCCGGCTCGTGATGGCAGGCATACGATAAGACGATGTTGTGCACACATGAATCACATGAGGACGAACAATCAAAACAATACCCCGACCCTCTATCTTTGCAAGGGTATATGATTTTTATATCACGTAAATTCTATTTTACTTCGGAAGTCGTCAAGAACATAAGAAAATAGGCATGCCATTTTTTTTGTTTACGCGACAGTATAAAAATATGACATACAATACATTTTTATGTTACTTTACACTGTAATGACTTAGGCACTATGTTTTTATGTCATTTTTTGTTGTTGTGACTTGTGAGTCAATATGAATATAATTACTAGTATATATAAACATAAATGTATTAATATAATAAAATACTCCCTAGGAGTTAAATAGCGTTTCTATATCTATATCTATATATCTATATTAGTTTCTATATATCATATCATATCTATATCTATATCTACATCCATATCCATATCTAAATCTAAATAAATAAATATATATATTCTATATCTAAATCTAAATCTATAATATATCTAAATCTAAATCTATTATATCTATATAACTAATAATAAAAGCAAAAGAGCTTCTCGATGTTAACTTTTTTGGACCGATGCCCTCCCATTGAATTACATATTACGCGCTACTACCACTATATTGGTTTGTTTATTTCCTTCATAAACAAACTCCCGCACAGAACTATGTCATTGCATGAATGAGCCCGCGAAGGGAGGCGACATGTGTTGTGGGGTTGGCGGTTTCCTGTAAGCGGGGCCAGTGACGGCGAGGTTGACTGCGGCCTAGAGTGCCAAAGGGGAATACTGTGCGGAGCTTGGCGATGCCATGGCTATCGGGGACAAACGTTGGGAGGTGAGATGCCCTCCCAAACAATGTCATAGGCGACACCGATAGCAACCAGGAGTGCTGGAGGGAGGGGACTCGAGACAAGCAAAATATAGAAAGAAGATTCCCTTAGAAGCCCTAGGCTTTCAAATACTCGACACATTCAGTGCCCAAAGTGACAAATTTCTTCATCAAGATTTGTCCAGAATAAACACGTGAGTATGAAGATCACGCAAGGAACAAAAGCAAAAATACCAGGATCAACACACACATCATCGGAGGAGCTCGCGGACTGATGGATCTCAAGGGAAGCACCAGCGTCTGTCGACTTCTTCAAACGCTTGGAACCACGAGTAGCGACGACCTTCTTAATAGGAGCCTTTAGAGACTTCACGACCAGCTCAACCTCTTGCACAGAAGGTTCGTCAGCAGCCATAGTCTCGGCAGAAGGAGCAGTGGCAGCATCCCTGGGTCCTCGTTGTCACTGCAAAGAAAACAAAAGGCAAGAGATTTCACATAAGTCGAAAGGAAGAAAGCAAGTAACAGTCGAGTTAGCAAAATACTCACGAGTCCAAGGCGTCGAAAAGTTCTTGCTCGTTGACATGGGTGTAGATAATAGAGCCCGTCAGTTGAGTACCCCTGAGGCCCGTTAAGCTAGGCCCAATTGTAATACTAGTCGAAGTACGAGTTCTTACCATATGTCGATATTGTAATCTATGTCGGATCCCACCCGATCCTCGAGACCTGGCCATCTATATATAGGGGCCAGGAGGGGACGGTGTGGGACAGATTGAAAGCAAGCCAGGTTCTATGCCCACATTTACTTTCATAGCCAGCTTGTTTGATTGAGTTTACCTTCGAGTTCATCCGACACCCTATCTCCCCGATCCTAAGTCCTTCATCCAGGACATTTATCGAGTTAACCCCTCATCAATTGGCGCCGACCGTGGGGACTCTGGGCGTTGGAATCATGAATTCGATGGCTTTTTCGCCTTTAACTAGTAATAATCCAGAAGTCGACGAAAATCAGGAGATGGAGTTAACGTTCAGAAGCTTAAGCTTCTGCATCGGGCCTTCGAGTTCAACTCGCCTTTCGGATCCGACGAAATCAGGTCCGTCGGCAAGCAAAACCGAGAGAATCACAGCATCTTGATCATCCGTGGGCTCTTCCAGCGAGGTGAACTCGCCGGTCAGTCTCACAGCAACAGAAGATATGATAGAAACACTCGAGGAATTCGACGAAACTCGGGGAAAGCTCGACATAGAAGAAGAAGCGGCTAAAACTCACGACAGCTCAAGGGATTTCGCCATCGAAAGCAGTGGCGTCTCTAGAAGCGTACATCAGTTATGCATCATTATCACTGAAGCAGCGGAAGAGGACAATAATGAAGGCAACAAGAGGTCGACGTGCAAGTCGACAAAGTGAGGAGTACAGCAAAAAGGAAAAGGAGAAAATTCATGTTTCAACCAGAGAGTGGAGAATCATTATGTCAGCCATCAACCATGGCACAGAAGTACCCGCAGATTCAAGGAGAGAAGTTCTGATGGGGTACCAGTACGCACTGCACCAGCACAAAAAGAAGCTAAGGGAGGAAAGAGACATGTTCATGAGAAGCCGAGATGACAACAGTACATCAAGTGGAGGATACTGGGATGAGTACAGCGACGCATCAAAAAGCAGCATGGAAAGACACAGAGACCCAAAACATAACAGGAGGACAATAACACAGGTAAGGGAAGAGAGCTACGCGAAAAGTCAGAGCGCACAGCAGTTAGAAGAGGAAGAAGATTTCATTCAAGAGACACCAGAAGCAGCGTTGGTAGCAGCACAGGTGTACCTACTAACCACAAACCAGAGCCTGGAGATCCACGGGAGCATATGCATCAGGCCACAATACGAAGCCTTGGGCTAGTAGAAAACAGATTGATGGGAAACGTTCCAGAGGAAAAGGCGACACATCGAAAGGAAAGGCGAAAAGAAGAGTTTAAGCGCCAGCCCTCGTGAAACAACTCTAATGATTCATCAGAAGATGAGAGGCGACAAAAAAGGAAGGAGGACGCAAGGAACATAATAGCACAAGCACGAGTAAACAACTCACGTTATGTGTGGAGAGAGGAAAATTATGAAGACGACGAAAAGGAGATGGGTGCGCTATGCTTTACCTGCAGGGTTCGCAAAACGCGGGTACCCAAAGTCTTCAAGTTGCCACATGACCAAGAGAATATGATGGGTCGCAAGAGCCAACTCTATGGTTGTCAGATTACCTGCAAGCAGTACAGATACTAGGGGGAACAAGAGCAACAGCCATGCAAAGTTTGCAGTTACACCTCACCGGCGCAGCACGGTCCTGGTTAAACACCCTACCCAATGATTCCATTGGAAGTTGAGGAGAATTAGAGAATCAATTCGTGAGAAATTTTCGCTCAACGTATAAGCGCCCAGCATCGCTAGAAGAAGTCAAGTCGTGCGTGCAACAAAAAGGCGAAACCCTACGCTTTATATACAACGCTGGAGTGTAATCAAAAACTCAGCAGAACGTCTCCGATGAAAGAGCGATAGATGCTTTTTCGAGTGGCCTTCGTCAGTCGGACTTAGTAGAAGAGATAGGGAGAACAAAGCCAAAAACAGTGTCTGAGCTAATGGAAGCAGCCAACAGATTCGCCGATGGAGAAGACGCGTATAACAACAAAAGAGGGCGTTCACCAAAAGTCGACAAAACAAGCACGCAAAGGCGGAGATACCGCAATAGCGACAACCACGGAAGGCAAAATCAGATAGCCACAGGATATGACGGTAGGAATGAAGAAGGCTATGAAAACATCAAATTCCAATGAGAGACAGCAGGGGAAAGGAGAAGCCAAGGTACTCGGGTCCTTCGGCAGAAGATATGCTATATGTCCTTGTCGCATCCATTATGCCTACCTAGATGGGAAAAAAGTTTCCAACCACCAGATGAAGGATTGCAGAACCTTCCTAAGGTTGCAAAACGCCATGGATTCAAGCTAAGGAGCACGATAGGGAGGAAAAAGCATAAGTCAAGGATATCAAATGCAACAACTCGCAAAACAGCTGGAGTCAAAAGTATATATATCAGCAATGATCCAACCAGTGCCAAAGTCGAAGAAAGAAAGGAAGAGCATATCAAGACAGGTCAACCTGGCAATATCGTCACCACCAGCTACTACGGAGTATCTAAAATGGTCCGATCAACCAGTTAGGTTCAGCAGAGCAGACCACCCGAGGAAAGTTCCCAGACCGGGTCACTCACTGATACGTCTCAACGTATCCATATTTTTGATGCTCCATGCTTGTTTTTACACCATTTGCTTAGTGTTTGTTACACTTCGTGCATTTTTATGCATTTTCCGGAACTAACCTATTAACGAGATGCCACATGCAGTTCCCTGTTTTCTCTTTTTTGTGTTTCAGAAAAGTTACAAGGAAATATTCTGGAATTGGACGAAACAAAAGCCAGAAGTCCAATATTTCACGGAGCTTCTAGAACACCGAAGAGGAGACAGAGCCGAGCCAGAGGGCGGCCACACCACCAGGGGGCGGGCCTGGCCCTGGCCCACGCCCACCTATGGTGTGGGCCCCCTGGTCCACTTCTGACGCCGCCCCTTCGCATATAAAGACCCCCCGACGGGAAAAACCTAAATACCCGATCACTTTTCCAGAACATATCGCGATCCGCCGCCGCCGTCGACCCAAAGATCGGGAGGGTCCAGAAGCTCTTCCCGGCACCCTGCCGAGAGGGGAATCGCCACCGGAGGTCTTCTTCATCGCCATGCTTGCCTCCGGCACATGAGTGAGTAGTCTACCTTGGACTATGGGTCCATAGCAGTAGCTAGATGGTTGTCTTCTCCACCATGTGCTTCATGTTTGATCTCGTGAGCTGCCTTACATGATCGAGATCACCGTTATGTAATTCTACATGTTGTGTTTGTTGGGATCAGATGAATATTGGTGTTATGATTGAGTTGATGTGCTGAATATTATCTTATGTTATCTCTATGTTGTTTATGATCTTGCATGCTCTCCGTTGTTAGTAGCTATCTTGGCCGAGTAGTTGCTAGTGACTCCAAGAGGGGGTATTTATGCTCGATAGTGGGTTCATGCCTCTATTTAATCTGGGGGAGTGACAAAAACCTCTAAGGTTGTAGATGTGATGTTGCTACTAGGGGGAAAACAACATTCATATGCTCGAGGGCATAAGCTTTGTTTACATTACACACTTTGCTTAATGCAATTATCTGTTGTTCGCAACTTAATACTTGTGGAGTTCTCGGATTGATTCGCCACAAGTGGATTATTAGTCATAGATGCAGTTGGATGGCGGTCTATGTATCTTGTTGTAATGCCCAGAGTAAATCTCATAGTGATCCTCTCGACATATGCACGTTGTCTTTATTCTATCAATTGCCCAACTGTAATTTGTTTACCCAGCATGTGTTATTTTATCTTATGGAGAGACACCACTAGTGAACTGTGGACCCCGGTCCTATTTCCTTTATATTGCTATCACCTATTTACTTTACTCGCACTGTTTACTTTACTCGCACTATTTACTTTACTCGCATATTACTATGGCTTTCCACTCGATATGCTCATACCCTTTGTTTCAAGCAAACCGGTGAGATTGACAACCTCATCGTAAGTTGGGAACAAAGTATTTGGTTGTGTTGTGTGCAGGTACCACGTTGCCGCTCGCAAAGCAAAGCTTGGACGAGGTGCCCTATAAATTGTCCGAAGCTGTCGCGAAGCTAGCGGGCATCACCTTCAGTCGTATTCATCCTCCTACTGGATTGATAACCTTGGTTTCATAACTGAGGGAAAACTTACTGCAATATTCATCAAACCTTCTCTTGGAGTTTCCAACTAGCCGGTCATTTACTACATATTCCCACGTCAACTTGACACAAAAGTTTTCTGTCGCCATTGCCATGTATTAAAGAAGAAGCTTTCACACCATCATCACCGCGACACCAACAAGTTTTCTGGCGCCGTTGCCGGGGAGGAAAGAAGACTTCTGCAAGGGGAGTTTCGCACGCACATCCTTTACTTTGTTTTAAGTTTTGCTTTTACTTTATTTTTACTTGCATCGTTTTATCAAAAACCCAAAAAAATTAGTATCCTTTATAGTTGTTACTTCTTTACTCTAGTTCATTATGTTGTTCCCTAAGTACGTTTTGGAGGACCTCTCAATAGGTAGTGGTTCAATTATTGGGAAAAATAACATTGAGGAGTTCTTTAATCATATTAGTATGCATAAAGATGTTGAGGAAAAGTCTTTGGCTGAGCTTGCTCCTAGTTATGAAGTTGCTTCTGCTTATTTAGTTCACATGTTAGAAGCTAGGTTTGCTAGCCTTAATCCTTTTATGCAATACATGTTTCTTAAGCTTCATGATATTGAGGATCCTGAAAAGAAAGCTTTTATCTTGGAAACTTTGCGCATAGAATTTAGAGATGTTGCCATTGAGGCTAGGGAAGTTTTTAAGAAATTTAATAAGCTTGGCTCGCCTGTTGAAGTTGTTGGTACACCCAATGAAGATTTTAGAATGCCAATACCTTGTAAACTTGTAGGAATTCATGATGCCTTGGAAAATAATTTTAGTTGGATTTGTCCTGAAAATCTTTTTGATGAAAGTAGTGTACCAAAGCGTGATCATAAAGGATCTTCAAAAACTCATTTGGACACAATTCAATTCATTGTTGAAAAGACTCCTATAGTGGATCTTAATGCTTCTTTTGATATTACTTGATTCGCACTTTCTGCGCCTAGTTCAAAGGCGTTAAAGAAAAGCACTCTTGGGAGATATCCCAATGTTTTTAGGGATTTCTATTTTCGTGCCCTCGGGTCCTTAGTTGTGCTCAGTTTTCCCCAGCCGCTTAGTTTTTCCTCAGTTTTGCCCAAGCGCTTGTCTGAAACCCTCACAAGGAGCTCGGATGGGAGGAATCCCATTTAGTTGACCGTTTGTTGGTGCTGGCAAGTGGGGCCGCTGTTGGTGCCCCGCAGTGGACACATCTCCACTTATCTAGATCATCGTGGGACCCACAACTTGTCCCCGTTAGCGCGCCGAACCCACAGCTTACCCAGGTGACCGTTGCAAAATGGGAGCTCGAGCCAGCCTCGCGCTCGTGCCCGTGCCATTGCTTCCCCTTTCTTTCCCCATTGTTCTTCTCCGCCAGCGGCAGCCCTTCTCCGGCAGGCGGGCGATGTCTAGTTTCTCTTTGACCTCCCATTCTTCATGGCCGCAGTATGGACCCGTGCCTTTGACAAAATGCCTTGACTGCCCACGCCAGGAGCCTCTGAAGCGGTCGATCTGTAAGACGGACGACAACGGCAACCTTGGACGTGAGTTCCTTGCATGCGAGAGCTTGCCATATAGAGAGGGGGATAAGGTTAGATCTCGCTCCAATTGCTCTGTTTTCTCTGGATTTTCTTGTTATTCCCTCGAATTTGGGATTTAGGGTTCACGTTGTTGTTTTCAGATCCTCAAAAAATGCAGGTATTTCGAGTGGATCGATGTGTACATTCAGAGGCTTAAATTGCAGGAATCAATTGGTGCTATTGGGGAGCGCAATTTGGGAGGGGGGGACTTGCTGTAGAGAATGCGGCGAAGAGAGGAGCCGTTCCGATTATGTCTAATGCTCCCAATGCAGAACTGGTGGAAGTGAAGGGAGAACCGAAGAAAATGAACAAGCAGTTAAAGCAGCTGATCGAGTTGAAGAAGCAAGCTAATCTGATGGCTGGTTGTTTTTTTTGTTGTATAATTGCGATCGGATTCTTATCATTGATCATCAAGCACTAGAAGTTGTTACAAGGGATCCCTTGTTACAAATCCATTAGTCAGTTACATATACTTGTAGTTGTTTTCAAAGTTAGTGTGTGCATTCACCGAAATTACCAAAAAAAAATAAGTGTTAGGGAATATAGGAATGCTAAAGATAGTTGATAATTGTTAGAGGGGTGACAAATAATGCATTCACCGAAATCCCACAAATATGTATGTCTCATGTTTATACCAAAATTATACCACTTTTGGGACGTTTCAATTTCAAATAACCAAAACTATATCCCAAACTATATTCCCTAAAAGAAAAGGAATGCTAAAGAAAGTTGATAATTGTTAGAGGGGTGATAAATAATCCATTCACCGAAATCCCCCAAATATGCCAAATATGTATGTCTCATGTTTCTACCAAAATTATACCACTTTTGGGCCGTTTCAAATTGCCCAAACTATATTCCCTAAAAAAAGGAATGCTAAAGATAGTTGATAATTGTTAGAGGGGTGATAAATAATCCATTCACCGAAATCCCCCAAATATGCCAAATATGTATGTCTCATGTTTCTACCAAAATTATACCACTTTTGGGCCATTTCAAATTGCCAAAACTATATTCCCTAAAAGAAAAGGAATGCTAAAGATAGTTGATAATCGTTAGAGGGGTGATAAATAATCCATTCACCGAAATCCCCCAAATATGCCAAATATGTATGTCTCGTGTTTCTACCAAAATTATACCATTTTTGGGCCGTTTCAAATTACCAAAACTATATTCCCTAAAAGAAAAGGAATGCTAAAGATAGTTGATAATTGTTAGAGGGGTGATAAATAATCCATTCACCGAAATCTCCCAAATATGCCAAATATGTATGTCTCATGTTTCTACCAAAATTATACCACTTTTGGGCCATTTCAAATTACCAAAACTATATTCCCTAAAAGAAAAGGAATGCTAAAGATAGTTGATAATTGTTAGAGGGGTGATAAATAATCCATTCACCGAAATCCGCAAATATGTATGTCTCTTGTTTACACCAAAATTATACCACTTTTTAGTTTAACATTTTTAAATCGTGGAAAATAATGCATAAATAGAGGGAATATAGTTACGTGGCAAAATAATCCATAAATGCATGTCTCTTGTCACACGGATCGACTCCACCAACCGTTGATCCACCGACAGAGAGAGAGAGGGGTGGCCACGAAGAGAGAGAGAGGGGTGGCCACGAAGAGACGGATAGGGGTATACTGCCCGTTAGATCAGTGAATCAATGGTTGGTGGAGTCGATCCGTGTGACAACGGCTCAACCAATCAGGATAAGTTTGGGCTTCTGTGAGCATTTGTGACAGTACTTGAGGGCAAAACTGAGTAGTACTAAGAAACCAAGGGCACATAAATAGTAAATAGACTAAGGGATTCAAACAAAAGAATTACAAAATGAAAAATGCGTGTTTTGTACAATATAATTCATATTGGGCTACATAAAATTATTTGCAATTCAAATATACATGAGTGTGACAATTATGGCCTCATTTAGACAAACTATGTTTTGGGGAAGATGTTTTGCAAAGGGGTTTGAGTGGAAAACCATGCATCTTCACAGCTACTAGTGATTCTGAGAAGTGGCAATTTGTGGTAAAACATGATTTATCTATATTTGTTCAAGGTGGCAGGTTGCGTAGGAAGACTCCATGAGTAGGTGCCACTATGTTTTTATTTTTTTGGATTTTTTTGCGCATGGAATGACTCAATTAGCTATGTTAATCTTATTTGTTGACTCTCTGTTGACCAGCTACTTGAGGGTAGAACTGAGTATATTGCACTTGCCAGTCTAAGTACTCGAGGGGAAAACTGAGTACAGATAAAATTTCTATATAAGGCCCGAGGTTAGAACTGAGTACACCAAACGTCGAAGGGTTAGCCTCGTGTCGCGGTGCACGCTGCAGCCGTGCATAGCGGACGCGTGTTGCGGTACACCAAACGCCACCTTCGTCTTTATAGAGCCCCTCTTTCTCTCCCTCGACGCTCGCCCACTCTCTCATTCTCACTGTAACCGCCTTTCCTGTCCCATCATCTTCTCCACTTCGCGTCAAAAAAACCTCGAAGAAAAAACCCCGACATGGAGAAGAATGAGATGCCCATTGTCGGCGCTTTCGACGTAGCCACCGGCGCATCAGCCACCGGCACATCGGCCGCCGCCCCCGTCCAGGACCCCGTCGCTGCTTCGAATGTAGCCGCCGACGCATCAGCCGCCGGCGCATCGGCCACCGCCCCCGTCCAGGCCCCCGTCGCTGCTTCCGACGTAGCCACCGGCGCATCAGCCATCGGCGCATCAGCCGCCGGCGCATCGGCCGCCGCCCCCGTCCAGGCCCCCGTCCAGTTCCCCGTCAATTGGGACCCATACGAACAAGAGCCGTACGTCGCCCCGGAGAACCCCTATGACACCAGCATCGTCAACGATGAGGAGGTAACCCTTTGTTCCCTTGTTCTTATTCCATTTCAATCCTTTTTGTGTTAGATCTTGTGTTATTAGGGTTCGTCTGTTCCTAGTTCTATCATTTTGTGTTAGATCTTGCGTTAATAGGGTTCGTCTGTTCCTAGTTCAATCCTTTTGTGTGAGATCTTGCGTCATTAGGGTTCGTCTGTTCCTAGTTCTAGATCTTGCGTTATTAGGGTTCGTCTGTTCCTAGTTCTAGATCTTGTGTTATTAGTGTTTGTGATTTGCTTTTGTTTAAGATTCGGTTAACTTATGTGAGTAATCAATCCCATCCGGTTAATTTGTGCCGATGATGATGAATATTTGGGCACAAATTGATTCAGGGTTTGGTCACTGAACAATTGGTGTGTACAAATTTGTTGTGCATGATCTTTGGTTCACTGATCCAAATCCTGGATATAAGTGTGTCCAATGTAACTGAGGCTACCTCTTTTTTTTGTGCCCATATTATCATGCATGATCTTTTGTTCACTCTCTGTTCCATCATCGCTGCAATTGACTCCGTGTTTTTCGATCTTTGGTGCTACGTGGCAGGTGCAGAGCAGCGACGTCGATAGCGACGACGAGTCCTTCCACACCAAGACTCGTCACGTCCTCAGGAGGCTGTAGTCCGGCCATTACGATCGCCACTTTGCTCGAGGCGTTTACAGGTGCCCCTTCTGCACTAGGAGGCTCCGCGCCACCGACTTCAACTGCCTAGTGAACCATGCCGAATCCATTGGCAGAGCCATTGGCGGCGCTAAAGTTGGAACGACTGTGAACGTGCATGCGTTCATGGCCAAACACAAAGCACTTGGGATTCACCTGCGCAGCCTCCGAGCTTAATCCCATTCATGTAAATTGTAGCTTATGTTGGATCTCGTTCGGTAGCTACTATTATCTATGCTATGTTGGCTGCTGTATGCAGCTTATCGTATATTTTCTCTGGATTTGTGCCCTAGATTTCCTACTCCCTTCGATTCATATTACTCTTCGCTAATGTGGTTGTATCTAAACACATTTTAGTGGTTGATACATCTGTATTAGTGAAGAGTAATATGGATCGGAGGGAGTACCTGATTGGGTAAAAACGAAAGCATAAAAAAATGAATGGCGTTAAGAAACAAAAGGAGAAGCTGCTCTAGATTTGCTACTAATTTGGGCAATCAAGAATGAATGAGATCGAGCGAGAGAGAGGAAAAAGGTGTATTGAAAACTGCTAATCTGGGCGAAAGAGATAGAAACCACTCGTGCCCACGTCCCAGACCCACACGGCTCCACACACTACGGCCCCACACGCTACGGCCCCAGCTCCGCTCGTATGACCAAACACGGTCTCGTCCTGTCCCACGCGGTCCCTTTCTACCAGCCCCACATGACGCGGCCCCACATGACGCGGCCCCACTCGTCAGCATGGAACGGTCAACTGAACGGGATTCCTTCCGTCCGACCTCCTTGTGAGGGTTTCATACAAGGGCTTGGGCAAAACTGAGGAAAAACTAAGGAGCTGGGGAAAACTGAGTACAACTAAGGACCCGAGGGCACGAAAATAGAAATCCCATGTTTTTACATTTAGTTCTTTTTCTTTAATTTGAGTCTTGGAAGTTATTACTACTGTAATAACCTCTCCTTATCCTTTTTATTTCGTTTTTGTGCCAAGAGAAGCCTCTAATTTGAGTGAGGTAAGATTTGGGGATGTTGCTGTCCTGAAACAGTTTTCGGTGCTGCGCCGTAAAAATTCGTGAAAATTCTCTATATATCTTTTGGACCTGCGATTTCTTGTACATATGCCCCAGGTTATATCCAAACTTTCATTAGTTGAACACTTTTTGATTTGAGCAACAGAAAACCCTCTAAAAATTTGACCTTTGTCAGCTGTTCTGTTTTGACAGATTTCTGCCAATATTTGTGTTTGCCGCTTTATCGCTTTCTTTTTTAGTTCTTTTGATCACAGAACTTTTGGGGAAGTTCCTACAGTAGTATATACTTTATATGTGGTGGTTTTGAGTTGAAACCTGAAGCAAAAAGGGGTTAATTCAATGTTATGCTTACACTAATGTTGCTAATAGATTTCTGTTTAGTTTTGTATGAAGGAAGTTTTCAAGTGTAGGGATTGGAGAATGATGAGATGAGTTGAAGAATGGACAAAAGCTCAAGCTTGGGGATGCCCATGTTACCCCAAGAAATATCCAAGAAGTACAAGCATCAAAGCTTGGGGATGCCCCCGAGGCACCTCTTCTTCATCGACAAAAATCAGGTCACCTTTCAAAACACTATATTTTTATTGCTTCATGCATTATGCATTTTTCTTGGAGCGTCAGTTGTTTTAGTTTTTAGTTTTGTTTAGTTTTGTTTGATGTAATAAATGTTTGGACCCCAACAAATTTCTTTTGGAGAAGTTTCCTTGCTTTTCATTTGCCAAGAACACTCCGTTTTTCACTCTTATCGTTTCAACGAGTGTTCTCTTTTTCTAGAACTACGTTTAGCTTTCGATTTTTGCCTTGATTTGTGTTCAGATCTTGTTATATCTTTGCATCAAGGTGTATTTTTGCCTCTGGTCCATATTGGTTTTCATCAAAAAAATTGGTTATAAAAAGTTTGAATGGTGTTGGAAAAGAGAAAAAGCTTTATGCAAAAAAGTGGTACAAGAAGGAGCTTGTGTAGACTGCGGCCTAGGCTTTTGCATGTCGTGCTTGATGTCTTTTTGATAGCATGCTTAGTGGTTTTGCTATAGCATGACTTGTCTCAAATGACTGAGATTGCTTAATGAGCCTTTGAAAAAATCATACGTTGTTTTAATTATTTGGAAGCATTATTTTGGTTTTCTCCTTTGATGCTTTATTTGGATTGACTTGGCGCATGCTCACACATGTTAGACTCATACAAAGTCGCCATTGCCTCTATGATCATTTAGTTTTTGACTTTTGATGCCATCTTATGCTTCTTTTAATATCGCTTTGTCGCTATGCATGATTATGGCCGTTATTGCTCTCTTAGTTGGTCGCTCCCAGTCTTTTGCGAGCCCTCATTTTGTACTGAGTATGAGCTCTACTCGTGCATCCAACTCCTAAAAACCAAGTTCGCCATTGTGTCCACTATAAACTCCTATGCATGGTATTTGTAAGCCATTCCAAAGTAAATTTTCATGTGCTACCTTTCAAAACTTTCAACTACTTCTCGTTTTGTGCCACTGTTTTTAGCTCATGGGGACGTAGTGGTCGGAATTGATATCTTCCAGATTAAATTAAGTACCCCTCGACTAGGCAGCTTCATCTGCTCGTTATTAATTTTGCATGAGAGCTGGTCAGATCATTGCAATCTAATTTTTTTTAAAAGAAAAAAGGCACTCCTCCATGGTATGTGAATGTTGGTGGGCACCGAATGGAATCGGTTAGCCATGGTTTGAGAAAGGAAAAAAGGTGGGGAGGAGTGTCAAAGCTTTATAAAAGAGCACCAATGTGCCAAATTTTCAAAGAACTCGGAACCGCTCTCACTTGTTTATTATGGAAGATAGTAAGACCCCATTGCCAGTCGTTGACATGAAACAATCACCTCTCAAAACCCAATTTTTATCTCTGTTTTACAAATGAAAAGCTCTAGCACATGTTTAATCACTGCTTCCCTCCGTGAAGGGCCTTTCTTTTACTTTTATGTTGAGTCTCCACCTTCTATCTTTATGCACCGTCTAAGAGAGCATAGTTGTCATTCTGAGTATAATGTGCATTGTCCCAAAGTTTTCATTGATTGATTCATGATGTTGGTTTCACTTGTTCTTAAATTACTTGTATCTAGTCGCCCTCTTAAACTTAAAGGTGTCCTATGCATTTATGTTTTGCTCTCTCATGAAGGACAAGCTGAAAACCATTTGTATGTTTTTCCTTATGATTTGAACACACGTTTGACTTTCATTGTTTCATTTTCATGATCTTTTGTTTGTGTTCATTTTCATGTTATAACATGGTTGCTAAGTTTCTTCTATCAAGATTATATCTTTCATGCCCATGTTTTAAGTTCTTTTGATCCCATCGCACAACGCTTACATATATGATCAAGATTGTGTAGGTGCATGTCACCTCAAAAATTATTTCTTTTGTTATCACTTACCTACTCGAGGACGAGCAGGAGTTAAGCTTGGGGATGCTGATACGTCTCCAACGTATCCATATTTTTTGATGCTCCATGCTTGTTTTTACACCATTTGCTTAGTGTTTTGTTACACTTCATGGCATTTTTATGCATTTTCCGGAACTAACCTATTAACGAGATGCCACAGTGCCAGTTCCCTGTTTTCTGCTATTTTTGTGTTTCAGAAAAGTTACAAAGGAAATATTCTCGGAATTGGATGAAACAAAAGCCAGAAGTCCAAATATTTCACGGAGCTTCTAGAACACCGAAGAGGAGACGGAGCCGAGCCAGAGGGCAGCCACACCACCAGGGGGCGCGGCCTGGCCCTGGCCCGCGCCCACCTATGGTGTGGGCCCCCTGGTCCACTTCTGACGCCGCCCCTTCGCCTATAAAGACCCTCCGACGGGAAAAACCTAAATACCCAATCACTTTTCCAGAACATATCGCGATCCGTCGCCACCGTCGACCCGAAGATCGGGAGAGTCCAGAAGCTCTTCCCGGCACCCTGCCGAAGAGGGGAATCGCCACCGGAGGTCTTCTTCGTCGCCATGCTTGCCTCCGGCGCGACGAGTGAGTAGTCTACCTTGGACTATGGGTCCATAGCAGTAGCTAGATGGTTGTCTTCTCCACCATGTGCTTCATGTTTGGATCTCGTGAGCTGCCTTACATGATCGAGATCACCGTTATGTAATTCTACATGTTGTGTTTGTTGGGATCCGATGAATATTGGTGTTATGATTGAGTTGATGTGCTGAATATTATCTTATGTTATCTCTATGTTGTTTATGATCTTGCATGCTCTCCGTTGTTAGTAGCTATCTTGGCCGAGTAGTTGCTAGTGACTCCAAGAGGGGGTATTTATGCTCGATAGTGGGTTCATGCCTCTATTTAATCTGGGGGAGTGACAGAAACCTCTAAGGTTGTAGATGTGCTGTTGCTACTAGGGGGAAAACAACATTCATATGCTCGAGGGCATATGCTTTGTTTACATTACACACTTTGCTAAATGCAATTATCTGTTGTTCGCAACTTAATACTTATGGAGTTCTCGGATTGATTCGCCACAAGTGGATTATTAGTCATGGATGAAGTTGGATGGCGGTCTATGTATCTTGTTGTAATGCCCAGAGTAAATCTCATAGTGATCCTCTCGACATATGCACGTTGTCTTTATTCTATCAATTGCCCAACTATAATTTGTTTACCCAGCATGTGTTATTTTATCTTATGGAGAGACACCACTAGTGAACTGTGGACCCCGGTCCTATTTCCTTTATATTGCTATCACCTATTTACTTTACTCGCACTGTTTACTTTACTCGCATATTACTATTGCTTTCCACTCGATACGCTCATACCCTTTGTTTCAAGCAAACCGGTGAGATTGACAACCTCATCGTAAGTTGGGAACAAAGTATTTGGTTGTGTTGTGTGCAGGTACCACATTGCCGCTCATAAAGCAAAGCTTGGATGAGGCGCCCTATAAATTGTCCGAAGCTGTCGCGAAGCTAGCGGGCATCACCTTCAGTCGTATTCATCCTCCTACTGGATTGATAACCTTGGTTTCATAACTGAGGGAAAACTTGCTGCTATATTCATCAAACCTTCTCTTGGGGTTTCCAACTGGCCGGTCATTTACTACATATTCCCACGTCAACTTGGCAAAGAAGTTTTCTGTCGCTGTTGCCGTGTATTAAAGAAGAAGCTTTCACACCATCATCACCGCGCCACCACTCACCAATGGTGCTCAAAGCACAAATAGGAGGATATGATGTTGGGAGAGTATTCATGGATAAAGGAAGTGGCATAAACCTAATATACGCCAGAACGTTGAAAGCAATGTGCATATCACTGGAAAATCTAAAGCCAACAGATTGTTCTTTCCATGGAATAGTACCAGGAGCCGCAAATTACCCTTTGGGAAAAATAGAACTCGACGTCTGCTTCGGCGACAGCAGCAATTATCGCAGAGAAAAACTGGAGTTTGAAGTCATGGACTGGCCTTCACAATACCACGCAATCCTGGGGCGCCCAGCATTTGCAAAGTTCATGGCAGTACCTCACTATGCATATCTCACGCTCAAGATCCCAGGACCTAAAGGAACGATCACAGTACAAGGAAGCTTTGAAGTATTCAACACTTGTGACAAAGAATTTAATTGGCTGGCGCAAACCTTCGGCATGACAGCAGAGTACGCAAGGCTAAAAGACGAAACTGACCACAACGTGCTACCCGACGTCGGGCGATCCCTGCCAGATCAGGCTTTCGATGCAACTCAAGACTCGAAGAAAATACAGGTCCACCCCACGGACCTGAACAAAACCACTTCCATAGCGGTAAACTTGGATCCCGCATAGGAAAGCGCGCTCGTCGAGTTCCTCCGTGAGCGCTGGGAAATCTTCGCCTGATGCCCTTCAGATATGCCAGGTGTTCCCAGGGAACTGGTCGAGCACGCACTAAACGTGGATCCTAAAGCAAAGCCAGTCAAGCAACCACTACGACGATTTGATGAACCCAAGAGGAAAGCAATAGCATCGGAATTACACAGGCTGGAAAACGTAGGGTTCATCTGAGAAATCAAAACGTCGACTTGGGTATCTAATCCAGTTATAGTCCCCAAGAAAAATACAGACGTACAAAGAGTATGTGTCGACTACACATCTCTCAACAAGCACTATCCAAAGGATCCCTTCCCTCTACCTCGTATTGATCAAATAATTGATTCAACAGTGGGGTGCGCAAGGCTTTCCTTCCTAGATGCATATTCTGGTTATAACCAGATCAAATTGAAGAAGGAAGACGAGGAAAAAATAGCCTTCATCACACCATACGACGTGTTCTGTTATCAAGTCATGCCTTTCGGCCTAAAAAGCACAGGAGCAACCTACCAGCGGATGATGCAAAATTGCCTCGGAAGTCAAATAGGACGCAATATCCAAGTCTACATCGACGACGTGGTCATCACCACAAGAAAAGAAGAATCTCTGATCAGCGATCTGGTGGAAACTTTCGACAACCTGAACAGGTATAAGCTCAAGCTTAACCCGACAAAATGCTCTTTTGGTGTATCAGCAGGGCAACTACTGGGGTTCCTGGTATCAGCAAGAGGAATAGAGGCAAACCCAGAAAAGATCCAAGCAATATTAACAATGGGAAAACCAACAAAGCTACATGGCGTACAGAAGCTCGCAGGGCGCATTGCGGCGCGCTAAGTCGATTTGTGGCTCGATTGGGAGAGAAAGCACTACCTTTCTACGTGCTCATGAAAAAATCAGATGATAAGTTCGAGTGGACCGAAGAGGCGGACGTAGCCTTCGCGTAGTTGAAAAAAGTGCTTTCCACACCTCCGGTGTTGGTCGCACCAAAGGAAAAAAGAACCACTACTACTATACATTGCAGCAACACATCAAGTGGTGAGTACAGTATTGGTAGTCGAAAGAAGTGAAGAAGGAAAAGCTCACGGCGTGCAAAGGCCAGTGTATTTTATCAGTGAAGTACTCTCTCCGACAAAGCAAAGGTACCCGCATTATCAAAAACTCGCATAGAGTGTTTTCACAACAGCACGGAAGCTACGACAGTATTTTGCCGTGCACCCAATAATAGTGGTTAACGAAGCTCCACTATCAAATATATTGAATAATCCTTCAGCAACGGGATGTGTCTCCTTATGGGGAATTGAGCTATCACCCCTGGACATCACGTATGAAAAACGAAAGGCGATCAAATCACAAATTCTACCAGATTTCACAGCAAAATGGTTGGAATTGCAAAGTGCAGGTCCACCAGATTTATCGAGTGTTTGGACAATGTATTTCGACGGTTCAAAAAGAATCCAAGACGCAGGAGCAGGCATCGTCCTGATATCACCACAAGGCGACAAATTGAAATATGTGCTACAGATGAGTTTTCCCCAAGCTTCTAACAATGAAGCCGAATATGAGGCATTGCTCCATGGAATGAAAATAGCAAAAGCTTGTGGAGCAACTCGACTGAAAATATTTGGAGACCTGAATCTCGTCGTCCAACAAGTAATGAACAAATGCGACGCCGTCAGTGACAACATGACAACGTACAAAAATTTATACTACTATCTCGAAGGAACATTCGATGGATGCGAAGTTTCGCACGTCAGCAGAGCCAGTAACGAGGAGACCGACAATTTAGCAAACATCGGGTCTCAATGCTTGCCCGTACCGCAAGGAGTGTTTTGGGAAGAAATCATAGAGAGATCAATAAAAAATAAAACCTCGACTATAGAAGAGCAAGGTCAGCATCAAACAATAGGCTCGGGGGCTGTGAAAGCAAGTGCAGCAGAACCAGAAGAAGTAATGATGATAGAAGAAACTTGGATGCAGCCATATCTGGTGTACATGATAAACAAATCGCTACCCGAAGATACGGTAGAAGCAAAAAGGATAATACGACGATCCAAGGTTTTCGTCATGTTACAAGGAAAACTATACAAGATAAGTATATCAAGCGTCTTGCAACGATGCGTCACTCCTCAAGAAGGGCAAGAAATCTTAAAGGATATTCATGCAGGAGTATGTGGACACCACGCGAGTAGCAGAGCTATCACGGCAAAAGCCTTTCAAGCAGGATTCTATTGGCTAACAGATATCAAGGACGCCAAAGACATAGTTCGAAAGTGTGAAGCATGTCAAAGATTTGCATCTCGACCACACACGCCAGCAGCAGAATTACAACCAATACCATTATCTTGGCCCTTTGCGCAATGGGGTCTCGACATGGTAGGAAAACTGCACAAATCTTGGCCAGGAGGGCACGTTTATATGCTGGTAGCAGTCGACAAATTCACTAAGTGGGTAGAAGCAGCCCCAGTGACAACCCAAGATTCCAAAGCCACAATAAATTTCATCAAGTCCATAGTCTTTCACTTCGGAGTACCACATAGCATAATCACACACAATGGCACAAATTTCACGTCAAAGGAGTTCAAGAACTATTGCGAAGGATTAGGAATCAAGTTGAAATTTGCATCTGTAACGCATCCGAAGACAAACGGGCAAGTCGAAAAAGCCAATGGCCTAATATGCAACGGGATAAAGAAACGGCTGCTGGCACCCCTTGAGAAAGCCAAGCACGCTTGGGTAGATGAGTTACCCTCCGTGCTTTGGAGCCTGCAAACTACGCCCAATGCAGCTACTCAAGAAACACCTTTCTTCCTGGTCCACGGTGCAGAAGCCGTGCTTCCAGTAGAGATCACGCATGAAGCTCCAAGAATCACGGCATATGATGAAACAACTTCTACAGAGGCACTTCAGGACGATGTCAATGCACTCGACGAGGCAAGGGATGTAGCACTCACCAGAGCTACTCAATATCAGCAAAGCCTGTGGAATTACCATAGCAGTCGAGTTCGTCTACGATCTTTCATAGTGGGAGACCTAGTCTTACGACTCAAGCAAGATGGGCATGGAAAACTCGAGTCCCTATGGCTGGGACCTTACATCGTGACAGAAGTGATGCCAGGAGGAGCTTATCGACTACAAGACAAGAAAATGGGGCAAAACGAGAGTAACCCGTGGAATGCAGAGCAACTACGACGATTCTACGCATAGACGACATAAGGCGATAAAGGATTTCTTCGAGTTCTGACCTTCCGAGCCCAGAACATGAGGCCACAGGTCAGGTTCCTTGGGTCAACTCGACAATATATGTAAATACTTTATTTTTTCCACTCGGGGGCTTGGACCCTCGAGTCGTACGAACTGAAGAATGAAGGGTTATTATCGGGTACTATGATTATTATCTGCGGCATAATACAAGATTGGTCACAACCCAATATTTCGGCAGCGACATAAACAGTTCGAAGGAACCCGATAAAATATTAATGCACATACCTCGGAACAAAGATTTGTTCCCATGGTCTATTAATAAAAACACAATCCAGACACAATTCCTTACTACAGATGACTCGAGGAAATACAACTAGGGAAGGAGATTACATTGAGAGGAAATTAATGAAAGTGCACTTTGGCTTCATACTCCTTCTAGCATTGGGTGCCGTCGTAGATTCTCATGTCGAACTTCGACGTGCCAATATGGAAATCAAAGGTCATGAAAAAGCCTTGATGGAGATCGTGATCTTCCGCAAATTGCGACCAGCTGCCCTTGAAGTATTGCTCACCGGCGCCGTCGTACCAAACCTCCACTTCATAGGGAGTTCCTTCCCCAGAGTGCTCACGAAGAATCGCTTCTCGCAGCTCTCGCCCGTCCATGAACTGGGTGAATTTCAGCGGTAAGCGCTGAATCTCACGGCACTGTGCGCCGGCGATACAGAAAAAGGAATAGATCCTGGGAGAAGAAGCATTAGCAGATGGGGCACTTGGACCTGGTACAGCAGGAGCCACCTTGGGCTTATTCTTACTCCCGACCGGACGGCCAGGGCGTCGCTTCACCGGAGCAGACGATGAAGCCACCAGAGTTGTGGCGCTAGCCTTGTTCTTGCTACCGCGAGGGCGACCACGACCCCGTCTCTCTACTAGGGCGCCGATGTCCAAGCGCGATCCACTCGCATCAGCCATGGAGACAGAAGTTGGAAAAGAGAAACCCTAGATGAGTTTCAAAGGAGGAAGGTGATGCGGCGGAAAAGCTAATGACTGGATTAGGGTTTTTACCCATCGCCAGACGTGCTTTATTTATAAGAACGTATAATGGGCCTTTACAAGGGTAAAGGTCCAAAATATATTTACAGGCTCTTATATGCTGCCTAGAGCAGATGATAACAGAAAGGTAAACGTATCAAGGAAAAAGATGCATAAAAAAAAGGAGAAACAACAAAGCAAGCGATAATAGAAGGGAATAGGAAATATTTGTCAAGAAGCACAAGTTCACCTCGTCTTCAACTCGGGGGCTTGTGATATTAGAAGAAGAGGAATCCATTGCAAAGGTGAAAGAAGTCAACAAATGACGCAAGAAGAAGTATAAAGAGCAGGTTTATCAATATTCTTGAGCCTATACCCGAAAATTTCGGCTATAGCCTCGGGGGCTACTCCCATCGGGAGCGCTGGACGCGCACCCGATGATATTTATTCATGAATACTGGAGCAAAAAGGCGAAAGAAGATTCAGAAAGCTTCATTACTCCCATCGGGAGGGAACTTTTTATCGATCTAGGTTAAATAACCCGAATATTTCCTACACTGAAACAGTCAAACAAGGCTGCGACATATGATTCTCGAGTTGCGTCATCGCAACAAAACTCGAATGTCGTGATTAAAATATATCATGAAGGTAAGACCCTATGATCCGTCCTGTGTGGCCCAGTATACGCACATGGATGCGCTCTGCTGGTATGTATCCGTGTCCACGACACGAAGAAAAATCCTGGTGGACGCACTGGGTACCCTGAGAACCACTGGGACTCATTCTTTGTAAGTCCTAAATGCGGCAAAGGAATGGGTTTGACCGGTTTCCCGAATTCAAGTCCAAGGGGATTGAATTTGAAGTAGGTGGCAAGTATCTGTTCCGGCAGTTAACTGACCTCTTGATCCGTCAGAGTTGTCAGGCTTGTTCATCAA
Source organism: Dactylis glomerata (assembly GCA_007115705.1). Classification (NCBI taxonomy): domain Eukaryota; kingdom Viridiplantae; phylum Streptophyta; class Magnoliopsida; order Poales; family Poaceae; genus Dactylis; species Dactylis glomerata. The sequence goes on from QXEO01000380.1 coordinate 3,232,999, forward strand.
AACCCCTTGCGAGATATTATAATAAAAGATAAATTGAAAGACCAAGTCGAAGATTTCAAGATTTGGAGAAGTTAAGTATTGATCAAGTCGAAGAATTGAAGATCTGAGATTCAACCCGAATCTGCAATTCTAGTAAAATCTTGGGGGGCTACTGACAAGGGTGTAGATAATAGAGCCCGTCAGTTGAGTACCCCTGAGGCCCGTTAAGCTAGGCCCAATTGTAATACTAGTCGAAGTATGAGTTCTTACCGTATGTCGATATTGTAATCTGTGTCGGATCCCACCCGATCCTCGAGACCTGGCCATCTATATATAGGGGCTAGGAGGGGACAGTGTGGGACAGATTGAAAGCAAGCCAGGTTCTACGCCCATGTTTACTCTCATAGCCACCTTGTTTGACTGAGTTAACCTTCGAGTTCATCCGATGCCCTATCTCCCCGATCCTAAGTCCTTCATCCAGGACATTTGTCGAGTTAACCCCTCGTCACTCGTCCTCTAGAACAAGGGTCTCCCCGGCCACAGATTTATGAGCGGAGGCACTCGAAGAAGCAAACTCCTCGACACGTTTCCTCTTCTTGTCAACACCAAGATCTTCAGAAAGGGCAGGAGGAGGCAACGTCGTCGAGCTGGTCCCTTCCAGCGAATCTTTGCCTTCGTCTCCATCTTGGCTGTCCTCAGCCTCGGTGGCTTCAAAGGCAGCGGAAACATGCACATCTTGAATGGCCCCTCCCTCTGGGAGAGAAGGGCGAGAAACAAGGGATTGATGATCCTGAAAGGAAAACAAGCCGAGAGTTACAAGACAAACAATGATAAGATAAAAGAAGGCGAATAAAGACAACAAACATACCGCAGGCAAGGGGTGTTTGGAGTCGAAGTATCTAGCAGCCAAATCCGCAATTTCATGATCTTTAGTGAGAGTAGTGAGAGCTCTCACTCGCTTGTCGAGATCCTTCTTCTCCATAAGATCTTCAGATACTCAAGAAGAATCTCCCAAGCCAGAAAATGTCCACAGTTTGGAAAGACGGTGTTGCAGAGGTTGAACTCGACATTGCAGAAAAAACGCCATGAGTTGAGTACCTGAAAGCGCTCCTCCTCTACCACTCTTCAGCTCTTGGATGCGGGCTAGAAGTGGTTTGATTTCCTCCATCTCAGCTTCCGTGGGAGGCGAATCCCACGAGGCTAATTTCTTCACTTCTTTGGAGGCATCAAAAGGGGCAATGCCGTACTGGTCAAAGGAAGAGACCTTCCGGTCTTTGATATAAAACCATTTCTTCCTCCAACCTTGTACTGAGGTAGCCATGGAAAACTCTAGGTACTGAGATTCAGCACGGATAGAAATAACAGCCCTGCCCAGTTCAGGTTTCTTTGACAAAGCGACACTGGGGCGGAGCCGAAAGAGGAATTTCCAGAGAAGGAAATGGGGTTCGATCCCCAGAAACGACTCGCAAAGGGTAATAAAACAAGCAATGTGAAGAATCGAGTTTGGTGTGAGCTGGTGAAGCTGCACACCGTACACGAAAAGAAGCCCACGAAGAAACTCGTGGGCAGGGAGAGAAAGACCGCGCAAGAGAAAAGCAAAAAACATCGCCCGGAAGTCGCTCGGGGGCTTAGGGATGCGCTCAGTACTTGGGAAGGTGACCTGATCATCGTCGGAGATGAGGCCGTCAGCTCGGGCCTTGTCCAGATCCTTCTGCTTGAAATCAGAAGGCACCCAGCTGGTCGCGGAGTTCGCAGTGTGGCTCTTGCCCATCTTGTTCTTCTGCGCACAAGTCTTGACGCGCATCGACGGCTTGCACACGGGGGCTATGCAGGAGTTCAGAGGCACGCAAGGTTTGCAACAATGGTGGCGGCAGCGGAAGCAAGGAACTGGTAAACAGTAAATTTCCCCACTCTCTCCCTTATATAGCTTCCTGATGAAGGAACGTGGGCTGAGATGTGGCGCAAGGAGCAGAAACGACAGCCCACTAACGGGCAGGGACATGGCGAAATTACTGCGCTGCCCATGAGTAACGGTCAATGCCAAGTTAAAATTACACGCAGGGTAATTATATTAATGACATCATGAGAATTCGAGTAAAGGGAAATAAGACTATGACAGTGAGAAACTGGTGCGACATATCTACGTATTGATGATGATCAAGGAAGTCGACGAAAAATCGACATAAAAGGTACAGAGAGATCGAAAGAAGAACAACTCATTTTTTGAGTCTATACCCGAAAATATTCGACTATAGCCTCGGGGGCTACTACCATCAGGAGCGCTGAGCGCGCACCCGACGATATTAAAATACAGCTGTGGTCTGATGAGTCCAAATAGGCACAATCTACTTGAGCCTATACTCGAAATAAGTTTTTTGAGTATAGCCTCGGGGGCTACTCCCATCGGAAGCGCTGGGCGCGCACCCGACGATGTTTTGTCATGAATAAATGGAGCGAGGAAGGCGAAAGAAGCTTTAGGAAGCATCATTACTACCATCGGGAGCGAGTTTTTATTAATCAAGGTTGAATAACCCGAATATTTGGTACATTGAAACAGTCAAATAAGGCTGCGACATATGATTCTCGAGTTGCGTCATCGCGACAAAACTTGAATGCCGTGGTTGAAATATATCGCGAAGGTAAGACCCCAGGATCTGTCCTGTGTGGCCCGGTATACGCACATGGATGCGCTCTACTTGTACTTATCCGTGTCTACGACGTGAAGAAAAATCCTGGTGGACGCACTGGGTACCCTGAGAACCACTGGGATTCATCCTTTGTAAGTCCTAAATGCGGCAAAAGAATGGGTTTGACCGGTTTCCCGAATTCAAGTCCAAGGGGATTGAATTTGAAGTAGGTGACAAGTATCTGTTCCGGCAGTTAACTGGCCTCTTGATCCGTCAGAGTTGTCAGGCTTATTCATCAAAACCCCTTGCGAGACATTATAATAAAAGATAAGTCAAAAGACCAAGTCAAAGAATTGAAGATCCGAAGAAGTCAAGTATTGATCAAGTCGAAGATTTGAAGATCTGAGATTCAACCCGAATATGCAATTATGGTAGAATCTTGGGGGCTACTGACAAGGGTATAGATAATAGAGCCCGTTAGTTAAGTACCCCTGAGGCCCGTTAAGCTAGGCCCAATTGTAATATTAGTCGAAATACGAGTTCATGTCGTATGTCGATATTGTAATATGTATCGGATCCCTCCCGATCCTCGAGACCTGGACACCTATATATAGGGGCCAGGAGAGGACGGTGAGGGATAGATTGAAAGCAAGCCAGGTTCTACACCCACGTTTACTTTCGATACACACCTTGTTTGACTGATTTTACCTTTGAGTTTATCCGACGCCCTATCTCCCCAATCCTAAGTCCTTCATCTAGGACATTTGTCGAGTTAACCCTCGTCAGCCCTCCAACTCATGCATGTCTAGGAGGGAAAAAATATTGTTTGATGATCGTTGATGACTACTCAAGATACACATGGGTCTACTTCTTCAAGCACAAATATGAGACCCAACAAACCGTCAAAGACTTCACCAATGAAGTTCAACGTCAATATGGCCAAGATATATTGATGGTTCGAAGTGACAATGGCACCGAGTTCAAGAACTACACCTTGAATGACTTCCTAAGTGATGAAGGGATACATCATCAATACTCGTCTCCCTACACTCCACAACAAAACGGTGTAGCCGAGCGGAAGAACCGGACTTTGATGGACATGGCTAAGACCATGTTAGCGGAGTTTAAATCTCTGTATAACTTTTGGGCCGAAGCCATTAATACCGCATGTCATGTGACAAATCGGTTATATCTCTGCAAGGGCTTGAACAAGACTCCATACGAGATCCTCATCGGCAACAAGCCCAACATCAAGTACTTCCGGGTATTTGGTTGTAAGTGCTTCTATCTCAAAAAAGGTGTCCATTTGTCCAAGTTTGACTCTAAAGCACTAGAGGGTATCTTTGTTGGTTATGCCGCCGAATCTCATGCCTTTAGAATTTCTAACGTGAGATTCAACAAGAATGACAGCTCTCGTGTGGAGCAAAGTTGTGTTTGTGATGTAGGTGACAAAATACCTCCTCAAGCCATAAGAAGAATGGGTGTGGGACATCTCATACCTATTGAGGAACACCTTTTGGCGGAGGGAAAAGGACTATGCTCTAATCAAGTGGAGCCTTCACCTTCACAAGCTCTACAAGCTCCAAAAGGTCCAATTGATGCTAACCAGAGACAAGCTCTAGACCCTCACCCAAGCGAGCAAAGGTCAAGATCAAGACCAAGTGAATGATGGTGAGTCTTCACCAATGGTGGATCAAGTCCAAGCTCAAGACGATGAGCATGCTCATGTTGATGAACAAGCTCAAGTTGAAGGTCAAGGCGAGGACCAAAATAGTAGTGATGACCAAGGAGTTTCTCAAGAAACTTTCGAAGAAGCTCAAGCTCGCCGTGCAAGGAAAGTAGAAGAAGCTCTCCTTAGAAAGAGTCATACCATGGATAGTGTGATTGTAAGCGTGAGGAGAGGGGTGTCCACAAGGAGATATTTGGCCAACTTTAGTAGCCATCATGCCTACATCTCTTGTGTGGAACCCCAAAAGGTATTTGAGGCGCTTGAAGATCCGGATTGGGTGGATGCCATGCACGAAGAACTCAATAAATTCGAGTGCAACAAAGTTTGGTCATTGGTGGAGAAGCCCAAAGATTGCCGCAACATCATTGGAACCAAGTGGGTGTTCAAGAACAAGCAAGACATGAATGGAATCGTTGTGAGGAACAAGGCTCGCTTGGTTGCTCAAGGATACTCTCAAGTTGAAGGCATTGACTATGGAGAGACCTATGCACCCGTGGCTCGCCTCGAGTCCATCCGTATCGTTCTTGCTTATGCTTCACACCATAATTTTAAGTTGCAACAAATGGATGTGAAGAGTGTTTTTCTCAATGGTCCTCTACATGAGTTAGTATATGTAAAGCAACCCCCGGGCTTTGAGGACCCACATTTCCCTAACCATGTATACAAGCTCGATAAGACGCTCTATGGCCTTAAACAAGCCCCACGTGTGTGGTATGAGCATCTCAAAGAGTTACTTGTAGACCATGGGTTTGAAATAGGCCAAATTGGCCCAACTCTTTTTACTAAGAAAGTCAATGGGGAGCTTTTCATATGCCAAATTTATGTAGATGACATCATTTTTTGGCTCTTCTAACAAAATCTTCAATGATGAATTTGCGAGGCTAATGACTGACAAATTCGAGATGTCGATGATGGGCGAGTTGAAATTCTTTCTTGGCTTTGCAGTTAGGCAATTGAGAGGAGGGACCTTCATCAACCAAGCCAAGTACACCCAAGACATGCTCAAGAAATTCAACATGGACTCCGAAGTTAAAGGAGCCGAAACTCTCACGCCTACCAAGGTTACTCTTGAACTCGACCCCAGTGGTAAGGAAATGGATCAAAAGCTTTACCGCTCCATGATTGGCTCATTACTTTATCTTTGCGCATCTAGACCCGATATCATGCTTAGTATGGGAATGTGTGCACGATACCAAGCCGCTCCAAAGGAAAGCCATATGATGGCTGTCAAAAGAGTCTGTAGATATTTGATTCATACCCCAACTTTTGGCCTTTGGTACCCAAAGGTTCAAGCTTCGAGCTTGTTGGGTACTCTGATTCCGATTGGGCAGGAGACAAAGTGGATAGGAAATTAACTCCCGGGGCTTGCCAATTTCTTGGTAGGTCTTTGGTTAGTTGGTCTTCCAAAAAGCAAAATTGCGTGTCTCTCTCCCTGCCGAAGCCGAGTACGTGGCGGCCAGGAGTTGTTGTGCTCAACTCCTTTGGATGCAGCAAACCTTGAAGGATTATGGAGTTCATTGTGACAAGGTTCCACTCTTGTGTGACAATGAAAGTGCCATCAAAATCGCTCATAATCTGGTTCAACACAACAAGATGAAGCACATTGAGATTCGGCATCACTTCATCCAGGACCACGTCAATCGAGGTGATATTAACCTATCTTATGTAGGTATAAATGATCAACTCACCGACATCTTCATGAAGCCCCTTGATGAAGCAAGATTCTGAGAGTTGAGGCATGAGTTGAATATCATTGACTCTTGCAATGTGGCTTGATAGTGTGCACTCATTCCCATACCATAGCGCGTGTTCTAATCTAGATGTGGGCATGGACATAGGGGGAGTGCGGTCCTAATTAATTGGGCTATCCCTCTCCCATACTGCCAATAGTAACAAAATCATTCTCTTAATATCGTTTTGTGATATGTGAGCTTCAATGATGAGTATTGGTTATGGACCCAAGATACATCTTCGTGGTCCAATGACATAACATTCATACATGGTGCCCTCGGCCACCGACCTCTTCTTTTTGAAGAATTGATTCATTGCAAATCTTTTTTGGGGTTTATTTGAGCTCTATTCTCCCTTGTCTTTATTTTTAATATGGGAAGGCACTTGCGTTGGTTTTCTGACGATTTCTTGTGTTTTGCAATGTCAAATGCCGAGAACCACTCCGTGTTTTTCCTCTATCCTAAGCCCATCTTCTCTCGAGACTTTCCGTCTTTGCGCACAAGCTCAATTCGTCCAAATTTGAAACTTTGAGGCTGGGAAACTCCAGGCTAGATTATCCAGTCATTTTTGGCCAGAATATCTGGTCCTTTTTGGCCAGATAATCCGCCCTCGCGGTGCATCAAAAGGGCAGGGTATTGGGGTGGACTGCTCACTCGAGCGGTTCGTCCACCCCCCGATTCCTCTCGCCCCTCTTTTTCCCACCGTCGCTGCCTACTGTTTCCCTCCTCATCGGCACCGCCCCGGCCATCGGATCTGCCCGATCTCCTCACAGCGGGTTCTCCTCCTCTCCAGGAAGCTTCTCCTCCAAGACTTGTCCTCAATGGAAGAGGGTAAGCCCCATACACTCTAATCCTAGGTGGTGCCTTGTATGGAGCTTATTGTGGTCTTTTTCTTGGAGATTAGATCTTCCCTTGCTATTCCCTATGCTCTACTAATGCTAGATTAACATCCCCTCACCCCGATCTACTTCTAGACACCGTCCTTGCGCATGTCAAAAATTTTCTGAGGGGAGGGGGATTATCCGCCCCTGTCCTGGCCGGATAATCCGGCCTGGGAAGTTGCAGTTCTGTTTCCCCCGTGCAATGCGTGTCTCGAGTATATTGGTTCTGTGATGCTTTTCTAACATTTTTACAACTTCTTTTTCAGTAACTTGTGCACAGCCTCTTATCACCATGATATCCCTCTTTTGTCTACTCATAGGTGATGCTAGTCATGTTTTGGGGTTACCGAAGCGCAAGCGTCGGTTCATTCTGAATGAAGAAGGGGTGCTTGTTGATGAAGTGGCAATTTGTCAGCGTTAGAGACAGGCTGCAAGGAAAGCTGCAAAGGAAAAGCAAGCAAAAGCAAGTGCTCGCTGCAAAGGGAAAGCAACAAGACCCAACTACAAGAGCATGCCTGAGCCTGACTACATTGTAGTGCGGCGCAATGATTGGTACACAACCGCACCCCGTGATGAAGATATTGAGGACCATGGTTTTTGGTGTGAGGAGCAGTGGTTCATCTTCCATGATGTCTATGAGAATCTAAAGAACCCAACTCATCCTATGCATGCGATTGATCTTCCTCACCTTCGGAGCAAGACCTACTTTGATGATGCTATTTCTGTGATTGAGAGGGTGGGGTTGACTGAGCTGGCTGTTCTGAAGTGCAACTATAATCCTCACCTCATCATGCAGTTCTATGCCACTCTAGTGATCATGCCTAATGAGCGGAAGACCATGAAATGGATATCTGGATAGAATTATTGTGAAGCGGATTTCTCTGTGTTTGCCTCTCTTTTGGGCTATGCTTCTGATGGGGAGAATCCCATGGGTCGCCGTGTTCACTCTCTAGGGACGAAGCCTGACAAGGACAAGCTTTATGATCTTTATGACTCCACCGGTGTTGTCGGCTTCATCAATGGTTTGCTTCCACTTTATGATCAGCTTGTCCATATTTTCAGAGAGAACATTGCCCCTAGTGGAGGTAACAATGATGCCATCCGCACCTCGCTTGTTGATCTTCTTTACCTTGCCCATGAGTGTGCTTATTCTAGCAACCCGGATGAGGATTTCACCTTGGATGTGATGGACTTTATCTACCATGAGATTAAGGATGCCATTATTCAGAGGAACACGCTTCCATATGCTCCCTACATTATGTTCCTTATCAAGCATTGCCTTTAGGAGTTTGATCTTAGTGATGATTGCGAGGTGCACAAAGTCAAGAGGCACTATATCAAGAGGAAGAAGCTGGCTGCCCCTTCCACTGCTTATCCCAGTATATTCATGGCTAACGCTAGGACAAGTGCTCCTTCTCATGCTCAGAGGGACACTGCCACTACCATGAAGAGAGAAGTCAAGAAGCTCAGTTGGTTTAAAAGGAATGTCCTCTGCATGAAGGTTGAGATCCATCGTGAGAACTATCAGGCCTACGTTGAGAGGAAGGCTATTCAGGATTCTCAACAGCTGATCTTACACAAGCTTAGTGGGGCACAGTCTGCCGAGCCCACTCCTACTCCTGCTACTTCCTATGCAGCGTGGAACACTGATTGCTATAACTGGTGCGATATGGAGCAGCACCTCTTTGCACCACCAGATGCCCCTGCAGGAGATGTGGATGAGGATATTGAGGAGGTTGAAGAGGACGTGGACGATGACACTAATGCTTCAGGTGAATGTGGCAACAGACAGTCCTTGTGCGTGGTGAATGACCAGCCCGTTGGGAACCCCAAGAGGAAGGTATGATGAGTGCAGCGGCTAGTTTTCCCTCAGTTAAGAAACCAAGGTTTAATGTCGATCTTGAAGAAGAGAGACGGTGACGACTGAAGGTGTTTGTGGAACCTGCACACACACAAACAAATACTTTGTCCCCAACTTGCGATGAGGTTGTCAATCTCACCGGTTTGCTTGAAACAAAGGTTATGAGTGTATCGAGTGGAAAACAGTAGTAATATGCGAGTAAAATAAATAGTGAGGGAAAAGTAAACAGGTGATTGCAATATGATTAAAATAGGACCGGGGTCCACAGTTCACTAGTGGTGTCTCTCCATAGATAAATAACATGCTGGGTAAACAAATTACAGTTGGGCAATTGATAGAATAAAGATAACGTGATATGTCAAGAAGATCACTATGAGATTTACTCTGGGCATTACAACAAAATACATAGACCGCCATCCAACTGCATCTATGACTAATAATCCACCCTCGGGGATATCATCCGAACACCCCAAAAGTATTAAGTTGCGAACAACAGATAATTGCATTAAGCAAAGTGTGTAATGTAAACAAAGCATATGCCCTTGAGCATATGAATGTTGTTTTCTCCCTAGTAGCAACAGCACATCTACCACCTTAGAGGTTTCTGTCACTCCCCCAGGTGAAATAGAGGCATGAACCCACTATCGAGCATAAATATCCCCTCTTGGAGTCACTAGCAACTACTCGGCCAAGATAGCTACTAACAACGGAGAGCATGCAAGATCATAAACAACATAGAGATAACAAAAGATATAATTCAGTACAGCAACTTAATCATAAACACCAATATTCATCGGATCCCAACAAACCAACATCATAGAATTACATAACGGTGATCTCAATCATGTAGGGCAGCTCATGAGATCTAAACATGAAGCACATGGTGGAGAAGACAACCATCTAGCTACTGCTATGGACCCATAGTCCAAGGTAGACTACTCACTCATCGCTCCGGAGGCAAGCATGGCGATGAAGAAGACCTCCGGTGGCGATTCCCCTCTCCGGCAGGGTGCCGAGAAGAGCTTCTGGACCCTCCCGATCTTCGGGTCGACGGCGGCGGCGGATCGCGATGTATTCTGGAAAACTGATCGGGCCCTTAGGTTTTTCTCATCAGGGGGTATATATAGGCGAAAGTACGATGTCAGAGAAGGGACCACGGCCCCTCACGCGGGCCCGGCGCGGCCAGGGGGGTGGCCGCGCCGCCCCTGTGTGTGGGGGCCACGTGGCCCCCCTCCGTCAGGTCTTCGGATGTTTGGGAGCTTCCCCGTGAAATATGACTTCAGGAACTTGTTTCGTCCAATTCCGAGAATATTTCCTGTGTATCACTTCTGAAACACAAAAACAGCAGAAAACAGGAAACTGGCACTGTGGCACTTCGTTAATAGGTTAGTTCCGGAAAATGTATAAAAGTACCACTAAGTGTAACGAAACAATATACAAATGGTGTAAAAACAAGCATGGAGCATCAAAAATTATAGATACGTTTGAGACGTATCAAGCATCCCCAAGCTTAACTCCTGCTCGTCCTCGAGTAGGTAAGTGATAACAAAAGAATAATTTTTGAGGTGACATGCACCTACACAATCTTGATCATATATGTAAGCATTGATGAGCTGGGATCAATAGAACTTAAAACATGGGCATGAAAGATATAATCATGACAATAAGAACTTAGCAACCATGTTGTAAACATGCAAATGAACACAAACAAAAGATCATGATAATGAAACAATGAAAGTCAAACGTGTGTTCAAATCATAAGGAAAAACATACAAATGGTTTTCAGCTTGTCCTTCAAAGAGAGCAAAACATAAATGCATAGGACACCTCAAAGTTTAAGAGGGCGACTAGATACAAATAATTTAAGAACAAGTGAAACCAACAATATGAGTCAATCAATGAACTTTGGGACAATGCATATCACACTAAGAATGACAACTATGCTCTCTTAATGGTGCATAAAGAAAGAAGGTGGTGACTCAACATAAAAGTAAAAGAAAGGCCCTTCGCAGAGGGAAGCAGTGATTGCAAGTTTTATAACCTTCAAAAATTATGGTACTTACCGGCTTTGAGCTCTCATTGCCCCCATCATAAGCATCTTGAATGGTTAAAGTTAATGCGAGAACAGTTATGATGCATATGCTTGACAAATCATAAGTTGAAAACCTCGTGTCCCGTGAATACGAGTACCCAAACCATGCTAATTTACTTAGAGTCCCAAGCAAGGCTCTTGTCATTGTAAGTATATGCATATCATTGAGAACCGCCAATGGGGTACCTCCGTGCCCGATGACATGGAACAAGCCCACACCAAAATGACAGGACAAGCAGACAATGAACACCTCGACATCTCTTTTATTTGCTATATTGTTTAGCTTTTTATTGTGAGATGCGTCGTCGAATGTTCACCATGGGTATGCTGCAAATTTCCACCATGAATTATGCATGGCTTAGATTGGCGGCCCGGCGTTTCCCTAACACATATAAAAACTCCATGATCCTCACAAGGTTCCCAATTCATTTCACACAGCGGGCATCCATAAACAAAAGATCACGATATCAACTCAAATAAGAAGTGCAATGTTGAAAGCTTGCCCCATGACAGCATGGCTGGGCTAGAATCCAACTTACAACTTGCAAGCATAACAACTCAGCATAAAAGACCACAATGTCAAATTTTTAAGAACAGGAAAAAGTAAAGTGTGCCTTCCGGTTCGTGAGAGCTTTACTGACCGAATTTCGCATAACACTGGTAAGAGTTTAATTTGAAGAGAAAATAAAAGCAAGTCAAATTTACTTGGAATAGCAAATTGCTAATAGGTATGTATGGTGGACACAATGGAAAACTTTGGCTTTTAGGAGTTGGATGCACGAGTAGAGCTCATACTCAGTACAAGGCGAGGGCTAGCAAAAGACTGGGAGCGACCAACTAAGAGAGCAATAATGGCCATAATCATGCAAAGCGACAAAACGACATTAAAAGAAGCATACGATGGCATCAAAAGTCAAAAACTAAATGATCATGAAGGCTAATGGCGACTTTGGAAGAGTCTAACATGTGTGAGCATGCGCCAAGTCAACCCAAATAAAGCATCAAGGAGAAACCAAAATAATGCTTCCATACAATAAAAACAACGCATGATTTTTTTTCAAAGGCTCATTAAGCAATCTCAGTTATTTGAGACAAGTCATGCTACAGCAAAACCACTAAGCATACTATCAAAAAGACATCAAGCATGACATGAAAAAGCCTAAGCCGCAGTCTACACAAGCTCCTTCTTGTACCACTTTTTTGCACAAAGCTTTTTCTCTTTTCCAACACCATTTGAAATTTTTATAAACACCTCTTTTGATGAAAACCAATGAAGATCAGAGGCAAAAATACACCTTGATGAAAAGATATGACAAGATCTGAACGCAAATCAAGGCGAAAACGAAAACCAAAAGCAGTAGCAGAAAAAGTAGAACGCTCGATTTTTAATAAGAGTGAAAACTAGAGCATTCTTTGCAAATGAAAACGAGTACATCTCCTCCAACGGAAATTTGTTGGGGTCCAACCATTTATTGCAGCAAACAAACAAACTAAACCAACTAAGAAAACTAAAACAACTGACGCTCCAAGAAAAACACATAGTGCATGAAGCAATAAAAATATAGTGTTTTGAAAGGTGACCTGATTTTTGCCGATGAAGAAGGGGTGCCTCGGGGGCATCCCCAAGCTTTGACGCTTGTACTTCTTGGATATTTCTTGGGGTAATGCATGGGCATCCGCAAGCTTGAGCTTTTGTCCATTCTTCAACTCATCTCATCATTCTCCAATCCCTACACTTGAAAACTTCCTTCATACAAAACTAAACACAATTCTATTAGGAACATTAGTGTAAGCATAAAATATATTCAACCTCTTTTAGCTTCAGGTTTCAACTCAAAACCACCACATATAAATTATATAATACTGTAGCAACTTCCACAAGAGTTCCAAGATAAAAAAGAACTCAAAAGAAAGCGATAAAGTGGCAAAAACAAATATTGGCAGAAATCTGTCAAAACTGAACAGCTGATAATGGACGAATTTTTGAGGGATTTTCTGTTGCTCAAATAAAAAAGTGTTCAACTAAGAAAAGTTTGGATATAACCTGGGGCATATGCACAAGAAATCGCAGGTCCAAAATATAAACAGAGAATTTTTACGAATTTTTACGGTACAGCACCGAAAACAGTTTCAGGACAGCAATAACCCCAAATCTTTACCTCGCTCAAATTAGAGGCTTCTCTTGGCACAAAAACGAAATAAACAAGATAAAGAGCGGTCATTACAGTAGTAATGACTTCCAAGACTCAAATAAAAGAAAAAGTACTGTAAAGTAAACATTGGGTTATCTCCCAAGAGTGCTTTTCTTTAACGCCTTTGAGCTAGGCGCAGAAAAGTGCGAATCAAGTAATATCAAGTGATGAAGCATCAAGCTCATAATTTGCTCTAAGAATAGAGTCAAAAAGTAATTTCTTTCTTTTCCTAGGGAAGTGTTCCATACCTTTCTTTAGTGGGAATTGATACTTGATAGTGCCTTCCCTCATATCAATGATAGCACCTACAGTTCGAAGGAAGGGTCTTCCCAAAATAATAGGACATGAAGCATGGCATTCAACGTCCATAACAAGAAAATCAACAGGAACAGGGTTATTGTTAACCACAATAAGAACATCATTAATCCTTCCCAAAGGTTTCTTCTTAGCAACATCAGCAATAGGAACATCAAAATAACATTTTTCAAGCGGTGGTAAATCAAGCATGTCATAAATCTTTCTAGGCATGATGGAAATACTAGCACCTAGATCACATAAACCATGACAATCATAACCATTAACATGCATATCAATGATGGGTTCCCAACCATCTTCTAACTTCTTGGGAACAGAGGCTTTTTGCTCCAACTTTTCATCCCTAATCTTTATAAGAGCATTGGTAATATGCTTAGTAAAAGCAATATTTAAAGAACTAGCATTGGGAGTCAAAGCAAGCTTTTGCAAGAACAAAATAACTTCAGATATATTGCAGCCATCAACATCAAAATCATTAAAGGAAATAGAGCTATCATCTCCCACACTTCGAAAAATTTCAGCACTCTTTTGAGAAAAAGTTTTGGCAGTTTTAGGCTTTTTAACACAAGGAGTGGGAGTTTTCTCTACACCAATCAAAGTAAGAGGGTTGCTACCAGTAGGAACAACATCATTAGAGGTAGTAATAGTACATACCTTCATCTCTCTAGCCATCTCATCTTCTCTTTCCCACCTGGCATGCAATTCCGCTAACAATCTAATATTTTCATCAATTCTAACTTGGGTAGCATTAGCGGCAGCAACAACATTGCTCACATTCACATCATTAGGAAACACTTTTAATTTCAGAAGTTCAACATCATGAGCAAGGCTATCAACTTTAGAAGCAAGAATATCAATTTTGCCTAACTTTTCCTCAACAGTCTTGTTAAAAGCAGTTTGTTTACCGATAAAGTCCTTGAGCATTACCTCAAGCTCGGAGGGCGCGGCCCTAGTGTTGTTGTAGGAATTACCATAAGAATTACCATATCCATTACCATTGGTAGAAGGATACGGCCTATAATTGTTACTAGCAAAATTGTTCCTATAAGCATTGTTATTAAAATTGTTATTTCTAATGAAATTCACATCAACTTGCTCTTCTTGAGCAACCAGAGAGGCTAGAGGAACATTATTAGGATCAACATGAGTCCTATCATTAGCAAGCATAGCCATAATTGTATCAATCTTATCACTCAAGGAAGAGGTTTCCTCAACAGAATTTACCTTCTTACCTTGTGGAGCTCTCTCGGTGTGCCATTCGGAATAATTTACCATCATGTTGTCGAGTAGCTTTGATGCGGCGCCCAAGGTAAGGGACATAAAGGTGCCTCCAGCAGCTGAATCAAGTAGGTTCCTTGAAGAAAAATTCAGTCCTGCATAAAAAGTTTGGATAATCATCCAAGTAGTCAGTCCATGAGTGGGGCAATTCTTTACCATAGATTTCATTCTTTCCCAAGCTTGAGCAACATGTTCATTATCAAACTGAGTAAACTTCATAATATTGCTGCGCAAAGCTATAATCTTAGCAGGAGGATAATATCTACCAATAAAAGCATCCTTACACTTAGCCCATGAATCAATACTATTCTTAGTCAAAGACAGCAACCAATCTTTAGCCTTTCCTATCAAAGAAAAAGGAAACAGCTTGAGCTTAATAATATCACTATCAACATCTTTATATTTCTGCATCTCACATAGCTCAACAAAATTGTTGAGATGAGCTGCAACATATTCAGTACTAGCACCAGAAAATTGCTCTTTCATAACAAGGTTCAATAAAGCAGGCTTGATCTCATAAAAGGTGGTAGCAGGAACAGTTGGTGCAATAGGAGTGCAGATAAAATCACTATTGTTCATGCTAGCAAAGTCACACAACTTGGTGTTTTCAGGAGTACCCATTTCAGCAAAACGAAAGTAAACAAGTAAAAACAGCTACCAAGGATTCTAATTTTTTTTGGATTTTTGATATAAAGCAATGCAGGTAAAATAAAATAAAGTAAAGCAAAACAAATAACAAAGTAAAGAATGTGTGTGCGAAGAACTCCCCTCGCAGAAGTCTTCTCTCTTCCCCGGCAACGGCGCCAGAAAAGTAGCTGATGCTTCAGGTGAATGTGGCAACAGACAGTCCTTGTGCGTGGTGAATGACCAGCCCGTTGGGAACCCCAAGAGGAAGGTATGATGAGTGCAGCGGCTAGTTTTCCCTCAGTTAAGAAACCAAGGTTTAATGTCGATCTTGAAGAAGAGAGACGGTGACGACTGAAGGTGTTTGTGGAACCTGCACACACACAAACAAATACTTTGTCCCCAACTTGCGATGAGGTTGTCAATCTCACCGGTTTGCTTGAAACAAAGGTTATGAGTGTATCGAGTGGAAAACAGTAGTAATATGCGAGTAAAATAAACAGTGCGGGAAAAGTAAACAAGTGATTGCAATATGATTAAAATAGGACCGGGGTCCACAGTTCACTAGTGGTGTCTCTCCATAGATAAATAACATGCTGGGTAAACAAATTACAGTTGGGCAATTGATAGAATAAAGATAACGTGATATGTCAAGAAGATCACTATGAGATTTACTCTGGGCATTACAACAAAATACATAGACCGCCATCCAACTGCATCTATGACTAATAATCCACCCTCGGGGATATCATCCGAACACCCCAAAAGTATTAAGTTGCGAACAACAGATAATTGCATTAAGCAAAGTGTGTAATGTAAACAAAGCATATGCCCTTGAGCATATGAATGTTGTTTTCTCCCTAGTAGCAACAGCACATCTATCACCTTAGAGGTTTCTGTCACTCCCCCAGGTGAAATAGAGGCATGAACCCACTATCGAGCATAAATACCCCCTCTTGGAGTCACTAGCAACTACTCGGCCAAGATAGCTACTAACAACGGAGAGCATGCAAGATCATAAACAACATAGAGATAACAAAAGATATAATTCAGTACAGCAACTTAATCATAAACACCAATATTCATCGGATCCCAACAAACCAACATCATAGAATTACATAACGGTGATCTCAATCATGTAGGGCAGCTCATGAGATCTAAACATGAAGCACATGGTGGAGAAGACAACCATCTAGCTACTGCTATGGACCCATAGTCCAAGGTAGACTACTCACTCATCGCTCCGGAGGCAAGCATGGCGATGAAGAAGACCTCCGGTGGCGATTCCCCTCTCCGGCAGGGTGCCGGGAAGAGCTTCTGGACCCTCCCGATCTTCGGGTCGACGGCGGCGGCGGATCGCGATGTATTCTGGAAAACTGATCGGGCCCTTAGGTTTTTCTCGTCAGGGGGTATATATAGGCGAAAGTACGATGTCAGAGGAGGGACCACGGCCCCTCACGCGGGCCCGGCGCGGCCAGGGGGTGGCCGCGCTGCCCCTATGTGGGGGGGCCACGTGGCCCCCCTCCGTCAGGTCTTCGGATGTTTGGGAGCTTCCCCGTGAAATATGACTTCAGGAACTTGTTTCGTCCAATTTCGAGAATATTTCCTGTGTATCACTTCTGAAACACAAAAACAGCAGAAAACAGGAAACTGGCACTGTGGCATTTCGTTAATAGGTTAGTTCCGGAAAATGTATAAAAGTACCACTAAGTGTAACGAAACAATATACAAATGGTGTAAAAACAAGCATGGAGCATCAAAAATTATAGATACGTTTGAGACGTATCAGACACTGCTGCTGACGGCTTCAACGACTTCGATGACTGGGAGGAGTGATCGCTTTGGGACGTGTAGCATCGCTCTTCTCCCTTTTTGGTGTCTCGATGCCAAAGGGGGAGAAGTAGTTCTATTTAGGTATCTATCGGGGTTTGCATGGGTTGGGCAGAAGCTTGAGCGTTTATCACTCTTTTAGCGCTTATGTTCCTTCTTCTATCTATTTGCTTTGTGTTTGGAACATTATTTGTGTCGTGTATGCTACTATGTTCTAATCGTGCTATGTGGAACAATATGTATGATATGTGAGACTATTTGTGCTATTATGACCTACTATGTGCTATTTATGGGTTTCCGTGTGTGGGGATTGATATGGAATTCGGTTTTCACGGCATTCTCATTCTCCGAAATTCATGATGATTGAGTCTTTTATCTTGAGTGGTATGATTCTGCCAAACTCTCGCCTCGATCTATTTCTTGTTATAGTCTATATTGTTCTTTGCAAAATTGTGGCACTTATATATTTGTGGGGTTTCTCCAAACCTAGATGTGGTGCTCTTGTATTTCATTACTTTCTTTCTAGGTGCACACATTTAGGGGGAGCTTTGCTCCTTGTTCTAAAGGCCTTGTGCTCGGTATATTTTGATTCCCTTGCAAATCATATTGTTGTCATCTAACACCACTAGGTTTTTCAGTTTGAAGAAAATGGCTAAGGACTCTGGTCGGCATCACCCAGATAGGGGGCTAGATTATTTGGCCGGATATTTCATCCAGGGCCGGATAATCCGCCCCCCTCAAGAAATCAGCAAAAACGGCTAAGGACTCAGGTCGACGTCACCCAGATAGGGGGCGGATTATTTGGCCGGATATTTCATCCAGGGCCGGATAATCCGCCCCCCTTGAGAATTCGACAAAAATGGCTAAGGACTCAGGTCGATGTCACCTAGATAGGGGGCGGATTATTTGGCCGGATATTTCATCCAGGGCCGGATAATCCGCCCCCTCGAGAATTCGACAAAAATGACTAAGGACCCAACTCTGTGTCATCCAGAAGCCGAGCCAGATTATTTGCCGGAGATTTCATCTCCTGGCTGGATAATCCGGCCGGCCAGATTATCCGCCCTACTTCTGGCTGGATAATCTGGCCTCCCGATGCAGCAACGACTAGATCTCGGGAGGGGCTATAAATACCCCTCCCATTCTTTCACCTCAAGATGCTCGTCCTCATCAAGAATAGGACACTATTTGGAGCCACTCAAATCCCTAGATCTCCACCTTCAACCACCCAAAGTCCTAGATCTTTGGGGAATCGAAGGAGGAGGCACCGATCTACATCTTCACCGAAGGAATTTCATTTCCCTCTCCATTAGTTTGGGGAATTTGTGCCTAGTGGTTCCTTGGAAGCACTAGGTGTTGTATTGTTGATTACTCTTGTCTTAGTGGTGTTCTAGCCTCCGTGGCATTCTTGGGATCCTCCAATTGAGTTGTGGATGTGTGCCCCAAGCTCCGTGTAAGGGTTTCATTGGTCCCCCCAATACCATCGCTTAGTGGAAACGAGCTAGCCTCCGTGGCTTGCTCACTGGAGAATAAGGTGAGCCTCCGTGGCATTGGTCGACTCCGTGTCACCACACCTCTCCAACATAGACGCACTTCCCCTTAAAAGGAAGGAACTATGGGAATGCATCCTTGTGTCTCCGGTCTCCACTTCTCGGTTACTTTGTTCCCTTACTTGTATTTTGTTTTCTACATATTACTTGCTTGCTTGTCACTTTTAGGAAATTCACCTAGTTGCACATCTAGTGAATTTACTTTGTGTCAAGCCTTAAAATTGAAAAAGATTAAAAATTGGATTAGCGCCTATTCACCCCCCTCTAGTCGCCCTATCGATCCTTTCATGAATGCTTTCCTTTGTTTCCAGCAACGGCGGCAGAAAAATAGTCTTGATGACATTAGCAAGTGTGCCACTTTGTTGGGACTCCAAGTGCAGAGTGTTGTAGCAACCGAATATTCCCCATAAGGGTGACTCAGGGTTTAATATCAAACTCTTGGGGAATAGTTGAAAAAGATCTCTTTGTTCTTGTCAGGCAACTTGCAAAACAATTTCCTTGTCTTGTGTCCCCAACTCCACCGAGTGGTTGTCAAGCACAAGGTTTCGAAATAAGTACAGCTAACAAAATAAAATAACAAAAAATAAACTAAGACCAATGCTATAAAGTAAAGATATTTTTGGGGTTTCAGTGTAGTTGCAGAAGGTATTTTTTTTCAG
Organism: Dactylis glomerata; assembly: GCA_007115705.1. Lineage (NCBI taxonomy): Eukaryota > Viridiplantae > Streptophyta > Magnoliopsida > Poales > Poaceae > Dactylis > Dactylis glomerata. The sequence continues at coordinate 3,252,346 of QXEO01000380.1, forward strand.
TATTTTCGGATTTAATTAAGACTAAAAATAAAAATACATGTGGAAGCATTGGAAAGGTGTTTCTTATAGTTAAAATTGGACCGGGGTTCATGAGTTCACTTGTCTACTCTCTCATAAAAGTGTGGTGGCATTAAGCACAAGATAAATGATCGAAACAACAACACGAATTTATAATGTTACTTGATAAGTATTCATATGGGCATCACATTCTAACATGAAGATGATACTACACATCTTACTTATACTCCACTAGAAAGAAATAACCTTCAAGCAATCTAGTATTAAGAATTAACAAAGTATAGCCTTAGGTACTTTGATATGATGACGAACAACAAATATGCTATCACTTGGACATATTACAATAGAACCAAGTCCATGAATGTCAATTTAGGATTCTCAGCTGTCACTAAGAATTTTAGCACATGCATTCTTTTTCTCCCTAATGAGGTAGAATTGGTAAACACCATAGCAGAACATGAAATTACTGTCACAATTCACTACTACTACCAAGTTACTCCAACTAATACACACAATCCCCCACACATGCTCTCGCATACTAGTTGGATCAGAACAAGTAATAAAGAACGGGATAATAGTATGCATCTACTCATACATCAAGAACATGATAAAGATTCACATCTCATAGATCATCCAATAAAATAAGGATCCACCACATAGGAATTACATAATATGGCCATAATCTTGTTGGGCAGCTCATATGGCATCTAAATATCATAGCACAAGAGAGAGATAGAACAAGCTACTGCCACAAACCCATAGTATAGAGGTGGACTATTCCCTCTTCATCATGGTGACGGTGTTGGTGATGTCGGAGAGGTTGGAGAAGCGACTAGGGGCGACTCCGGTAGTGTTTCTCCCTCCAATCTTCGCTAGAATAACCTCTCTTTAGTAGTTTCGTATTTCTCTGTCGCCTCCTCAAGGGAACACCTCACGGGGTCTTTATATAGGACTTTATAGGTCAAGCTGAGCAATCTGGAGTGAAGACGGACGACATCGGAGGTCCGAGGACCAAACGGACCTGGGTGGCGTGGCCTGGCCTGGGGCCCGCGCCACCTGGTCTTGTTTGGGCCTAGGTGCCCCCCTCACATGCTTCTTCTTCTCATAGTGCTTCTCATGTAAAAACATTAACACTAGAAAAAGCCTCGATCAATTTGAGTTTCAGAAGGTCCCTAAAACGTCAAAATACACAAAACAAGTTTTTCCTGTTATGAAGAGTTATAACCAAAATAAGGGGGATCGATGGAAAATTCTCATAAATCAATGCAAAGCATGATTATAACATCTCATAACATCTTAATATGTTGGAATATGCATCAATAAACTATAAAGTTCATGTATGAATTTTGCATACATCAACACCTCACATATTCCATATAATAAAATCAACAAACAAGACGTAGGTCTTTACCGGATCATCGCCATAGGCTGAACATGTATAAATCTTGTGTGCCTTAAGGTTGTAAGAGCATCCCTAGTGGGAGCCCTCAAAGCCCCCCAAACAGGCTTTGGGGGCTCGGGTGGAAAAATTCCCCGCACCGGAAGGCCCAAAACATTGCCACAATTACTGATGACCTCGAAATCTGACCGACACTATCGTGCCAAACCCTTTGCAAGGGGTTGGACAGAGCGCGCATCACATTGGAATGGCCACACGGGGCCGCCCTATCAGCCGCATAGCCCAGCTAGTCAAACAAAAAAGGACCTAGCACCAGGCTGCTCATCTCCCGAGGCGACGACCCACATGTCGTCTGTGCCGACGAGCAGGTGTTAATGGCGAACCAACCGATGCCATAAAAATTGCCCGTTGGCCACACGCCACCGCCCACCCTCACTCCTCACATCGCCTTTGCTCCATTGCCCGCCCACGGCCCGTCTCCTGAGTCCAACGCCCACAACACCGTTGCCATGTTGCATAACCATGAAGCCGGCGGGAGCGGAGCCGGACGACGAGCAAGTCATGGCACTTCACCGTGTTCGTGCAATCTGTGCATCTGGGAGGTGTACGTGCTGTACGAGCACCGCCTCCTTGTTCCGTCGGACTGGAGGTTGCCAAGCGGATGAAAGATCTCCGTCGGCGGCTGCATGGTGCCTCCCCTCCCGGAGGGCGCCGACCAGGAGCCACGGAGAGCTGATGCCCGAGGCACAGGCATACCCCAGCTGGGCCGCCGACAGTGCGCTCTGGCTCCCCCTCTTTGCCGCTGAGAGAGAGGTCGAGCTCACCGCCGTGTATGGGTCGTACGGCAGCCCCTTCAACCGCCTCGGGCGCCATGCCGCCTAGGACGGCGTCGACGTTGACCACATCCTTGCCGAGGGCGGGTACGTGCAAAGGTACCTGGTGCGTGGCCACCCGTGACGCCCGCAGTATCTTCCGCAGCTGCATGACCTGAGCGCGGCCGACCGGCCCGTCGTCCTAGTGGCGCCGTGATTGAACTGGACGACGAGCGCTCCAGCGGCAAGGACAACGAGATCTCGTCGTCTTTGAGTGACCCAGAAGTGATGATAGGACAACGACACCCAACTCGTCTAGAGCGTGTTTGACCGCCGCTAGGGTTTGGTTTAGGGCCAATTTCGTTTAAATATGTATCTGTTTATGTATGTTTGAATGAATTTCGTATTTAAATTTTATTTGAAGTGCGGTTTAATAAGAGAACACCGGTGTGGAAGCTAGCTCCGCAAGCGCCGGCAGTTTTTTCCGACGCCCTCGCCAAAATCGGCAGGGGAACAACTGCGAGGGGAGAAACAGGAGCTCGCCCTCGCCAAAATCGGCCCGAGGAGCGACCCAGAACGAACGAACCCACACTGGCGGCCGTTCCCCTCGCCGGCCGACGGCTTTGGAGACGAAGACGAGGAGGAGGCAGAGGAGTGCCGTATTTGGCGCCTCCGGTCATAGGCGGGATGTCCCCCTCCGCCATCCCCACGACTGCCCTGGCTGCATCCGCTTCATCCATGAAGCCATCCAAAATCCCCAAGGTGAGAGCCACTAATCCTTCGCCAAACCCTTCAGATCTCTCAATTCAGACTACGGAAACCCAAATTTGAGGAGCAGTGGGTATGCCGATGGGATCCAAATAATTCATGTTGTTTGTTCTTCCATATTCCATTATTCCTGTACTCTAGCGATAGGTTCTGTTGGTTCTACATAGGTTATTTAGTATTTTAGTTGGTTCTACGTAGCAACAGAATTGTAGTACGGTAGGTTCAGTTAGTATAGGTGTTCAGTTAGAATCACCACAGTTAACTCCAATGCAGATTGATGCATTTATTCAGATTGATGACTAACTTAACTGCATATTGATTTATCTATGTATCTTTTAGTACAAATTCATAGTTTCACATCGTTTTCCTCACTCTTTTCATGCCAAAGTTTTTCGGCACCTCTCTGTTTATTTGCTCATAGTCAGACACTGAATCTTGCAGTGTTTGTTTCTTTCAGAGAAGTGAGGGAGTAGCAAGAGCAGGGCAGAAGATGGCAGGCCGCAGGGAAGCCAGTTCATCTGTTTCTATGGATGAGGTGAATTGCAGTCATGCTTGATCAGTTAATTTTTTATTAAAAATTGTTGGTCTGATCGTAAGTGCTGGAGTTAGCTGTTGGCAATTGTTTGGTGAAATTGTATTGGTCCATGTAGATAGTATTGATTCACTGAACAATTCTAATGGAGTTAGCAGTGGAAGAAGTTTGAATCAGTAGTGTTACACTGTTACGTCACCCAAGTTAATCATGGGCAAATTATAAATCCTAAGGAAACACCACATCATGCAGATCTCTATAAATTCATCTGTGTGGTGCAGTGCTAAATCCTTTGGATTCATTAGTCAACTATTTCAAGAGTCATTAAAAAGAGCAACATTCTTTCGGTGCAATGCACAGGCACTTTTGCTAGTCTAGATAAGAGACACATGTTCTTTGGAGTCTCGTCGCTGCAAAGCATTTTTATACTCCTTCTTAATCATCATAATGAATCTCCTTTTGCGGACCCTCATATTGCGTGCACGTTTTAAATCTAGAACCGTGGCGCGATGGAATCGTGGCTGTCCTTTTAGATTTGGACGGCCAGGTTTTTTTCGAAAAACGAAGGATTTTTTTTTTGCTTGGCCCACACACCGCGTCGCGCCAGCATGCTATGGCTGACAAGTTCGGCCCTCATATTTTTCACCACCTTTTGGATATCAAGCATATGAGGGAAAAATAAAGGGTAGAATCGCAGAAAATTATACTACGTCACATGCTGTAAGAGAGAACTGGCCGACCTGCTGCTGGATGGAGCACGCTTGGTCCGGAATCGGACCAGCCGCGGCCTTGCTCTTGTTGACACGAGAGGGTGGGCTGGCGCGCTGGGCGCCGAAGGAACCGACCGTCATAGGCAACCCAAGGACCTGCGGGCAATAAAAGAGGGTGCCGGCACGTGCTCCGTTTTTGGGGCGCGGCTCTGCCCAGCCACGTCCCCCGAACGGCCCTCCTAAATAGAATTGCAATGCAAAAGATAATATGAAAATAGGACGTTAAAAAATTCAGCGATGCGATCAACTTCCCGCCGCCAACACCCTTACAGTCAGGCCAAAATATTACATCATATCGCAAATACGTCGAATCAAATCGCCGGAGGCGGCTGTGTGGCGCCCAGATCCTCCGGCGTTGTCGTCTGCTGATCGGCCATGGTCAGAGCCCGGTGTCGTCCCTAACATCATCTGCCCGGCCATGGTCGCAACGCTCGTCGTCGGCGTCGTCCGGCGTAGTCCCATCTCTTGCTAGATGGAAGAGCATGTGCACGGCCTTCACCTCGTCGTCCATGCTCGATGTCTCAGCGGTCAAGATCATGAAATCTTCCTTCCTCTTCTTCACCTCCATCTCGTCCTCTAGAGCTCGATCGTCCCCGTCTTCTCCATCATCCCGTCCGGCTTCTTCGGCGGCGGCTGCCTCCGCGTCTTCTTCTTCGGCGGCGGCTGCCTCCACGGCTTCACGAACTCTGCAGCCGCGGCGGCCTTCTTGTTATATTGTGATCCAAATTTAATGAGAAGGCTAACGGCGGAGCGAAGCGAGGCCTGTCACCGGAAGGCTTGGGCCGAAGCGAAATAGCACCCTGACGCGGCACCGCATCGCCCGCTCCTGACCCGCGCTCCTTCTACGGGGACGATGCCTGGCGGTCTCTCCGGCACCACCCCAAGAGACCGTTCCACGTCGCTCCCGCCAGGTGAATCATACTGATACCACCAAAATTCCACCAAGCCTACATACGAGTTGCATCTACTAATATTGTACGGTTGAGTTATTAGATGTTCGTCGAAGGGTTAGGATTCTTTGGAGGATTTCCTCGAATTAAAACTTGCCTTCATTGATCTTTTTATACTCCTCCCTCAGTTTCAGGTGTTAGTATTAGGCATGAATATTGACTGTTGACCGGTCCCACAAATAGTGCTGAACTTTTTAAGATTTTGATATACTAATTACGTGGAATAGTCATGACGATGATATCTTAAAGTGTTTGTATCATACATAAATATGACTCTTAACTACTGCGAATAGACTACTGATATTTGCACATTGTGATCCTAATGTAGAAAAACTGTTAGCGCATGCTTGGAAAAATGCTTCATGTTTAGTCTAGCCGCTTCTTTGTGTTATTATTCCCCCATAAATGTGGGCCCCATTTACTTACTTTTCCCTGCATATCTTATAAATCCCCAACTTTGTCGAGATATAATTCCTTAGTTAGTGTTTAGTCTTGTACCTCCCTCGGCAAAGGAATTGTGATAAGTAGAGGGCTTTTAAATAAGCGACAGAAGAACAATAGAGATATAGCCTAATATACATCAAAACTCATATTTCGAAACGTTTTCATCACTACAATACATATCCATTGGTTATATGAATGAGCGACATGCTTAATAGTTAAATACGCTTCTATATACCAAAAGAGCAGCGGGAGGAAAAATAGGCCATGGCTGTTCTTGCAGAAAAATCCAATAATCTGGTCATCATCTTTGCTTGCAGTTCTAATTTAGAAATGTGTGTTGTGTTGTCATGCATTCTGGTTACCTCCTCGTTGCAAACTAACAAAACTATAATATTTTCCGGAGGGACCATTTGACATGAGGGATGAGTGTGTGCCCTTCTCCACAACAATTCCTTTGTCGAGCACAGCAATCAGGTCACAGTTTTGGATTGTTCCGAGCCTGTGAGCCACCACCACGCTTGTCCTGCCAACCATCACTCGCTCCAGTGCCTCTTGTACCACCTTCTCCGACTGGCTGTCCAACGCACTAGTAGCCTCATCCAGTAGCAAGATAGTTGGGTTCTTCAGGATGGCACGAGCAATTGCAATCCGCTGCTTCTGCCCTCCTGACAGCTGAATACCTCTGTCACCACACGATGTGTCATATCCATCCTTGAGGTTGCTGATAAAGTCATGTGCATTGGCGGACCTTGCTGCATTCTCAATTTCTGCCTCACTTGCTGTTTCTGTGCCATACATAATGTTCTCCTTGATCGTGCCTGCAAATAGAGTTGGCTCCTGGCTGACTAGTCCAATGTGTTGTCGCAAGGCTCGAAGATTATATGTTTTGATATCCCTGCCATCAATCTCTACCATTCCCCTATGTGGGTCATAGAACCGCTCTATAAGCCCGATGATGGTTGACTTGCCTGAGCCACTTTGCCCAACAAGGGCTGTTGACTTCCCTGGTTGAACGCTTAATGAGAATCCTTTGAAGATGATCACATCTGGCCTTGACGGGTATGCAAAGTCGACTCCTCTGATGTCCACCTCACCTTTGATCTTATCTGGCTTGTATCCCTCAGGTCTGTCAGGGTCAATTTCTGTTACCCGGTCAAGAACAGCAAACACTGAAGTGACTGCATCAGCACCCTTAGCTAGGTCTGTTGTCATGGCAGCTGCATCAGCAATCGCACGCCCCGTTGTTGCTAGAATCATGAAGGTTTGAAAAAGTTCCTTCGCAGTAATGTGGTGATCAACTATGAGCCTGCCACCAAACCAGAAGTCAAGCGCCAAAGTGCATGTTATCAAGCTCATGGAGGTGCCAAGGACAAGGCCCGCAACCCATGACTGTCGGATGCTCTCTCTACATGGTCCATTCTGTGCTTGGTTGAAGAGGCCTAAGATGCGGTCCTGGGATGAGAAGGCCGTGATGGTACGGTGATTGGAGACAGCCTCAGCAGCTAGCTTGCTACTCTGGGATTGTGCCTCTACTGATTTCTTGGACATGCTCTTGAGTAAGACACGCCTAGCATAATAGCTGACTATGATGAGAGGCCGCACTGCTATCATGGCAAGGGCCAGACGCCAGGCAATGACCAGACCCATGGTGCAAGCAATAATCACTGTAGAAATTGTCTGGATTACCAGCGACATTCGATCACCCACTAGACACCTTACCTACAACAAAAACATTATGCGAGGTTAAGTATTTTTTTTTGAGAAACTGGCAGGAGCTCTGCCTTTTCATTTAGTCTGAAGAGAACTGTATAAGAAGTTAGGTAAATTTCCTTGAAGTGTCTACAAACTTATTTTTTATCTGGTACTTACATCATTGGCATCCTTGGCGAGCTGTGAGCATATGGCGCCACTGGAGTTCTCATCACGGTCGAACCAACCAATCTCGAAAGTGAGGATTTTTGTGAGCATCTGTTCCTTGATCCTCTTGGTGAGGTATTCTCCCATGGCACCAAAGTTGTAATGCTGTCCAATATTGATCAAGAATGAGAGCAGTGCAAGACCGATGAAGGTGAGTGAGTATGCCCTTGTTTTATCCCTGATTTCATTGTGATCTGTTGAGAAGTATAGAGAGATCATGCCTCCCATAGTGTATGCATAAGCAGGCTGGATGCCTCCGGACACAACTGCACTCAAGCTTCCCATAATTGCATGCCTCCACTCTGGCGCATTAAGCACAAGGAGCCTTCTGAAGGATGACAGATGAAGCTTTAGATCCTTGGAGTTGCCAGCATCACCCGCATCACCAAATGACCGGGCCAAGCTTGACCTGCTAGCCACAGAGAAGATCCTGCTAATGTTGTGGCTGCTGGACTGCCCCACAGCTGAAGTACAACCAGTTCCACTGAATTGGTCAGCCTGTTTTGATTCTCTGGTCTGCTGAAGTCTAACAAGAGATGAGTAGAGACCATTCTCATCGGCGATGAGCTCATCATGGGAGCCCAACTCCTTGACGTCACCGTATTGCATGACAGCAATCATGTCAGCATTGCGGATGGTGGAGATGCGATGTGCAATGACAATAGTCGTACGGCCCACTGAGGCCAGGTCAAGCGCCTCCTGTACAACACGCTCTGACTCAGTGTCTAGTGCGCTGGTGGCTTCATCAAGGAGGAGGATCTTGGGTGACTTCAGGATTGCTCTAGCAATAGCAATCCTCTGCTTCTGTCCTCCAGACATTTGGACACCACGCTCACCCACCTGTTTTCATTTCAGATATGGTTAATATGGTTAATACGGTCATACCAGACTATTAGAGTTGGAACCACAACTTTTTTTCACATAAAGGAAGATTGGAAAAGATTCTCATCTTAAGATGAACTAGTTTCTTGATGTGCTAACTATAATCCTCTGTAATTTCTTGTGACAAATACATCAAATCCAAGTTTGCATTGCAAAGCACACACATAATTTAGCTTAAGTTTCTTTTTTTTAACTTTTGTATGTACAACTCCGCTTTCCACTTCAAAACTGCATTTTCTCATTGGAAGAATATTCAGAAATGTCTGTGATACTTATGGAAAACTGATATGTATGTTGCAGTCTGTTAGTTGTCATTCGGCTAGGCTGGTATGCTCCTCTGATAATAGATATCTTGTGTTTCCATTTCAACTTTATAAATATCTAGTGTTCCACTTCAAAATTGCATTTTCTCATCTAGCTAGCATTGTAATGTGGGATTTCAAAACGATACGTGCATATAAATTTACCTTTTTTCATACTGTGCCTAGAAAAAATGAGCACATAAGCTGTCAATGGCAATCAAAAGTTCTGTGTTGCATGGAAGAAAAAAACAATCTCAGCTGATAAGTGAAGTATTGGTAGGAAGTCGTCTGTGTCAAGATCTATAGACACTTGGAAGCATCAGCCTCCGAGGGTCATAGCCATGTCCCTTAAAGGGTGAAATCATGTTTGTTCCATTACCGTTTCAGTTCGTTAACTGATCTCAAGTAATTATTCTACCTTGTGTGTCAATTGATCATGGACAATGGTCGTAACTGAAAGATGATAAGATTACCATCTTTAAAGGTGAGATAGGTTTTACCGGAAGATATCCTCATCTTGTGTGAGCTTTCCATTATCGTTGTGCAGTGTCTACAAACAGTGGCGGATGTAGGACTAAATCACAGGGGGTGCCAAACCCAATGTTCTTAGCTTAAATGTCATCAATAAGTATATTTTAACACATATAATACATATTAAACTATCTAATTCCTACTAGATATAAAAATCTGCATATTTTAGGGGGTGCCATGGCACCCATGGCACCCCCACTGGATACGCCCCTGTCTACAAATAGATAATAACACTTCTATCATTCTCATAGGGATATGGTTTACCCTCTCGGACTCTAAATTCCACCACTCACATGATACCGTGCTCTGATACACATGTTTGTATCTGTACTATATTCCACTAATTTTATGATTCTCGGAACTAACTCATCTCATCTTTCCATGCTAGTTTATTCATGGACGGGAATAGTTGTTCAGGAGTGCAAAGAATGGTCAATTCTGTATCAAACTAAAATGTTATGGTAAGCGTCCTGAAGGCCACTACTATTGTTTATTCTATATGGGCAATTGACATGAATATGTAGTTATGGAATCAGCTTCGCTATTAACTCGTTCTGACCATGAAGCGTCTTGCAGATTTATCTTGTTTTTCTTTTGTATTCTAAACATGCAGCTAACCATTATATTGGTCATGAATTGAAAATATGATATCTACTCAAGCTTATACACCACAATCACACCATCAAAAAATCTGACTTCTGAAAATTATTGACAAAATATGGCCCTTTTCAACACGATATTTGCATTCCAAGGCCACATGTTGCGATTCATTCCAAGGCCACATGTTGCGATTCATTCCAAGGCCACATGTTGCGGCTGCATACCAATCCTGTTTTATAAACAACGAGGAGAGCTTCCTTGGGACATGTTGGTTTTGGTTTAGTTATTCTGTTTGTTTCCGCCAGTGTTTTCCATACTTCACTCTGAAGCACCTTTATGAGACATCGTATTTCTTATCTTCTTTTCTAATTGGGTGAGACTAATTTTCCAATGGAAATTAACTTAGTTCTTAACGCCGTCAAATATCAGCTTATTGCAATTCATGATTAGCACGAATCATGAATTAAATCTAATGGTTTGGGACATTTTTCTAAGTTGCAACCTTATTTGAAATTGAAAAAAATTCGTAGCTGCAACCGGTGCCATACCTGTGCTACCAGTACAGCTGCCTTTTGAGGGTCCCGCTCGCCACCGTCGTTACAGAGGCCGCGATGGCGACGACAACTTTCTAAATCAGCTCCTGCAGCCGCCGTCCTCACCCAGGTTGGCCACAACAAGCACCGGCGTCTCGGCCTCACCTAATGATGCGGTCAAGGTTGTCCCACTCCGTCATAGGGGCGCCAGCGGCAGCGAGGAGATGTGGCGGTGGAATCCACGACCTTCGGGATAAGCTCATCGCACACCTGCGCAGCGCCAAATACCAGCCCCGCGTTCCAAGTCGTCCCATGCCCGATAGATGCCGTCGGAGTTCGATCCAGACCCTTTGCTTTTTCTGGATCCATCAATCTTTGTTCCTATTTGCTCAGGTTCTTCTTGTGGATTCTTCCGTTCTATTTCCATGTGAACATATGGTTGCAAACAATCTTGACAACAGCACTAGATTGATGTGTCCTAATGAAAACTGCTAGACTATTCATGTACAGGTCAGTTTGTAGATGTTGGTGTAATAATGAAATTGGATGTCAGCATCTCCTACTCATCAGTGTATACTGTTGTTTGTCTTACTGTCCCAGTTGTAATTATTTGGACACCCGTTAGGATCAAGCAGCTAACAGGAATTAAATCCTAGGATGTGGGATTTATCAAAGCATACTTCTTTAATTAATAGCAGCCTGGCTATACCAATAAACTTGATTTCTTGGTTGAATTAATTTATTAGTGCCTTACATCTTGCTAGCTATCTAAACAATATTGTTCTTTTGCTTTCTGCTTCTGTCTTGCAGCTAGCTGTTCAATTAGTGATATGCTCAATGGTGTTTTTTTCAGTTCTTTGGTGCAGGTGCCTTTGAATTCACAGATTTGCAATCACCAGTGGGGACTCTGCACATCTTGATGTTTTGCTCTCCGCTGATGTGCTTCTGAGTGCTGATGAGTGTGCCAGGATTGATTTCTAGATCTACGAAGCCCATAGGTTGAGTTTCTTATTCTTCCTTTAATTTGTGCAGTTAGATTTAAGAAGCAGGTTCTGAGGGATAATTACCATGCAGAAGATAGCCAGACGGCGTGGCTGCGAGGGATTGGGTAGACATAGGTTGAGGAGAATAACCAGGGAGAGATTAGATTGATTGTTCTTGCTTGATTCGATAACTTACACGACCAAGTCATTATATTTTCCTAATCTTGACACCCAAATCATTATATTTTCCTAATCTTTACTATTCCGAATTTACCTTTCCTAATCCTATCTATAACTCATCTTTCCTAATTCAAGTCGTCCCCTTCATGAACTCTTCCCTAGCCAACTCCTTCCCTGAGTCTCATTGGGAGGCAACATGTTATTGTCCACAACACTACACCCCTCTCGGACAAGCAGCTTGTCCTCAAGCTGCAGGCTGACAACCATGGTCTTGTTGCCCCACGGCTCCATGTTGCGGCACATCAAGAGTCACCTCAATTGTACTCAATGCCACCACAGGTGCTGCTTCAGGTTGTGTCGCCGCTGCTAGATCTTATGCTGTATGCGGTTCTCCTATCAAGGTTGCTGCCAGTCTTACTTCTATTTGCGGCTTTGTTATTGTTATGCCTGGTTGCAGTACCTCCGCCACTAGTTTTGCTGCTGCGCCTGGTAGCTCGGTTGTGATCCTTTTGGCTGCGCACACTGTCCTTTCAGCGCTGATCTGTATCTGTGTCGCTTCTGCTTCTTCCTCTGACGCTGCTTCTTCATGCGCCTCTGCAGCTGCTTCTTCATGCGCCTCTGCAGCTGCCTCTGGTCCCTGTTGCACCTTTGCTTCTGCCTCTTGCTGTGGTGCCTCTACCTTTATTGTAGTTTGTTGTGTCATCTCCTTCAATTTGGTTGCACCTGAGCCAAGCGATACAGGGATCAACTCGATACAAAACTGACAACAGCCATGGTATATGTTGCGACCCTGCAAATTCTCAAAAGCTCGTGATGCGTCATGGTCTAAACCATATTTGATGAAGGCCACGATCCTTGATCTTTTTGGGAAAATTTCAATGGTCTCCACAACTCCATAAAGATAAAAAACTTGATGAAGCACACCCTCCGTGATGGGATAGATAGCTTGATGAGCTGTGACGCGGAGTAGCCTTCGCGGCACCTTCTCGGAAAGGAAAGCCATGGTGGTCGGCTCTGATACCAAATGTTGTGGACTTAGATCCACAATAGGATAACTACCGTGCAGAAGATAGCCAGACGGCGTGTCTGCGAGGGATTGGGTAGACATAGGTTAAGAAGAGACAGGGAGAGATTAGATTGATTGTTCTTGCTTGATTCGATAACTTACACGACCAACACATATATAATAGCTCCTAACTTGACACCCAAGTCATTATACTTTCCTAATCTTTACTATTCCGAATTTACCTTTTCCTAATCCTATCTGTAACTCATCTTTTCTAATTCAAGTCGTCCCCTTCATGAACTCTTCCCTAGCTAACTCCTTCCCTGAGTCTCATTGGGAGGCAACATGTCATTGTCCACAACACAGGTATACATCCAGCCAACAACACATGTCAAATCATTATGTGGACTGTTTCTATGAAATCTTAGTAAACCTTATGCTTTTCTTTTATTAAAACAGTCTCACAATTCTTCTGAAAAGAGAAGTGTTAATATATTATTGTTCCTGAATTAGTTCGCCCTTTGTCTCCAGGTTTAGAAGCGAGCCAAAAGAAGTACCGTGCATGTCCAGGGAATCACATAGTACTACCATGATCCATATTTGATATTCTTGGTAGTGCGATAGATTATGTTAGTCATTATGCATGCTATCCTGAAGCTCTGAATATTATGGTTGGATCTTATATAATCTGAATATTCTTGGTGACAATGCAAGAAAAGATTGGTGTTGATTTAACTGTGATGGAAAAAGGACATCCCCATGGTGATGCTCATAAGGTAATCTTATGTTATAATTATTTTCCATGATTTTGATCAATTGACGGTCATGTATTTATTGAAAGATCCATGGTGCTTGGTCTGCCGTTAGGTTTGTTCTTTCAGTATAATATCTGTTGAAGGAGTTAGCTGTCAAATTTTCTTGAATGGTTTGCTGCCATATTTAGATTGCATATCAACCAAGGTAGTTGATTTGTCATTCCCTCCCCTTGCTAATTACGGTACTGGTGATGTGAAAGGACGAGCTTAGGTTACAATCGAGCTTAGTCTATAATAACTTCTTTTCCTCAAATTCAAGTGATGTGTATCCTAATATGCCAATTGGTAAAATGGTACTAATAGTAATATTTTCATATAAGAGCTTAGTTTTCCATGTTTCCCATAAACATAAAAATAACCATCTTCCTCTGGGGACTAATACACATGTTCACCTTTAAAGCGTGGACTGAGATTGTACCATTGTCTTCCTTAGTTTTCCATCTCCTATTGTATTTTATTATCAGAGAACCCTAATTTTCTTTAGTATGGTATTGTTTCCTTCATGTATGCGTCATGTTTCCTTCTTGAGTTCCTGTTCCTGTTATGATTTCTTAGTATAGCTCCGATAAGGCCACAGTTGGCAGCACGGAATCGTGAGAGTAATGAGTGATGTAGGTACATGCTGCAACAATGTGTGCACTATTGATGTCTGTTGGTAAACAGATGCATACCTTAAGGATTCCTATTTCTGCACCACATGTGGCATGCAGGGTCTTTGGTGTTGAAATCATAGCAGAATCAGTAAAAGGAATTATATCAAACTGACAAAAGCATGTATCATGTTTTTTTGGCATCTATAGCACACTTCTAGCCACTGAAGTTACACTGGTGTGTGCCATACCAAACATAGCTGTTGAAATGAATTTTCTTTGCTCTAGAAAAAAGTTCATGTCAGCTGTAGGTGCAAGCGCTAAAACTGACCTGCTAGTGTGGTTTCTCCGGCACCTACCATTCTTATTCATATATCTATGTCACTAGAATTTCCAATTTGGACAGATCCTACTTGCAGTACGGATCCCTGCAGCGAAATGAATTAATCATTGCTATAGAGGCCCTTTTGGTCTAGAGATGGGATAATGAGAATTCATATCAGTACATATCCCTGCAACAATTGCCATTGATCATCATCCCTGTAAAGACCCTTTTGTTAAGAGATGATGTCAGCAAATTGCTATGCAATATCTTTTCTAGACCTGGATTTCTGAATTCACAGCTAGCTTTAATAGCTACGCATGTAAGTATAATAGTTTTGGTCCTTCTGAATTCGCAACGTCCGTTGGTGATATGCTATTGCTGAAGCTTTGAAAAAAACAGGCGGCCCCCAACCGAGCTCGCAGGCGGCTAAGGCGTGCGCGCCAACACAGCGACGGCCCCCAACCGAGCTCGCAGGCAGCTAAGGCGCGCGCGCGAACGCAGCGATGGAAGGCGGCGGGTGAAGGCGGCCTGCAACGTCCGATACAGTTCACCAAGACAATGTCTCCCGGTTTTTTTCACTTAGTATAGAGGGACAAGGTGGCTGCACTTAGTAAGTAGACTAATGGACATCAACTTGTCAACGCAGCCGGATACTTTTGTGTGGAATCTTACATCATCCGGGAAATTTACGGTAAAATCCTTATATTTAGATTATATGAATGACCACACGCTTTTCCTAAGAAAATATATTTGGAAAATTAAAGTGTCACTAAAAATAAGAATTTTCATGTGGTTCTTACACCAAAGAGTGCTCCTTACTAAAGATAATTTAGCAAAGCGAAATTGGCAAAGTTCTAAAACATGTTGTCATTGTGATCAAGATAAAACAATACAACACATTTTTATTGAGTGCCCTCTTGCAAAAGTGGTTTGGAGAATTGTTCACATGGCATTTAATCTATCACCACTGAAAAATATAACAAATCTTTTTAGTAACTGGCTTGCGGGGATGGTTAAGAAAGAGAGGGCACAAATCCAAGTTAGTGCTTGTGTTTTCCTTTGGTCGCTTTGGAACGTGCACAATGATTATATTTTTAATAGAGTGAAACAAAATTCTTTTATACATGTTATCTTATTGGCTACGCATTGAATCTGTACATGGTTCTTCCTACAATCAACGGACAAGCGACAGGAAATGGATTTTGGGTGCAACTGGCTGAAATCAATCGCACGGGATTTATACAACCAGTCTAGTTGACATTTTGATATTAGATTGACATATTGATGTATAGGTGGCATATGTTTCTATCTTTGTTGTTTAGATGGTTTATACATTGTATCGACCCTATGTGACCCATGATGTAGTCCTTCTTTGTTGTTTAGATGGTTGATATATGTATCGATACTTTATGATTTATGATGTAATCTTTTGTAACACTGAAACTTATGAATAAAATAATAAAAGCTGCATGCATCTATTGATGTAGAGACCGGGCTAAGCCTCTATTTCGAAAAAAAATGTGTTCAGTGGCCAGTAAAGTGATCTTGACTATCGTTTTCAGTACTCTTTAATTTTTAATTGTTTCTGACATACAAGCTCTATTCAGTAAAGCCTGTGCTTTCTCATTGCCAATTCTATGTTGTTGTTTTAAGGCTAACATAAAGGGAAGGTTTGATATTACTTGAATTAGATGGAAACGGAAAGCCAACTGTAGAAGCATTTTTTCCGGTGTGTACGTACCATACTTGCACTATGCTAGCTGACTAGCTGAGGATGTACTGAATATATTGTGTGCGACCCTGGGACTGGCTGTAACACCGACGGTCATTCTTTGTACTGTTGTTCATATTGCTGGCTACTTTTATTTTAATCAATTAACTGGCCTGTACCTGGACTAAAGTTTTTGTAATGAATGTGTCTGTTCTGCAGACTTACTAATTTCCACTTGAGTTTGGTGCCAGCTGGTTCTGGCTTTACTGTTGATCTATGGTGTAGTTTGTTGTTTGTTTGACAGACTAATGTCCAGTTTGTTGACTCCTTTTATATTGGCTGATGAAAAATTGCTACCCAAGCATTGTGTGCTTGACAGGTTGTGCACTTCCAAAACAGGAGAGTTAGTACTGACTCAATACCGAGGTTGGGCACGAAAATGACATTCTAGCGGCACCGTGGCCTACCGGTGAAGGATCTACCGTCCGAACCGTCGCGATCTCTGCTCTTCTAATACGCCCCGTTCCTATACTGAGACCAGTATGAATACGAGCTCTTTGTATTCACTGGGTATTAGACATGGGCCCAACAATGAACTTACTCCGCGGAGTAAATGTCGACCGGCCATCCTCCCTTTTCCACGTCTCCTTCCCCTTTGCTTCCACTCGGGACCGTACAAGCCCGGCGGCGGCGCGTACAGCCCGGCTGGCTTGTTCCACCGAGCTCGGGGGAGGCGGTGCGTGGCCTCTTACTGCCGTCGTGGAGCCAGACGAGGTTGACGGGTAGGACGGAGTCCCCGGCGTGCTGTGCGGCGGTGACCGGTACGACGGGTACCGGAGCTTGACGGCGGCGGCGGCGACGACGGCTTGCTCTGCGGTGGTGACGTAGTCGTCGGCGTGCTCTGGGGTGTCGAGTGGTACGACGGGGTGCTTGAGCTTGATGGCGGCGTCGGGTAAGCCGACTAGTTCATTGTTCCCGACTTAGATCTGCGTTTCGATCCGGCAAGTTTCTTGCTTATTCAGATTTTGAACAGGCATAGTTAGGTTTCTAATATTCTGTCCTGGTCAGGATTTTGGCTTGTATTACCGAAATATGTTTGGTTATGGTCCCTGCCGTCATTGTTAGGTTTCCAATAGACGAAGAAGAGGAACACATCTCGAACAGAACGCAACAAGGTCAGATATTTTTTCCAATGCGGAGGTTTGGACGTTTGGTACGTGGTAGAAACCTTCTTCTTCGTCTGTTGGTTCTCCAAGACCTGACATTTTTTCAAGAATTTGTAGACACCACAAGTTCAGAAATCTTATTTTTACCCAGAACAGCAGGAGCCCGGTGTCCCCAAATGTTTGACACAGGTCTAAGTTAGCAATGTTCTTGTGCCCTTTGCGGCCTAAGATTTCATTCCTACCACGCTTCTCCTCAACTTACATATCTTCTTCTGTGATAGAGTCTTATGCGTGTTGTATTCTTCTTAAACTAGGAACAGGAGCAGACGCCAATGACATGCCTATGGGCGCTGATGTTGATTTGCAAAAACAAAAACTGCAGCATTTGATTCAAATACAAGATCACTCGATCATTTGGTATGTTCAACATCCATGCAAAAGTTATTCACTATCAAGATTTTTGGGCTCCATTTTTTGTTTTCTTCAGTTTGACTATAAACTGTGTCATGCATACGTGAATGCTCTGTTCAGAGGTACATTTAGCACATATGTAGTGATTTTGATTTTCAATTTCTGTATATTATCTGTTTCCTGTCTTAGTGCCTTGAACTCTAATGTTCGTATTGTGGTGTACAGATAGTGCCATTGATACTTTAGTTCACTACTCATTAGATTCTGGTGTACTTTGGGGCAGAGTATTCTTGATTATATTTGGTTAAGAACTAAGAATAACCTTAAGAAATTGGTCTTGCTTTCCTTTGATTACTCATGATTATATTTTGGTTAAATTTTTAGAATGACCTTAAGAAATTGGTCCAGCTTTCTTAAATTTAAAACTGCAGTCCTTTTGCATAGGCAGTCCTTGGTTTTTGAGCTGCAAGGATTGTTGTTGTATGATTGTTGGTTTTTTCTTTATCAAGCACAACTAATTTATTTGTTTGTTTGTTAAACACAGCCGTTTCTAGTTTATATTCCAGATTGTTTGATAGAAATTGTGTGAATTAGTTTTCATGGAGAATGTTCTGTTAACTATTTGTGAGAAGTGGTTGCTGATTTTTTAATTGTTCCATGGAGGAAGTACATTATGTGAGCTAATTTTCTACCTAATTTCAGATACATGACTGGAACAACCGACTCCCGTGCACTTCTGATAGTGATTTATATTCTTCAGAAGCAACAAGCTTTTTTTTTTGTCTCAGTAGTGGAGCTGTTGTGCTGCTTGAATTCTTGCAGATTTCTTATGTAGCGCCTGGATCTGGGAGTACCAGCTGGAGGATTAAGACATCCGGATGAGGTGTTCTGCGCGAGCTGAAAGATCCGTTTGGAGCCAGCTGCGGCATATGTTGCTGAGTAGACCAGGATAATCCAATCCCTGGAAGAAGTGGATTGAGTAGAGCGAAGATAGCCCAGCTTGAGGCTAAACCGAAGGAAACTTCAGCTGAACTCAGTCTAAAGCAAAGAAGGCCAAGATACTTCGTAACATTTTTATTTTAGCAGTGGCCGCACCATTAGATTATCAAGGCTCGGTACCACTGCAGGACATTATTCCCTTTGTCGTCATTTTGATGTATTTAACTAGATTGATTGTGCCTGGCTGTCAGGACCGTAACAACATTCTATAATCAATGATATATCTTTTCTGTTCCTTATGATTCAATATCTATTTCAATAATATTTCAATTCTATCTAGTGCCCATTTGGTGGCTGCCAAGACAAATATACCGCCCTTGTCAAGAGTATACAGGTTATTTGAAACAGTGCCACGAAGTCAGCACAAAGCTGGTCCTGGCATAACATTCCATTTCTGATTGAGATCATTCTTGAATCCTACATGAACTCTAAATTACAATGCTGAAATAATAGAGATGAGAATAAATACGAACAACTAGCAGATATCAAACCCACACTTGTTCGAGCACATATAAAGATATCACGGAGTATCCATGGATATCATTTTTTGAATGATAATAATTAGGTACCATTACATTATAAAGCTAGAACTATTTTTCCTTCCGTTTCCTTTTTTTGCTGGTTCCTTTTCCTTCCGGTCTGTCAACTGTTGGGCATGTCCTAATATCATGGTGTGGAGACTTGCAGGCGCTGCAGAACCTTGTTTGATGTACTCCAGCTCGCCCACCCGGTGTATCGACAACTGGGTACACATCTGACGCCTTCTCTTTTCGCCGGACGTTGCTGTCAAAATGCGAAAACAGTCTTCGATTTGACGGTCGTCCTGATTTCCATTTTATTGCTGGAGCTTTGATTGATCCAACATCTATTCCAATATTTCTCACCCTGTCGTAGATTTGTAATCCTTTGGACGAATATTCACAGGAATCAGCACTCTCAGAAATATCAGGAGCATCTCCAGTTGAGGTTGCAGGCTGTGTATTATATCCAACCTGGCAGGTTGTGCTGATTTTTGATTTGTATGCAGCGATATCTTTATTAGCTTTTTCAATAGCTTTCATTGCAATATCAGTTGTGGTGTCATCATACTGTCCATTGCTAACTAAATCCAAGCTTGACATGTATAGTCTCTTATGCCTTACAGTTCGAGAAATCGCCTGCATATCCACATTCGATGGCCTACGGCTTAATCCAAAAAATCCATCTCTTGCAAACTTTGTCCATCTCTTCATAATATGGAACTCAGGAATAGAGGTTATCCCTGTGTTAATCATTACCTGCAATTCAACAATAAATCAGTGACGCAATGCAAAACAAATAGATGAATAATGGCTATACAATTCGTGATTGGCATAAGAATTATACCATTATGATATGGCAGCAAATCACCCCAAAATGTTCAAATAAACCGCATTCACAATTGTAAGATCCAACACTATGGTTCACTTCAATTCTGTATCTCACTTTGCACCAATGGTCCCTGCTGTCTGCATCAACGTGAATAACTTCAAACTCCTCATTCCCACCATTTCTTTCTAATACATATGACGCTGACTTCCGTAGCTCAATCTTGAACAGTTGGAACACGCTGGGAGTGTATATTTTCGCTGCATGCTTCTCTATTGGATACCCGACCAGAACTTCACTAGATCGCTGCAAGGAAAATTTCAGGACAAGGTGATTATATATGGTATGCCTTAACTAGATAAATTCGACTACCTGAAAATGTATATAATACACAATTCTTCCTAACCTGAGACGAATTCTTTTCGGCTTCATCATCAGCCTTTTCACGGTCATCTATAAGCTTTGCATACTGCTTCACAAACATGTTAATCGATGACTTGCATGGAACATAAACTTTAAGAACGTGATTAGCACTCTCACTCCTTTGAGTGCTAGTCATGCGAGCACAAAACACTTCTTTGAAATATGGTTTAGCCCATTTGTCTCTAACCTCATAAGCCCTTATCATAAAAGGGTTTTCTTCTAGGCCATACTTACTTATGATGTGCTCCCAACCATTTTCAAACTCCTCTATGGTTAGCATGTGGTTTACTAGTTTGTTGAAGTCTCCTGCGAATGTTTTATGAGCTTTATGCACATGGCCCAGAGCTTCACCAGCCCGACGGAGAACATGCCATTTGCACCACCTATGAGTGGTTGTCTTCAGGTTTTCCCGGATAGCAATAGTCATAGCTTTGCATTGATCTGAAAAAAAAATATAGATTATTAGGGATAGATAGAATAAAAATCCTGAACATGCAGTAAACATCCATGTCTAAATTACGGATTACCTGTGAGAATTGTAGTAGGGGCTTTGCCTCCCATCATTGCAATAAATTCTTCAAAAGCCCATTTGAAGTCAAGGTTCGTCTCATTGGTAAGCAAAACTCCAGCAAAAATTACACTCTGAAAATGATTGTTGACGCCAACAAACATTCCAAATGGCATTTTATATATGTTAGTATCATATGTGGTGTCAAACGTAATAGCATCTCCAAAATACTGATATAAAGATCTGCTACGGCCGCTTGTCCACATAAGAGATTTCAAATTATCGGTGTCATCTAGCTGGACAGAGAAGAGAATTCTCGGATCATTTGATAACATTTCTCTGAAACACTCCATTGTTTTCTTGACATCGTCCTTCAAGGCATCAGATGCGATAGACGAGCAAAAAGTCCTGAGTGTCTTCTTGCTGAAGGGCCCATTTTCCATTGACCCAAACACACTGCCCAAAATCAAATTCACCTTACTTAAACTAACATTGTTCTCCCTGAGGTGACGTATCCATTCCTTTGTATGCCCGTCAATGTGACGGTGAGATGATAGGTGTTTCTTTTCTCCACAACTTTCTACCAACTGGTGGTTGTGTTCAGCGATGAACGCTTTTACATACCAAGTGGAGTCATCGCAGATTGCAAGCCGTATCATAGCTTTGCAGCCACATCTAGTGGTGGACAATTTAGCAGCTTTCTCTTTACCCTATTAATTAATACAAAACACGTAAAGACATTGTTCCTCAACCGTATTTCAAGACTAGCTTAGCTATAACTGAATATATGATAAAAAATTACCTCCCGTTGGCATTTGTATTCCTGATTGGTACGGATTTTTTTCGTGTTTGTGTAGTTATCGCCACAACGTATACTGAAACCAAGAACCCAGGAGTACATATTGTAAAACTTATAAGCATCCTCGCAGGTATCAAATCTCATCCCAACCTCCGGTTTGAACATGTCATAGGATTTGTCTTCGCAGTATTTCCTCACGGAAGCTTCTATTGTTTCTGATAGGTTGTCACTGCAAATATTTCCAAAGACCCGATTTTACTCAAAATGTGGATATATAAAACCGATATAAACAATACGAATATAATGGAAATACATACTTTTTTGCAGAGGAAACCTCCTGATGGACTGATTCTGCATCGGATTGATTGAAAGAGGAAAAACACCTTGATGCGTTTGAAGCACTTCCAGCTTCAGAATAACTACCATCATTTTTATTTGAATAGCTATTGTAGAAAGCATCTGTTTCAATTGATTCTTCTGGTAATTGGTTTGGGGGAATAAAACCCATTTCACCCACCTCTCTAATCAAAATAACAAAAAATCACCATTAAGGAAACAACGGCCTGTAATTAATGAGTTTGGTAATTGGAAATTGACATACTTGTCGTGTACATTGCTAAAGATTTCTCCTGATATGATTCTAATAACAATTGATAAGATAAAACCGAAAAAGGTTTCCTGTGATATTACCCTAAGTGTATGACAGTAAAAGCTGGATACATTTAACAAGACGAAATCCTTACTCTTGATGTTCTGAGATTGGTTCATGTTCTGGGATTGGTTCAAGCTCAACTCTGCTCAAAAGCTCCATGAACGATAAACCATTGGATTCCAACTGTACATTTGCTGAAAACGCCATGAACGAGCACCCAATTTGATCCCCACTACCCCCTGCATGTCCGTGGCTTCCAACAATCAGCAGTAGAAGAATCAAAGAAAAAGCTGCACTTCGCCACGAGATAATAATGTGGAGGTGAATCTGCATTACCTGGGGCTCGATGTAATCGACGGCGCCGGAGAAGAAGTCTTTCCACCACCGCCGGAGCTACACCGTTGCAGGGACTGGGAAAGAGGGAAGCTTCCTGCTGCCAGATCTAGCTCAATCAATGAAACGGGCCACGGCAGGGGTAAATTATACAGGGCCATGCTAGGTACAGGTTCTTTAATTTGAACGGCCGGTACAGGTCATTTAATTTAAGCTGACCAGGTACAGGTTTGCGTATATGTATTCATACAGCGACGTACCAGCAGTGGAGGTATACAGAATAAGACCGGTACAGATCATTTAATTTAACCCTCCATCAGCGTGAATCGCGAACTGAGAACGAACGGTGCTAGCATGAC
Source organism: Dactylis glomerata (assembly GCA_007115705.1). Lineage (NCBI taxonomy): Eukaryota > Viridiplantae > Streptophyta > Magnoliopsida > Poales > Poaceae > Dactylis > Dactylis glomerata. The sequence goes on from QXEO01000380.1 coordinate 3,275,411, forward strand.
CGGGAGGCCACGGCACCGCTAGAAAATCCGGTTGGGCATCTGTTTCTTCACTGCCCTTTCGCTTGGACAGTTCGGAGTTCAGTCAAGGAAACCTTCCCGCTGAAGCTTCGAAGATGTGAGTTTGCTGATGCCTAGCAATGGATTTTTGATCTCATCGCACGTGAAGGCCCGCTATACTCTACGGTCATGGCGGTTATGTGCTGGCATCTGCGGGAGGTCGAAATGATTAGCTTGTCGATGGTGCAACGAATTTTTTCTCAGTCTCAGGATCAGTCTCCGGCGGGTGCTGTGGTGAAGGACATCAGGCTGTTGGCGACAAAGTTCTCATCGTGTATCTTTAAACACATGTTCGTAGGAACTCGAATGTCGTAGCACATGTTTTAGCTCGTTCTTCTGAACGCTCGGTTTGTAATGTGTCTATTGGTGTTATCCCAAATATTATTCGGGTTAAACTCTGTAATGATGTTAAGTAATCAATAAAGTGCAACATTCTCTCAAAAAACTCTCATGTTCGTAATATAGATCGGACATGCCATTTGGTTGGTGTGGTACAACCGTCTTAGTCTTCACATACGTGTGATCACACGGTTCTGACTCGGCTCGGCTCGTTATACACCGAGTTCAAGCCAAGTCGATCCGAGTCACGAGTTACTCGTTTAGCTTGCGAGTTTCGAGTTTTAATTCCACCCATAGTTCCAGTATTAACATTTAGTCGCGTAATGGATTAGCAAAGAAATCATATCTATAACTGCTAAGGCTTTGTTTAGTACTAGAGTTTTGTGGGGATTAGTGAGAATAATTTTCTAGAGTATTGAGTAAAACCTTTACATTTATCCAATCTCCATAAAACCATTAGGTAGGGGTAAAGTATCGGAGATTGAGAAAAATATATTAAAATTTAGGAAAAAGTGGAGATAAACGGAGATTAAACTCGCTCAATACTTTAGTATCAAACATATTTATAAAAGTAAGTAGAGATTTAAGATTTGCTGGGATTATTCCCACTAATCCCACGAAAACTGAAAACTGTGGTACCAAGTAAGGCCTAAAAGAGGGCAAATTTTATAGACCACGTACACCAGTACCTAATTAAAATGGATCCACGGACGATATGAGACATTTTGTGAGGCCGTAGTACACTCTTGCTAGATATGTAAATGAAGTACTAGTAAATTAATTACCTGTGTGTCGTACCCCTGTGGCAGCTGCGAGATAAAGTTGTGCGCGTTGGCGGCCTTGGCGGCGGCGGTGACCTCCTCCGGCGAGGCGTCCTCCTTGCCGAACAGAATGTTCTCCTTGATCGACGTGGCAAACAGCGCCGGCTCCTGGCTGACGAGCCCCATCTGCGCGCGCAGCCACTTGAGCCGCAGCCGCCGGATGTCCACGCCGTCCAGCGCCACCTCCCCGGCCGACGGGTCGTAGAACCTCTCCAGCAGCGCCACCACCGTTGATTTCCCCGACCCGCTGCTCCCCACCAGCGATGCCGTCCGCCCCTCAGGCACGCGCAGACTGAAGCTGCTGAAGATGGGGCTCTCTGGCCTCGACGGATAGCTGAAGTCCACGTTCTTGAACTCCACCTCCCCTGCCACGTTGGCAAGTTCATCGCCGGCATCGCTAGCCGAGTCGATCTTGGGCACCCGCCGGATCACCTCAAGCACCCTCTCCGCCGCTGCGCTCGCCTCCGAGAAGTACTTGAGGTTCGCCAGCCCAGATCCCAGGGCCCTACAGGGCGCATGGCAATCGATCAATCATGGATTCATGGTTGGATGTACTAATGAAATAGTTGTGCCGAGTAGTGATTTTGTGTACGTACAGGCCGCCAAGGACGATAGCGGCGGAGACGGCGTAGACGGTGCCGCCGTCGTAGCCGTTGTACATGACCAAGCGGCTGCCGTACCAGGCGTTGAAGGCTTGGATGGCGAAGGTGATGCCGTTGCTGCCGAGGGCGACGCCCTTGGCCAACCCCTGCTTCACCCCCAGCCTCGCCGACTCCTCGAGCGCAGCCGAGAACCGCGCCATGGTGTGACGCTCCACGGCGAACGAGTACACGGTGCGCACCGAGGACACAGCCTGCTCGACTATGGCGCCCGGTCGCGCGTACTCCGCCCTGATCCGGCGCGCGAGGCCGATGAGGGTGCGGCCGTACAGAAACCCAGGGATGATGAGGAGCAGGATGGAGGGGAGCGCCGCCAGGGTGAGGCGCCAGAGCAGGACGAACCCGACGGCATAGCTGCTCAGGAACGTGGCGGAGTTCGTCAGGAAGTTGGGGACTTTCTCGCTGAGAACGTCCTGGACGACGAGGCTGTCGTTGGAGACGCTGGCGATCACCTCCGCGGTTGAGCCGACCTTGAGGTCGAAGTACTCGACGTCCTGCCGGAGCACCGCCGCCAGGTACCGCGCGCGCATCCGCGACGCCTGCCGCTCCGCCGTCCGCGACCAGCAATACCCCTCTGTATCGGACGTAGCTTGTGTCAGGTCAGGCACATACATGGTAAGCTACGACATTACACATATATGCTGCTTTTGGCATTTATGTATGTTTTTGCTCACCTAGGAACGCCATGATCCAGCGGCCAAGAGACAAGAAGGCGAGGTTCATTGCGTTCTGATCGAATGGACCATTCGACGAACATGAGAATGACAAGTTAATCAGTCGATCGCGAGGGATGCTGCGGATTAATTACACAATTAATGGGTAAAAATGTGGAAGCGTGCAGCAGCCTACCTCGTTGATCTTGGAGGTGAACTCATGGAGGAGGTCGGGGCCATTGCCGAGGTCGTTGAAGATGCGGCTGCTGAGGATCAGCGCCACCGGCATCGACACGCCGTCGCCGATGGCACCCACCAGGCCAATCACCATTAGCGCCACGTCCGCCGCGTCCGCGTGCATGAACACCGACGCGAGCGACAATCCGAACGGCGGCGTCGCCGCCTTCGACCGCCCGTCCTTCTTGGCGTCCGCCGTTGCGTCAACCATGTTGGCTAACGACACGTCGCCGGCCCCTGCTTGCTCGCCGTTCTGGTTTCTAGAGCTCGCGGCCTTGCTTCCGACTAGACGAGGATAACGATGTGACGGGCACTTGAGTATGTACTTGAAGTCTCAGAGCCAGTATATATAGCAGATTCTCTAGACCCCCGCTACACTCCGCTAGATGACATGCGAAAACCCCGCTCTAGCGGATGCGCAATAGGCATCCAGCCTGTAAAAGCTAGAGTAGAGGACCGAAAAACAACACTTCACCCCATTGCGTCGTTAAAAAAGATGATACCAACCACCACTAGCCTTTGATAGCACATTAAGTGCGTCTTTTTAAAACTGGGCTAAATGCAAATTTTAGAAAGTTTCAAAAAACATAATATTGTGTGTGAGTGTGTATGTGTGTGGATATATACTGATATGATTTACATATCTACATAGTTTTGTGTGCATAAAAATCATAAATTGTTGACATAAAAATAATAAAAAGCTTGGTCTTGATCGCACATTAATTTATATTTATGGTTTGGATCACATATGAAAATATATTTCAATGAAACTTATGTCGTAAATATTACATATAGATTTGCTCGCATGCTTTCTTAATTCTTTTGTGATGTGAAAATATGGTTTTCAATTTTTTTTGAAGGGCTCAGTAGACTTTCCGCATTAGGTATCACTAACCCATGTCTCCCTTAGGCCTTGTTTACTTCGAAGGTATTTAAAAAGATTTGATGGGATTATTCCATCGCGGAATATCACTGATAGGTTATTTATTAGACCGGATTTAGAGGGGATAATCCCAGGATATCTCCACAAATCTCCTCAACACTAGTGTATTTTTGGCTAGATTAAAAAAATTCCATCATGGTAGAGTATTTTTGAGAAGGATATTTGAGATGATTGAAGAGTATTGGGTGAACACCAAATCTCTGCATATTCTTACATGCTTTGAGGATAAAAATACTGGAAACAAGCCCTTACTCAGGTGGACGAGAATATCAAGTATTACTTGCCCCGTTCCATGTTAGTTCCTGCAACTAATATGGTAGAATGGAGGGAATGCAAGGCTTTGATGTGCTACTAGCTTACCAGCAATTCAGAGCAAACATACATCTCTAGTTCCTTCGCCTACCATGGCACATTTGCAAATCAGTTTCTATATTATTTTTGATTGTGGTGTCAGAAAATAGTTGCATGTCTTTCTACAAGTCAGACGTCTCGACCAGCTCTTGATCTTGCAATGCCTTTCTCTAAATTATACTTTGTTCGTTGGACATAAGCCGGAGCCGTACGTCGTACTACTATACTAGCATACAGATTCAGCTGGGGAGTAGCATACTGCAGAATGTGGACTTAAACACTAAAAATACAGACCACCCGATCTGGAGTACTAGTTTAACTGGGTAGTAGGTTAGGATCATAAGCATGTTTATTGCATGGATTCGTCGGTCGATACTACTAGTACATTCCAAGTCTTCACCTATACTTGCTCATTCCGGTTATGTTTTTCTTAATTGACATGGGAGTCGTGTAAACTGTATTAGTAGTTCAAATAAAAACAGGGCTTCTTGGTACGTCGCTGCATGCGCGTCCAGTGCACGACATCACGACAGTATCTCGCAGATGGCTGCCGGCTCGTGATGGCAGGCATACGATAAGACGATGTTGTGCACACATGAATCACATGAGGACGAACAATCAAAACAATACCCCGACCCTCTATCTTTGCAAGGGTATATGATTTTTATATCACGTAAATTCTATTTTACTTCGGAAGTCGTCAAGAACATAAGAAAATAGGCATGCCATTTTTTTTGTTTACGCGACAGTATAAAAATATGACATACAATACATTTTTATGTTACTTTACACTGTAATGACTTAGGCACTATGTTTTTATGTCATTTTTTGTTGTTGTGACTTGTGAGTCAATATGAATATAATTACTAGTATATATAAACATAAATGTATTAATATAATAAAATACTCCCTAGGAGTTAAATAGCGTTTCTACATCTATATCTATATATCTATATTAGTTTCTATATATCATATCATATCTATATCTATATCTACATCCATATCCATATCTAAATCTAAATAAATAAATATATATATTCTATATCTAAATCTAAATCTATAATATATCTAAATCTAAATCTATTATATCTATATAACTAATAATAAAAGCAAAAGAGCTTCTCGATGTTAACTTTTTTGGACCGATGCCCTCCCATTGAATTACATATTACGCGCTACTACCACTATATTGGTTTGTTTATTTCCTTCATAAACAAACTCCCGCACAGAACTATGTCATTGCATGAATGAGCCCGCGAAGGGAGGCGACATGTGTTGTGGGGTTGGCGGTTTCCTGTAAGCGGGGCCAGTGACGGCGAGGTTGACTGCGGCCTAGAGTGCCAAAGGGGAATACTGTGCGGAGCTTGGCGATGCCATGGCTATCGGGGACAAACGTTGGGAGGTGAGATGCCCTCCCAAACAATGTCATAGGCGACACCGATAGCAACTAGGAGTGCTGGAGGGGAGGGGAATACTGGGCGACGCGACCTGGAATGCCAAAAGGGAATACTATGCGAGGCTTGGCGGTGCCATGACTTGTAGGACGGATGTTGGGATGTGAGATTCCCTCCCAAACAATGTCGCAGGCAACTTCGATGGCAGCCAGGAGTGCGGGAGGGGAGGGAAATATTGGGTGAAGCTTGGCGATGCCATAGCTGGCCGAGACGGACTAAGGGAGCGTAATTTGCTCCCCAACATTGCTGACCTCACCTGTTCCCTCTACTCCTGCAGGGAGGCAATAGCTCGAGACGCACAAACAGGAGGGATGAGGCGGCACTTGGCCTGCTGAAGGTGAAAGAGCATTTCCCGCCTAATTGATTTTGGCGTTTGTTAACAATACATTATCTATTAATGTGTGATTATGCTTTGCAGGATTTTATTATGTTCTAGCACAAGATATTGGGTTTCCTATATTATATTTGATAAGTATCATTATCTAAAGGAAATTATTGAGGAAATGGTGAAAATCAGCTCCTGGAGAAGTTTCACATAAGGTTGAGCCAGGAAGGCCGGCTTTAGCCGGTCCCCAGACCGGCTATAGCCGGACTGCTCGTTTTCGAGAGGGGTCCTGCGCCTCTGGTCTCAACCGGCTATTTGTCCGGCTATTTCCGGCCGGGCCGGATATTTCAGGCCGGCTATAGCCGGTGTGAGACCGGCTTTAGCCGGTGTGACCGGCTTTAGCCGGACTTATCTTCGGCTATAGCCGGACTTCCTGGCTGGCAACGGTCAGATATTTTGGGGGGGTATAAATACCCCCCTCTTCTTCTCCAACGGGTAGCCAGCAAAAATTGAAGAAGACCACCATTGTTGAGCTCACCAAATCAACTAGATCTCCTCCCTCATCCCACCAAAGCTCTTGATCTTTGGAGAATCGAAGGAGAAGACCATCTTCTACATCCTCACCGAAGCGATTTGATTTCCCCTCTCATTTGCTTGAGGGCCCTTGTGTCTTGGGTTCCCTTGTGTCCCAAGACCTTGTTTGTGTATTTGATATATTGCTACTTGTTGTTTGACAGCATTGTGTTGTGCTTGGGAGCCTCCAATTCGGTTGTGGATGCGTGCCCCAAGATTGTAAAGGCCGGTTCCGCCTTGAGGAACCCCTTAGTGGAAAGTGAGCTAGGCCTTTGTGGCGGAAGCTTGCACCGGAGAATAGGGTGAGCCTTTGTGGCGTTGGTTAGGCCTTTGTGGCAACCACACCCCTCCAACGTAGACGTACTTCCTCTAAAAAGGAAGGAACTACGGGAATTACATCCGTGTCTCCGCGTGCTCCACTCTCGGTTACCTCTATCCTTTATTGCCTTTATATATTGTATCTTGTGTAGCTTGCTAGTTGACATATAGGTAAATTCACCTTAGTTGCATATCTAGAGAATTTACCTTTGTGTCAAGCCTAAATCGAAAAAGAACTAAAATTTGAGTAGCACCTATTCACCCCCCCCTCTAGGTGCCCATACGATCCGTTCAATTGGTATCAGAGCCTCGGCTCTTATTTCGGGCTTAACCGCCTAAGAGTATGGAAACATCACCTAGTGAGGGCTCGGGTCAAGTTTCCATGGGTGAGTTCAAATCTTTGGAATCATCCATGGCTTCCATGACATCTCAAATAAGTGAGTTGCGTTAAATGATGGCGCAACTCATGCAAGCTAAAACTGCTAATGCGTCTCCACCTCCGGAAAAACCCGCTACTCCACAAGTGGAGAATGTGGGGATAGATGAGGAGGGTGCCGACAAAAATGGCGATGCTAAGTCTTCCACCAAGGCCGACGGGAAAGGTGAATACCCACATTGGTATTCACCCGACCCGCCGGTTCCTCATCCTCATATTAACCATAGAGGTGATCCGCCTAAGCTTGATGCATTAAACTTTGGTCAATGGCAATATCAAATGATCTCTCATATGCGCAGTTCTTGCATCGAGCTTTGGAGGATCGTTGAGGAAGGATTCAAGGCCGTGGATCCCCACAACATGACAAGAAGAGAGACGGTCGATAGCCAACTTAATGCTACCGCTCTCCACATGATTCAAGTCGCCGTGGGATCCAAGGACTTGCCTCACATCCAACACTTCTCCACCGCCAAAGAAGCTTGGCAAGGACTCTCCGACGTCTTTGTTGGCAACGAGAGCATGAAGAAAACAAGATATATTGCCTTCTCAAATCAAGCGGAGGGTTTCTTCATGATGGATGGTGAGGATCATCAAGAGATGTATAGAAGACTCAAGGCTATTGCTACCACCTTCAAGAACCTCGGTGCTCACCATATTGATGATGAGTGGATCAAGATGAAGTACATTCTTGCTCTCACTCCATATGAGCCCGCGGATGTGAAGAGTGTTCAAGGAAAGCACAACTTCAATGAGATGACCTCCAATCAAGTGATGCAAGAGATTCAAGCCTACAAGGTTTCCGCACAAAATGCGGAAGATGCCCGTGCCCGTGCCATAGGAATGCAAAGAAGCTCTAATCTTGCATTGAAAGCAAGTGTGGTTGATAAAGAGGTTCCTCTTCAAGCGAATATTGAAGCAAGACTAGAGATGTGTCCCGAGGACATAAGGCATGAGTACAATGAGCACATGGCCTTCTATGGAAAAACCTTTTGGGTTGATCCACACAAGGCTAAAGAAGACAATCAAAGAAGAAGCAAGTCAAGTGGCTATCAAAGGAATGACAACAATGGTCAAAGAGTGAGGACTTGCTACAATTGCAATGATAGATTTCACTTTGTTGCCGAGTGCCCTTATGAGAAGAGAGAAGACCATGGTGGAAAGCTCATCTTCAAAAGCAAGACCAAGTCACCATCCAAGAAGCCATTTGTGAAGAAGGGTGGACCAAAGAAGAAACAACCGAAGTTTGTGTTCTTGACTCAAGAAGAGTACTCCGCAAGTGAGAGTGAAGAAGAAGAAACTACAACTAGTGAAATGGCCGCAATGGCTACCACCTCCACTTCCTCAACATCACTCTTTGAATCCCCCAATGAGGACTCTCTTGTCAAGAACGTCAAGTGCCTTATGGCCAAGTCTTCCGAGGTATCACCCACATCTTTCTCTTCCTCTAAGACAAATGATGCTTCCTTGAATGATCTTGCTAGTCTTAGAGTAAAGGAAGAAATTGTTGCTTTTGATGATTATGTGTCTAGTGTAGATGGTGTTCATAAGATTCACTTTGAACGTCTATTGAGCCAATATGGTAAAACTCTTGAAAAACTAGATGAACAAATGAGGCTTGAAAGAGAATATGCTCAAGATATTGCCTCACTAACCGAGTCTCTTGAAGAAGAGCAAGAGGAACGAGCAACTCTTGAAGAGAAGCTCGATTCCATTGAGGAATCTAATAATGAAGTTGTTTCCAAACTCACTAAAGAGCGTGACCATGCTCGTGCTAAAGTAAAAATGCTTAAAAAGAAAAAGGTTGAATTTGGTGTTGGTCATGATATACTTGTTAAGGATTTAGAAGATCTTGACAAGGCTCACAAGGCCTTGAAAAGTGAACACTCTATTCTTACCAAGTCACATGAACAACTTCAAATTCAATTGACTAAGAATAATGTGCCTAGTTCTTCTACTTCTACTTGTGATCATGCAAATGTCATTGAAGAAAATGCTAGGTTGAAAGATGAGCTTGCCAAGTCCTCCATTCCCATAGGTGAGAAAAACTTGAATGACCTTTTGAGTAAGCAAAAGGCATTTGGTGATAAAACGGGGATTGGCCATGTCTTAAAGAAGAAGAAGAAAAACATCAAGAAAAAGAAGGCCAAGCCCGCACAAGCAAAGAAGGATCCTATTGTGGGTGGCAAACCCACTCATGATGATCATGCGGGAATTGCTAACCCTCACTATGTTTTAATTCGTGATTATTATGGTGATGTTTATGCAAAATATGTTGGTCCAAATGATGGTTATGTTGCTTGGTCTATTTGGGTTCCAAAGACCCTTGTTGCTAACAAAAGAGGACCCATTGAAAAATGGGGACCTAAAACCAAGCAATGATCTCTTGTAGGATTATGCTTCCGGTGGATCAAAATGGGTGCTTGATAGTGGATGCACAAGTCATATGACCGGAAGCAAGAAGATTATGACGGAGATGAGACCAAATGACAATCATATAACCGTCACTTATGGAGATATGTCACAATCCGAGGTATTGGGTCTTGGCAAGGTGGTGGTCGCACCGGATATTTCCCTTGTGGACGTCATGCTTGTTGAGACCCTAGGTTACAATTTACTTTCAGTTCGTGCACTTGGTAAGATGGGCTTTGCCGTCTTCATTGATAATGATATTGTGGTACTCTTGTGGAGCAAGTCTCTAAAGGTCGCTTTCGTTGGACACATTGAAAATAACTTGTATGTGGTGGACTTTTCGGGGAAAACCACTACAAGTGCAATGTGTTTATTTGGAAAGGCCGATGTGGGTTGGCTTTGGCATCGCCGACTAGCCCATGTCAATATGAGAACTTTGCAAAGCCTTCACAAGGGTGGCCACATACTCGGACTAAAAGAGAATGTTTCTTTTGCCAAAGATCGTGTTTGCAGGGCTTGCGTTCTAGGAAAAATGCATGATTCTCCCCACCTAAGCAAGACTATCATTTCTTCCAAGAGGATCTTGGAGCTCCTACATGTGGATCTTTTTGGTCCTCCCTCTCATGCAAGTCTTGGTGGGAAGAAATATTGTTTGGTGATTGTTGATGACTATTCAAGATATACTTGGGTTTACTTCTTCAAGCATAAGAGTGAGACTCAACAAACCGTCATCGACTTTGCCAAGGAAGTTGAACGTCAACATGGGCAAACTATTTTGGCAATAAGAAGTGACAATGGCTCGGAGTTCAAGAACTACACCTTAAATGGATTTCTTAGTGATGAGGGGATTCGTCATCAATATTCCGCTGCATATACCCCTCAACAAAATGGTGTAGCCGAAAGGAAGAACCGGACTCTTATGGATATGGCTAGGTCCATGTTGGCGGAGTTTAAGTCTCCATACAACTTTTGGGCCGAAGCTATCTCTACGGCTTGTCACTCTTCAAACCGGCTCTTCCTCCGCAAAGGCCTAAACAAGACTCCATATGAAATACTCACCGGAAGCAAGCCCAACATCTCCTACTACCGGGTTTTCGGGTGTAAGTGTTTCTTTAAAAGAAAAGGAGTTCGTTTAGGTAAATTTGATCCAAAAGCAATAGAAGGTATTTTTGTTGGTTATGGTGCCGAATCCCACACTTATAGAGTCTTCAACAAGTCCACCGGACGTGTTGAAGAATCTTGTAGTGTGGTATTCGAAGAGAATGACGGCTCCCAAGGGGGGCGAGATGTTGTTTCTTGTGATGTAGATGATGAAATACCTCGAGAAGCCATAGGAAGAATGGGCGTGGGATTTTTCCGCCCCATTGAGGGACACCTTGTGGCCGACCGGGAAGGACTATGCTCTACTCAAGTGGAGCCTTCATCTTCACAAGCTCAACAAGCCTCTCCCAAGGAAGCAACTAATGCACCAACCGAAGAACAAGACAAGGACCTTCATGAAGAAGAAGGGGCACCACCATCCTCTCCGGTTATCTCAACCGCCCCCAATTCTTCACAAGACCAAGATCAACCTACTCATGAAGATAATGATGATCAAGGTCAATTTGATGGTCAAGACGGGGACCAAAATGATCAAGATGATCAAGTGACTCCTCCAAGGTCTAATGAGGAGATCGAAGCCCGTCGCAAGAAAAGAGTTGAAAGGGATTTGGAACTTAAAGGTCATACCCTTGAGAGGGTTATTGGAGATTTAAGAAGCAAAGTGTCAACCCGGCGTCAACTGGCACAATTTAGCTCTCATCATGCTTATATCTCCATGGTTGAACCCAAGAAAGTATTTGAAGCTCTTGAAGATCCGGATTGGTTGGATGCTATGCATGAAGAACTCAACAACTTCAAGCGCAATAATGTATGGGTGTTAGTAGAGAAGCCAAAGGAGTGCCGCAATGTGATTGGCACAAAGTGGATATTCAAGAACAAGCAAGATGAGCATGGAATTGTTGTAAGGAACAAGGCAAGATTGGTTGCTCAAGGTTTCTCTCAAGTTGAAGGCATTGACTTTGGAGAGACTTATGCTCCCGTGGCTCGCCTTGAGTCCATCCGTATCCTTCTTGCATATGCCACTCATCATAATTTTAAGTTGCAACAAATGGATGTTAAGAGTGCATTTCTTAATGGTCCATTGAAAGAGGAAGTGTATGTTAAGCAACCCCCGGGGTTTGAGGATCTCAACTTCCCTAACCATGTCTACAAGCTCCATAAGGCACTCTATGGCCTTAAACAAGCCCCACGTGCGTGGTATGAGCACCTTAGGGAGTTGTTGGTAGACCGTGGGTTTGAGGTTGGGCAAATCGATCCTACTCTTTTTACTAAGAGGGTCAATGGGGAGCTTTTCGTATGCCAACTATATGTTGATGATATTATCTTTGGCTCTACTAACAAAGCTTTTAATGATGAATTTTCAAAGCTTATGACCGATAGGTTTGAGATGTCTATGATGGGCGAAATGAAGTTCTTTCTTGGTTTTGAAATCAAGCAATTGAAAGAAGGGACTTTTATTTATCAAGCCAAATATGTCCAAGACATGCTCAAGAGGTTCAAGATGAAGGAACTAAATGGGGCCGCCACACCAATGGCCACAAAATGTCATCTTGAGCTTGATCCCAATGGTAAAGATGTGGATCAAAAGGTATACCGTTCTATGATCGGTTCTTTGCTTTACCTTTGCGCATCTAGACCCGATATTGTGTTGAGTGTAGGTGTGTGTGCAAGGTATCAAGCCGCTCCTAAAGAAATCCACCTTATGGCGGTTAAGAGAATCTTTCGATATTTGGTTCATACCCCAACTTATGGGCTTTGGTATCCCAAAGGCTCGGATTTCTCTCTTTGTGGCTTCACGGATTCGGATTGGGCCGGTGACAAGGATGATAGGAAATCAACCTCCAGAGCTTGCCAATTTCTTGGTAGGTCTTTGGTGTGTTGGTCTTCTAAGAAGCAAAATTGTATATCTCTCTCCACCACCGAAGCCGAATATATTGCCGCCGCAAGTGGATGCACTCAATTGTTGTGGATGAGGCAAACTTTAAAGGAATATGGTGTCAATTGTGACAAAGTGCCTCTTTTATGTGACAATGAGAGTGCTATCAAGATAGCCTATAATCCGGTGCAACATTCAAGAACCAAGCATATTGAGATCCGGAATCATTTTATTAGAGATCATGTTGCCCGTGGTGATATTGAGCTTGCATATGTAAGCACCAAGGATCAACTTGCCGACATATTCACGAAGCCCCTTGATGAAGCAAGATTTGGATATTTGAGGAATGAGCTAAATATCATTGATTCAAGGAGTGTGGCTTGAGCATCTTGCAAATACACCTATTCTTCAATACTTGTTTGGTTTAGGTGTGGGCATGGAGATAGGGGGAGTGCGGTCCTAATCAATTGGGCTATCCCTCCCCCCATAATGCCAATAGTGACTAAATTGTTCTCTTTCTATCATTTTTGTGATATATGAGCTTTAATGACGAGTATTGGTTATGGACCCAAGATATATCTTCGCGGTCCAATGCCTTGACACTCATACATGGTGGCCTCGGCCACCGACCTCTTCTTTTCGAAGAATTGATTCCTTGCAAAACTTATTTGAGTTTTATTGAGCTTTTTCATCATTGTCTCTATCCGTGAAATGGGAAGGCACTTGCATTGGATTTTCAAAGTTTTCTTGTGTTTTGCAATGCCAAGTGCCGAGAACCACTCCATGCTTGTTTTCTGTCCTAAGCCCACTTATCTAAAGCCAAATCATCCTCTTGTGCATGCCCAGAACTTCCAGAAATCATTTTCATCAGTTTTGTGCCATCTAGACCGGCTATAGCCGGTCCTCCACCGGAAATAGCCGGGGTGCGGCTTTAGCCGGCCCACCCGGCTATAGCCGGCCTGGGGATTTCGAGCCCCACTCTTTAGGCTGTGGGGGGTGAGGGTTTTCTCACATTCCTCCCCCACGCCTATCTCTTGCTCGAGCTCCCCTCCCTTGGACCCGCCGCCGCCACCGTCTCTCGCCTCACCTCCGGCCGCCGGAGCCCTCTCCTCGGCCGGCCATCTCTCCGGCGCCCTCCCTATGGACCAGGGTACCCCCTTCTCTCTCTCCTCTCTCTCTCCCTAGGTCTTTCTAGGGTTAGGGTTAGTTGATTCAATGGGACCTTGTTGTTCATCTGGGATTGTTTGGTCTTGTGATTCTCTCTGTATTGTATAGATTGAAAATGTTTGACAAGTTTTGGTGGCCTACAGCTGAGATTTCGATTTTGTCCATCTGGTCCGGCTAAAGCCGGTGTCAGACCGGCTATAGCCGGCCTGAGACCGGAAATAGCCGGTGTAGATCACCTACTACTGTCATGCTTTTTTCCTTTTATGCTATTGCTCCTTGATCCTCTGGCATGCATGCTTATCCTATATGCTCTCTTCATATGTGCTGTTTGCAGGTGGTTCTCGACCCAAGAGGTCTCGCTATGTTGATCCCTCACTTGCTCGCCGTCAAGAGCATCAAGATGCCCGTTTGACCGCTGCTATGAAGAAGAAGAGACTGGAAGAACGCAAGAAGAAATCTCTGTTTGCCAATGTTAGTGATCTCAAGAAGCTGTCCAAGCAAGAGTACCGGGAGTTCCGTGAGCAGAAATTCTACACCTTGCCTAGGGACATTGACAGTGGATCTTTCTACCGGTCAGAGCATCAGCGGATATATGAGCAGATTTATGCGACCATGAGCACAAAGATTTGCCCCATGAAGGTCACCAACATTGCATCGTTGTCCAGGGATGAATACTTTGCCGATGCTCTTTGGGTCACCGAGAAGCTAGGGTTGCACAAGTTGATGGTCTTTAAGCAAGACTACAATCCTCATCTGATTCAGCAGTTCTTTGCCACATTGGAGTTTGATACTCGAGATGAGGTTGGTTTCACTTGGATGTCAGGAGAAGTAAGGAAGTACTCGACCATGTCTCGTTTCGGGAAGCTTTTGGGCTATAGGTTCGATGGCATTCATCGACCTAGAGGTGCCCGCTTGCATCTTGATACCACCGAGTACAACAAGGGGAAGATCCAGTGTTTGTATGGTCCAGGGGGCAAAGCGGGAGAGACTGCAAATCTCCTTCCCCTCTATGATATTTTGCTCCGGATGTTCCGTGCCAACATTGCTCCAAGTGGGGGCAACAATGATTCCATCAGAGGTGGTCTTGTGCATTTGCTCCACCATGCCCGGCTTGTCTTTGAGGCCAGAAGAGATTGTGAAGGGATGGAGCTCGATGTGATGTACTTCATCTTCATGGAGATAAAGATTGCTATGCTTGATAGGAAGATCCCTCCTTATGCTCCATTCATCATGAGGCTCATCATTGACAGAGGCATTGAGGGAGACTTTGAGATTGAGGAAGATTTGCTTGATGAAGAGTTGGAAGTGCACAAGCCCAACAAGCTCTACAAGAAGACCGCTCATTTGGTGTCTAGCACGTCAAGTGCTTATCCCTCTTCGAGTGATGTGTTGGGAGGCAACATCTATGCTACCGGTTCTAGGAGGAAGAATGCGGATCCACCAAGTGGTGGAATGGCTCAAGAGATGAAGAAGCTCAAGTGGTGGCAAAGGGCTTTGTTTTGCATGAACAATGATGTGCGTCACACTCAATACAAGGACTATGTGGACCGCAAGCACATTTCTAAGAAGCAAAGAGAGTTGGATGCATGTTTGAGGGCTGTGGAGAAGGGCAAAGGAGCTAGCAATGAAGAAGAGTCCCAAGAGCAAGATCAATCCGAGGACACTTTTTCATTTGGCAAGTGGAATGAGGGCTCAACCTTTGATTGGAAGGAGTTAGCCGAAGTCACCTCCAAGGGCAAGGAAGCCATTGATGAAGAAGAAGAAGAAGGAGATGACGATGATGATGAAGAGGAAGAAGACGATGACCAAGAAGATGATGAGGATGATGAGGACTTCGATGATGTTGATGAGTGATCTTATGTTGTGGTCTCCCTTTTTGGCGTCTTGATGCCAAAGGGGGAGAAAGTCCCATTTGCATATGTTTCCATTTGGATTTGGTTTTCCATTTGGATTTGGTTGGGTCACAAGCCCTTATGTCGTGTGCTTGCTCGCTTGTGTCCCATGGTTGAACTTATCGTTATCTACTATGTGTTGAACTATATGCTTATTGTGTAGTAGAACTTGTTTATCGTTATTAATCCTACTTGCTACATCTTGTCATATTATATGCTTGTTGATTATGTGCTATTGAATTATGATATATGATATATATATCTTGTGCATATATGGATCACTTTATAAAATCTAGGGGGAGTTCTTATTGTTGATGTGTCTTTGTATTCAAATACAAAATTAAAATAAGGCACATAGCAAGGGGGAGCTCCGTCTATATTTTATATAGTTTGAAACATGCAAAATTATGTATTGTCATCAAACACCAAAAAGGGGGAGATTGAAAGAGCATTTCCCGCCTAATTGATTTTGGCGTTTGTTAACAATACATTATCTATTAATGTGTGATTATGCTTTGCAGGATTTTATTATGTTCTAGCACAAGATATTGGGTTTCCTATATTATATTTGATAAGTATCATTATCCAAAGGAAATTATTGAGGAAATGGTGAAAATCAGCTCCTGGAGAAGTTTCACATAAGGTTGAGCCAGGAAGGCCGGCTTTAGCCGGTCCCCAGACCGGCTATAGCCGGACTGCTCGTTTTCGAGAGGGGTCCTGCGCCTCTGGTCTCAACCGGCTATTTGTCCGGCTATTTCCGGCCGGGCCGGATATTTCAGGCCGGCTATAGCCGGTGTGAGACCGGCTTTAGCCGGTGTGACCGGCTTTAGCCGGACTTATCTCCGGCTATAGCCGGACTTCCTGGCTGGCAACGGTCAGATATTTTGGGGGAGTATAAATACCCCCATCTTCTTCTCCAACGGGTAGCCAGCAAAAATTGAAGAAGACCACCATTGTTGAGCTCACCAAATCAACTAGATCTCCTCCCTCATCCCACCAAAGCTCTTGATCTTTGGAGAATCGAAGGAGAAGACCATCTTCTACATCCTCACCGAAGCGATTTGATTTCCCCTCTCATTTGCTTGAGGGCCCTTGTGTCTTGGGTTCCCTTGTGTCCCAAGACCTTGTTTGTGTATTTGATATATTGCTACTTGTTGTTTGACAGCATTGTGTTGTGCTTGGGAGCCTCCAATTCGGTTGTGGATGCGTGCCCCAAGATTGTAAAGGCCGGTTCCGCCTTGAGGAACCCCTTAGTGGAAAGTGAGCTAGGCCTTTATGGCGGAAGCTTGCACCAGAGAATAGGGTGAGCCTTTGTGGCGTTGGTTAGGCCTTTGTGGCAACCACACCCCTCCAACGTAGACGTACTTCCCCTAAAAAGGAAGGAACTACGGGAATTACATCCGTGTCTCCGCGTGCTCCACTCTCGGTTACCTCTATCCTTTATTGCCTTTATATATTGTATCTTGTGTAGCTTGCTAGTTGACATATAGGTAAATTCACCTTAGTTGCATATCTAGAGAATTTACCTTTGTGTCAAGCCTAAATCGAAAAAGAACTAAAATTTCAGTAGCACCTATTCACCCCCCCCCCTCTAGGTGCCCATACGATCCGTTCAGAAGGGCTGGTCGGAGATGGACGTGTGGAGTGGTCGGTCAACGTAGGGGAGAGGGAGCGAGTTAGGCAAGCGAGATGAGCAGGGATCTCATTCCTGGTGGCGGGGATTGAGGAAGGAGTGGTTAGAGAGGGGAGACGCTCGGCAATTCCTAACTTCCGCTCATTGCGGAAGCGATAGCACTTCGTTCCCGTGTTTTGGTACACGGGCCTCGCCTAGTTTGGAGGTACATTTTTGTACTGTTTTTTGGGTTTCTTGCTCCCTTCTGGTTCGATTTTGCATTTTCTCGGTTTTTTCTTCTATGTTTTCTGGTGTGGGTTTTTTAAATTCTTTTTTGTTTTGATTTAATTTTCATTTTGATTCAATTTTTTGTTCTGAATTGAATTTCGTTTAATTCAAAAATTGTTCCTTTTTCAAAAAGTGTTCAAAATTGTTTTTTCTCAATTTCAGAATTTGTTCATTTTTTAATATTACAAAAAATGTTTTAATAAATCAAATCCTTTTCTTAAGTTTGGACAATTTTGAAATTTGAACTTTTTAAAACTGTAACATTTTTTGAATTTCAATTCTTTTCCAGAAAAACTTGGAGCGTTCAAATGAATGAAAAAAACTTAAACAGACTAGATGACATGTGAAAAACCCACTATAGCTGATAGGCATCCAACCTATAAAAGGTTAGAGGTGACTAGAAAAACAACACTTCACCCCACCCCAGTGCGATACCAGCCAGCACTAGTCTTTGATAGCATATTGAGTCCGTCGTTTTAAAACTGGGCTAAACGCAATTTTTGAAAGTTTCAAAAAAATGTGTGTGTAGATATATAGTGATATGATTTAAGTATCTACGTAACTTTGCATGCACGAATATTATAAAATTGTGGATTACAAAAACAAAAGGCTTTTCACACATTTGTCTTTCTTGTTTGGATCACAAATAAAAATATATTTTGACCAAACATCTGCGTACATATCGCATATGTAGATTTGCTCGCATGCTTTATTTAAGGGTAATAGTTTGCTGCCACTGAGGATATATAGCTAGCCCCCATGCAGGTATAGTATGAGGGCAGTATAAGGGCACGAGGCTAGCCATAATGAAAGTATTATATAATTTAGGCCTATTAAATTAGTTATGTGACAGTTAATTAGGGAAGAGAGAGAAATTTAGAGTAATATGGATAGATACTGTATTATAACACATGTTACGAGAATAATTAATATCAAATAAATTTTATATATCAATTTGTATTGAGATTCTATAAAACAATAAATATAATTAGACTATAATACTATAACATGATATCCTCCATTATAAAAGTAGTATCATACACTAGTATCATATGCATGACTAGCTAAATGCCCGCGCGTTGCAGCGGACTCTCTTCTTTCTTTCCTTTTTCCTTCCACTCTTTCTTCTCAATAGTATGTTATGTAATTGTGCAAGAAGCAAAGAATATTAATCCATTATACATAAGTCTTAAAGAATAATGATATTCTCTCCTTCATTCCCGTACTTCCTCCGTTTCTATATATAAGTCGTATAGCTTTTTTTAAAAAAATCCTAAAATTCCGGACTTATGCCAAATTTTCCGCTAGAATTAAGGAGGACCTGACTCCCACATTTTTTAACCGCCCTATGCATTCCCTTAGATTTAGGAGTCTAGAATAAATACACGTAGGTGTTTTCTTCTTCTTTCTCTATCATAAATCCCTGATTTGCATTAATCTCTGATTTACATTAATCCCTGATTTGTATTAATCTCTAATTGTTTTCCATGTATTACCAATTCTGGTGATCCTGTTATTATGTAAGGGGTATATTCATCACTTACATGTTGTATGTCGAGTGGGTGGCTTCACCACCAACTCAAAACCAATAGTAAAGTTATCATCCATTATAAAAGTAGTATCATACACTAGTATCATATGCATGACTAGCTAAATGCCCGCGCGTTGCAGCGGACTCTCTTCTTTCTTTCCTTTTTCCTTCCACTCTTTTTTCTTAATAGTATGTTATGTAATTGTGCATGAAGCAAAGAATATTAATCCATTATACATAAGTCTTAAAGAATAATGATATTCTCTCCTTCATTCCCGTACTTCCTCCGTTTCTATATATAAGTCGTATAGCTTTTTTAAAAAAAATCCTAAAATTCCGGACTTATGCCAAATTTTCCGCTAGAATTAAGGAGGAACTGACTCCCACATTTTTTAACCGCCCTATGCATTCCCTTAGATTTAGGAGTCTAGAATAAATACACGTAGGTGTTTTCTTCTTCTTTCTCTATCATAAATCTCTGATTTGCATTAATCTCTGATTTGTATTAATCCCTGATTTGCATTAATCTCTGATTGTTTTTCATGTATTACCAATTCTGGTGATCCTATCATTATGTAAGGGGTATATTCGTCACTTACATGTTGTATGTGAGTGGGTAGCTTCACCACTAACTCAAAACCAATAGTAAAGATACTACTATATGATACCACCCACTATAGCTAGAGCCCCTGATTGACGTATTGAGATACGTGCAAAATATTGTTACAGTAGTATTACAGCCTTGAACGTCCATGAATTATGTGGTTATTAATAAAACCGACACCTGACAAACGCATCAGTGTATTGAGGAGAGAGAAAACATGTGTGCAAATACTCACAATGGCCTACTGCTACATTGGCTCATTGGAAGAACGCAAAGTATGGAAGTCTATCGGAGGTAGCATTGCTTTGCATTGCATAGTAAAAACAACCCGTGACTAACTTCCAGTGCTGACAATGCATGCATGTATTACATAAACAAGCATTGTTTTATCTCATGAAAATACAAAACCTTGACAGACTATTTCGGTACATATAGGGCGTGTTTGGTAGCCCAGCCCAACTCAGATATTCCCACCTCAGCCGAAAATTTGCTGTTTGTTAGCCCGGTTTGCGCATCTAGGCAGTGCCCACCTCGACCGAAAATAGCCTCTGAGCCCTGCCCGGTTGAGAAGCTCGATTTGAGCTTCCCAACTCGGTAGGGCCGGACTCGCCCGAGGTCCTGCCCCCCGCGTCCCGCGCCCGCCCCCATGCCCACAGGGGTCTGAGACTCCCAACCTCATCCCCCCCAAACAAACTTTCTCCCATCTGGCCCAGGTGGAGCTCCTCAGCCACGACGACGGACACGGCGCACTCGAATCTGAGCGAGGCCGACGGCGGACATTGCGCCCCCTTGTTGGCCTGCACCGCCGCCACAGCTCCCGCGCCAGACCAGCGCCGCCCCGCACCTCCTCGTCCTGCGTCGGCCCCGCACCTTCCCGCCCCGCACCTCCTCGCCCCGGCCAGCGCCGCCCCGCGCCGGCCCCGCACCTCCCCGCCTCACGCCGCCCCGCACCTCCTCGCCCCTGCCAGACCAGCGCCGGCCCGCGCCGCACCTCCTCGTCAGACCAACGCCGCCTCCACGCAGGCCTCCTGCCGCCACGGCCAGCTTAGCCACAGCCAGGGCAGCCACGGCTCAGATCCCTGCACGGCCAGCATCAGCCTCGAACTCAACGGCCCACCTCGACGGAGCTCCCTCGCCGGAGGCCGTCTCACCGGAGTTCAACTCGTGAGGACCCGATTGCGTTTTATAGGGACTTGATTGCGTTTTTTAGGACTTGATTGCTTTTTAGTTTTTCTATGGCATGACTCAAGTCATACAAGTCTACCAAACATCATCTCAACAGAGCTAAGCCTAGGTCACACAACCTACCAAACACAGCATATAAAACACACTTGGGTGTAGTGGGCATAGCTAAACTCAGCTAGGCTGAGATGAAATAGGCCAACCGGACTACCAAACACACCCATAGTAATAACTACATGCGAACTAGTCTAACTAATGCATTGCTTTGCCATAGGAAGAAAACAAAAACCCTGACTAACTTCCCTGCTGACAATGCATACATGCACAAGCATTGCTTTGCATCATAAAAATACAAAACCATGGCAGACTTTTGCCAGTATATAGTAATGATAAGTAATGACAGACAATGTTAGGCAACGACAGACTATGTTAGGCAAAACTAGAGCTCTAATTGCTAATTAGTACACAAGAATACGTTTTATACTCCTCTATGGTTACATGTATGCACGAATCTCTAGAACCATCGTACGTTAGATACACATGGGGGCAGCTATCCTCGTGGTAGTAAATCCATACTCTTTATTTAATTCTTTTGAGATTTGAAAATATGGTTGTCATTTGTTTAAAAAGGGGCTTCAATAGACTTTTCGCACTACGCATCTCGAAACCACACCTCTATTAGTCCGGTGGAAGACGAGAACATATGTAGTGCTATATGTCTTTGGTGTGCTATTAGTTTTTTTGACAAGGATAGGATCAAACATACATCTAGAGCGCCATTGGTAGATCGCAACCCTTTTTGGCTCTCTGGACGCAGACGCTAGCGGGGCTGGATCGCACCGTGCGATGCAAAAACCAACTTGGACGTTTCGTTTGGTGACCCGGGTTGCATCCAGAGAGCCAAAAGGCCTAGGTTGATTGGTACCCTGCGCGACGGCAGAATCGCCTGAACTGGATTCAGGGTCATCTGTTTGGTTTATGCTGCGCAGGTTATCTAGTCATCTCGATCTTCTCTTCGGTGTTGAGGTTAATATAGCACACCACCATGACACTACCTCATAACACACAACGAGAATAGCCGTTCTTGAATTACGGCCATATAAACCGGGTCCTAGCTACATACGAATAGCAGTTATTCAGTTAAGCACTACTAGTTTAGCATGTCAGCAACATGACATGCATTCGAATCCTAGCTACTTATGAATGGCAGTTCAACATTATAGATTGGGGAACAGTTCAACAATGGCGGCCTAGAAGGTGCAAACCTTATGATTCTTGCTTCAATGTCAACCATAGAAGACATTATTTCTATGCAACCACATTGACTGAGCCCAGTCGTTCCTCTTGTTCTTCCAAGCTTGGGTGTCGCCCTGCTCGACACCATGTCCAGTCTCCACATCATCAGGAGTAATTTCAGCCTCCCTAGGACATAGTCATCCTAGCCCCAGCCCAGGATCCGGTTATGAAGGATGCAACAAGCAAGAACAAGCTTTATTTGAGTGGGGAAATTGTGGAATGGTTTCTGATCAAGGATTTTGAACATATTTTTCAATGCAGCCAAAGCCCTCTCGATGGTCACCCTGAGGCTAGAGTCTCTGAGGTTGAACAGCCCCTCTGTATTTTGTGGTCTGTTCCTTGGAGAGAACTCGTTCAGATGATATCGGGTTTTCCTAAAGAAGGGAGGATACTTGGCCGACAAGCGTAACCTGCATCTCCAAGGTAGAACTTACCTTCAGGGAGTTATATGCCATCAGGCCTGTTCAAGCTGTCGTTTAGAATGCTTGCATCATGGACTGATCCTTCCTAACTAGCAAGAACATAAGTGAACTTGAGATTGAAATCCACAACAGCTAGCACCTTTTGGCTGGTGTAGTGTTTCCTGCATCTGTATGCTGCTGATTGGGATTTTGGCACTCTAGCAGTGACATGAGTACCATCAATTGCCCCAATGCTGTCCTATCATGATAAGAACAGACAGAGAGTCAAGCTTGTGTGCATTGCAGAGTTCAGATAGATTTTGCAAATGAAAATTGCAGCTCACCTTGAAGTACGGGTACCATCTCTTGTTGTGTCGTATCTTGCTTGGTGTTTCACCAGATGGAGGCTTGATCATATCTTGCCTAAGCTCCCCAATTGCATAAAGGACTTGGTTGAAATAGCAAGATATAGTCTCTATTGATCTTCAAAAGGTGTTGTGCATAACTCTGAACCTCTGGTTATGGCCGACAACATGAAGAAACATAGCAACTTGCTCTTCCACACAGATGTGGATGCTATCCTACAGCAGTCCTCTCTCCCAAAATCTCTTTGACTAGTTCATAGAATGGGGCTCTTCTCATCCTAAGCATCTGAACAACCTCTACATCATTCCTGTTGTAGATGTAGTTAAGATTGGCAATCCTCTCTTGATCTCGTTCAAGCATCACACTATAACTCCCTTGTGGATACGCATCTCGCATGACTGCTCTTTTATGGATGAGGAGGATCCAAGCCTAAATCACAATCATTTGCTGGCCCTAAGCAAATAGATCTACAATGAGTGTCTGCTAAATCTACCAACAGGGCTAACCAGCAACTGCAGGGACAGAAGGAGCTGGAGGGCATGGTGATGTACCTCCGCCATTTGAGACCGCCGTCGCGGATTTGGAGGATAAGACGGAGTTGAAGAAGACCTCCGTCGCGCCTTCCTCGGCCGGAGATGGAGTAGATCTGCGGAATCGCCGCCGCCGCCGGTGTCGAGACTGGTATGGGGGATGTTGTGTTGGGAGGTGACCGAAAAGAGGAGAGGTGACACTACTATCCCGCAAAATGTAGCCGCCGATTTTGGTTTCTCCCGCGTTCTCGACGAGGCCTCCCGCGCGGACGTCGTTCCCACTTTTTGCCCCGCTAGAGCCTGCACCCAGGGAAACGAATGATTCGGGAGTATCCAGCGGGCCTGGGCCGAAGGTGCTTTGCGCACCGCGCCAACTACAACGCAGGCCACGACATGGCATCCAATCAGCTGACTTTTGCATCCCGGGGGCCTGTTTCGACAATATGCAAGCTACCAATCGCGCCCCTAATTCTTTCACCCACCATGGCAAATTTGCAAATCAGTCCATATATTATTTCGCATTGTGGTACGAGCGTTTCCTTGCTTTATAAGTCTATAAGTCCACTGAAAAGTAGTTGCATGTCTTTCTATAGTCAGACGTCTCGACCGGCTGGTGATATTTGTTAGGAATAAATTACAACCGCTCTAGGCGGTTACTAGTATGCCCAAAGCACCCTTTCTGTACAGACATGTCTCTTGTGTATAGACACCTCTTCTCTCTCTCTCTCAGCAGTTGCATCTCTTGTAAACAGTCATGTCTCTTGTAACAGGCACCTCTTCGGAGGCACCCCAAAATCCTTGTATAAATAGGGCTTTGCCCACAAGCAATAAACAGAAGTTTTACTCTCAATCTTCTGAGTTCTAACATGTTATCAGCACGCTCGACAATCTGAGCGATTTCGAGAACAACGAGATCAAAGAACAAAAGAGGAAGCGCACGGGCGTCTGCCTCCATCCTTGGAAGAACAAGGCATACACCCTATTGCTAATCGGTAAGAACATTATAGAATCGAAGGCCTCGACTAAGAAGGTAAGCAACATCTTAGCCTTCTTCAATACAAGTCCGCGGTCGCCGACTCCCTCACGCCCCGTGGCTCTCGTCGCCGACCTCGTCGCCCTCGGGCTGCCGCTTCGCATCCCGCCGTCGAGCGGCAGCGAATGTCGCGCCGGCAGTTGGAGCCCGGCCGCGCTGGGGCTCGCAGACGGCGGCACGTCGCTCGGGGACATGGAGCCCGGCCGCGCTCGAGCTCCCGAACGACCGCGCGGACGGCGTTGCGCCCGGCGCCCGCCCCCGTGGTGACTCCTCCGGCGAGTTCATCCGCGACGGAAACATCTCCGTCCGCAGGTGAAGGCAGCCGATGCAGCTCGCAGAGGCGCTTGGGCTGTGTTTCGTGGAATCGGGTGCTCTGGCATGGTCGATACGGGGGAGTTGATTTGGGGATAAGGAACTGACGCAATGAAATATATGTTGTCCACTCCTCCCTTATCCTCTCGTATGGCCTAGAAGCCTGTTGGACCGCTTACTGCCTAACTCTCCGTCCATGTGCACTGGCTAACTAGATTACATTACTGGCTAACTAGATTACATTACGTATTTCAGTTTTAGCTTACCAGTGATCTAGCAGTAGTTTTAACTCTGTTTTAGATTCTGTAAATTACAGCTTATTAGTTTCTGTAATTTATTTCAGTTAGAGTACTAAGTATTCCTGAAAATATATGTGATGTAATATATTTCCATGTGTGCACATGTTGAAATAGATTACGTTCATTATTTGCAATTGAGATTTTAATTTCTTGCAAATAAATTGATTCATCTTAATTGAGCTATTTTGGTTCAATACGAGCAAGAATTGATATGCAAAATTAAATATCAATTTACCATCAATTAAGTCTAAAATGCCTTAAAAGCACAAAATTGACTTAATTCGAACTGAATTGATATGCAAAATCAAAAAATAAAAAGTGACTACTTCAAATTTATATATGGGATCACAAGGTAATGTGGTATCTACTGCATGGTGTGCAGATTATCCACAATATTGTGAGGTCTACATTTTGTCAAAATTGACACAATGACTACCTTCAATGTGCTCTCCCATATATTTAAATCAAATCATAACATAAGGTACTAAGAAAAAAAAGCATCTACTGACTTGGGTCAGACTATGCTTCTTGGTGCTGAGAGATGTACTCCATAAATATGGTGATTATCTACAATGTGTTATGATAGATGATTTGAGGCCTACACTAAAACCCAAGTGTTCACTTGAGTTTACAAGATTTTGCAAATTTTATTACAACACAACCAAGATGACTTTAATTTACATACATGTAAATTAATCAAATCTATGGTTCTCGTTCATGTAGGACAACATGGCCGCTAAAGATTTTGAAGAGCTTGCGCTCGATGGGCATAACTACCCTACATGGGCAATAGATGTTAAGATTAGTCTTTCATCCCGTGGCATTGCAGGTGCACTCATACCACCTGAGAATCCTCCTCAGGAGGGAGATGCACAAGTAACTGAGCAACAAAAATATACTGCCTTAGCCCTTATAAGGCAACATATTCACCCAGATTTGAAATCTGAATATTTGATGGAGGAATCTCCAAGCAATATGTGGCAATCACTTAAAACAAGATATGAACAGCAAAAGGCCGTCATACTGCCTGAAGCTAGTCATGAATGGACCCATTTAAGACTCCAGGATTTCAAATCCGTTGGAGCTTATAACCATGAAGTCCATAAGATTTGTTCTAAATTGCGGTTTTGTGAGAAGGAACCTTCAGAACTGGAGAAGATAGAAAAGACTCTATCAACTATGCTCCCCGCTGACAGGATCCTACAGCAACAATATCGTGCCAGGAATTACCAAGTTTATTCTGAACTTATACATGTACTCCTCCAGGCTGAGAAACATGATGAACTTCTTTTAAAGAATAGTCATCAACGCCCGGTTGGGGCTGCACCTCTCCCTGAAGTACATGCAAATTTTCAGAAAAACAATAAGTTCAATGGCTCATTTAAAGGCCAAACTAAGAACTTCAAGGGTAAATTCAACCGCAACCGCAACAAGAAGAACAAGCCACATAATTCAGATAAGGGGAAGGGCAAAGCAAAGAATAAGTTTGATAAGACAATTCTTTGCCAGAAATGTGGATGCTACAAGCATGTCACCAAGAAATGCCGCACCCCAAGACATCTGGTAAACCTCTACCTGCAATCCATGGGACGTAACGGACATGCCCAAGGAGCAAGATATGAATCTCACTTCAATCTTCAACCTGATAATAACATGGAAGTGGGATGTTCGCAAGATGTTCAAGGAACACCAAGCAACACCAAAGAATTCCATCTACCACAGGACTCCATGGACAAGGAGAACATGATGATAGAATACGCCTCAAACGACGTGTTTGGGGACTTTGACTAGTCAATCAACTCCTTTAGATAATATATTTATTTACATCCATCAGATTGTTGTAATAAAATAATAATAATATGTATTGTATCAAACATATTATTAGTGTTGTTGGTGTCATCACCCTATATTGTAAAGCACAATATGTATTGTATCAGCACTTTGATATTAAGAAAGTTGTATGTATTCTATATATTCAATAGAAGTATTTTCATCACTGAAAATTCTACATTTTAATATATAGATTTCTACGGGAGTCAATCCAAATGGAGGAGGAAATATGCCTTGTGGACAGTGGTACCACAAACTCTATACTTAGGGAAATAAAGTATTTTCAAACTCTCAAAAAGTTAAATGGAAATATTTTAACAATCGTTGGACGCGATGCGGTAATTGTTGGCACATGACGTGCCATATTTACCCTCCCTATGGGTACGCAAATTATAATTGAGGATGCTCTATTGTATCCCGATTCAACTCGTACCCTCATTGGTTACAGAGATATCCGTAAAAATGGATTTCATATTGAAACCCATGAGGACAACAAAGAGGAATATCTCCTCTTTACCAAAGATAACGGATATGGCAAACAAATATTTGAGAAAATTCCTTCTTTATCATCAGGATTGTACTACACATACATAAAACCCATAGCACATGTTGCGTACAAGGTAATTTTTTCAAAATGTCAATGCATTTCAAACTTGGCATGATCGCCTAGGTCATCCTGGTATCGGGATGATGAGAAAAATTATCTGCAATTCCAATGGTCATGACTTAAATGAAGCTAAATTCCCACAATCTTCTGATTTCATGTGCACTGCATGTGCTACTGGGAAACTCATTTTAAGACCTTCTCGTCTTAAAATCCAAGCGGAACCACTCCAATTCCTTGAACGAATTCAAGGTGATATTTGTGGTCCTATCCAACCATTGTCTGGACCTTTTAGGTATTTCATGGTTCTCATAGACGCATCTATACGATGGTCCCATGTGTGTCTATTATCCACACGAAACCATGCATTTGCCAAAATAATGAGACAAGTTATTAAATTACAAGCTCATTATCCCGAGAATCGAATCAAATCAATTCGAATGGACAATGCTGCTGAATTTTCTTCACAAGCTTTCAATGATTATTGCATGGCACTAGGAATTGAAGTTCAGCACTCGGTCCCATATGTCCACACTCAAAATGGTTTGGCCGAATCTCTAATAAAGAGAATTAAGCTCATAGCACGACATTTGCTAATGAATTGCAACTTACCAACTTCATGTTGGGGTCATGCAGTTTTACATGCTGCTGACTTAATTCAATTGCGACCAACTGGATATCACAGCACTTCCCCTCTACAATTAGTACGTGGAAATCTACCTAATATTTCCCATCTGCGTAAATTTGGATGCGCCACATATGTGCCAATCTCACCACCGCAGCGTACATCCATGAGCCCACATAGGAAACTGGGGATCTATGTGGGGTACAAATCACCGTCAATAATCAAGTACCTTGAACCCCTTACAGGGGATCTATTCACAGCCCGTCACGCTGATTGCATCTTTAATGAGGACCATTTCCCGGCATTAGGGGGAGATATCAAGTACCAAAAAGAATGCCCGGAAATCGATTGGAATGCCCAAGGCATTTCCTCCTCTGACCCACGTACTCAAGAAACTGAACTTCAAGTTCGGAAGATAATTAATTTGCAACATATAGCAAATAATCTGCCAGATTCATTTACTGACTATAAAGGTGTCACTAAATCCTACAATCCTGCAATAAATGCGCCTGAAAGAGTGGAGGTACCAACAAAAACCACTCAACCCCCTATTCAAAATAAGAGGGGGAGAAGTACGGCCATAAAACAGGATTCAGCTCCTCGCAAGCAACAAAGGAAACAGGGGAAGAAACCCTCTGAACAAGTAAATGTAAAACAGGATTCAGCTCCTCGCAAGCAACAAAGGAAACAGAGGAAGAAACCCTCTGAAGAAGTAAATGTAAATCAACCTAGCGTTGATAATCCAGTGGAAGGACAACCTCCACAACCCAGCTCAGTTGTGCACTCAATGACTGGGACATCGGAAAACCTAGACTCAACCGTATTGGGAAATCACGACGAGTCAACAAGGGTAAATGAAATTTCCACAAACTATATAGACTCTGGAGAATCTTACAACCATAAGTCTACAATTGTCGACATAAATTTCTCTACTACAATTGCAAACAACCTTCTAAATGATCATGATCCAAAGACCATGGCAGAGTGTGAGAAACGCTCCGACTGGCCTAAATGGAAGGATGCAATCCAAGTAGAATTAGCCTCGCTCAATAAACGAAAGGTATTCACTGAAGCAATACCTACACCTCCCAAAGTTTTCCCTGTGGGATTTAAATGGGTTTTCGTTCGTAAGCGGAACGAAAACAATGAGGTGGTGAGATATAAAGCAAGGCTTGTAGCCCAAGGTTTCACGCAGAGACCAGGCATTGATTTCAATGAAACTTATTCTCCGGTAATGAGTGGTATTACATTCCGATACCTCATATCTATGGCAGTACAAAATCGTCTATCTATGCAGTTGATGGACGTAGTGACCGCTTACCTTTACGGATCACTTGATTCGGACATCTATATGAAGGTTCCTGATGGAATCCCAATTCCGAATCCAAATGCAAAACGCAACGTATATTGTGTAAAACTAAATAAGTCTTTATATGGCTTAAAACAGTCGGGACGCATGTGGTACAACCGACTTAGTGAGTTCCTATTGAAAAAGGGGTACTCCAACAATGATGATTGTCCATGTGTCTTCATCAAAAGGTCTGAAACAGGATTTTGCATTATTTCAGTGTATGTTGATGACCTTAATATCATTGGCAACACACAAGATATTGATGAAGCACGCAATCACCTAAAGACGGAATTTGAGATGAAGGATTTGGGTAAAACCAAATTTTGCTTAGGATTACAACTTGAGCACCTTCCCTCAGGTATTTTGGTTCATCAAACCGCCTATATCCAGAAAATATTGGAGAAATTCAATATGGACAAATCCTATCCATCCAAAACTCCCATGGTTGTTCGATCTCTAGATGTAGAGAAAGATCAATTCAGACCAAGGGATAATGGAGAAGAGATACTGGGATCCGAAGTTCCATATCTCAGTGCTATTGGAGCGCTTATGTATCTTGCAAATTGCACCAGGCCTGATATTGCATTTGCAGTAAATTTACTAGCTAGACATAGCGCAGCTCCTACTAAACGACATTGGACGGGAGCTAAGAATATCTTTCGATATCTCCAAGGCACAAAGGATCTTGGCCTATTCTTTCAATTTCAGAGAAATCTGGACATTGATATGATTGGGTATACCGATGCTGGCTACTTATCAGACCCCCATAATGCCAGATCGCAAACCGGTTTTGTGTTCCTACATGGTGGGACAGCCATCTCATGGAAGTCTTCTAAGCAAACCTTAGTGGCTACATCCACCAATCATTCTGAAATAATTGCATTATATGAGGCATCACGTGAATGTGTATGGCTTCGCAGAATGATAAACCACATACAACAATCATGTGGAAAAGGTTCTATCGAATCTCCGACCATTATTTATGAAGATAATGCTGCTTGTGTTGCTCAAATGCAAACGGGTTACATAAAGAGCAATATCACTAAACATATTGCACCCAAATTGTTTTATCCCCATGAATTACAGAAAAGTGGAGATATAAACATTTTGCAAGTCAAATCATGTGATAATCTTGCTGATCTATTCACGAAGTCACTACCAACTTCAACATTTGAAAAGTATGTTCATGGAATTGGTATGAGACGACTTCGAGATTTGAAAGGATCAGGGGGAGTATCCCTCTGAACCATAACCCATTCAAACATTATATTACACTCTTTTTCCTTTATGAGTTTACTCTCATGGTTCTCATCGAGGTTTTTAATGAGGTAATATCAACACAAGAATATATGTCATACCTCCTATTTTCCCCACCGGGGTTTTTAACGGATGTATACAAGACATATTAATTGTTCTCTAAACTTACCAATGAATTTTATCCTTCCAAGGTTTTCTCATATAAGTTATCAAAGAGACAATAATCATTATATGTTGTACTATTTTCTCCTTACTTTTCCCACTGGGTTTTAAAGGAGTTTTTGACAACATATCAAATTCTAGTCTCCTCATATTTTTCCCACAGGGTTTTTGGGGGAGTTTATTCAAGAAAATTTATCGCTTGTGATCAAGGTCATTACATTCAAGATTATACAAGGAATACAAGACATACAAGAAGAATCTTTGTGCAAGGGGGAGTGTTAGGAATAAATTACAACCGCTCTAGGCGGTTACTAGTATGCCCAAAGCACCCTTTCTGTACAGACATGTCTCTTGTGTATAGACACCTCTTCTCTCTCTCTCTCAGCAGTTGCATCTCTTGTAAACAGTCATGTCTCTTGTAACAGGCACCTCTTCGGAGGCACCCCAAAATCCTTGTATAAATAGGGCTTTGCCCACAAGCAATAAACAGAAGTTTTACTCTCAATCTTCTGAGTTCTAACAATATTTCATGTCTTCTCAAAATCATGTGCAACCTCAATGTTACCGTTGTGCTCCTACAAACAAATAGTTACCGAC
Source organism: Dactylis glomerata (assembly GCA_007115705.1). Taxonomy (NCBI): domain Eukaryota; kingdom Viridiplantae; phylum Streptophyta; class Magnoliopsida; order Poales; family Poaceae; genus Dactylis; species Dactylis glomerata. Next base: position 3,306,902 of record QXEO01000380.1, read on the forward strand.
AAACTTTTGTGTTCCTCTAGCTCACATAAAGTTCAATCTGATCTATTCAGATACATTATAATTTCTCCGTTAGACATAAACCGGCCGTACTACTGTACCAGCATACAGATCTAGCTAGGGAGTATCATACTGCAGACTGTGGACTCAAACATTGAGAACACAGACCACCCGGTCTGGAGTTCTAGTTTAATCGGGGAGTAGGTTAAGGCTAAGCATGTTTATTGCATGGATTCTTTGGTCGACACTGGATTCCAAATCTTTACATATATACTTGCTCACCCACCCCAGTTCTGTTTTTCTTGATTGACGTGGGAGCTAGCATTGCACGTGTGTTTCCAGTCGTTCCAACAAACCAGGCTTTTTGGTAGGTCGCTGCGCGTCTAGTACACGAGCGTCACGACAGATCTCGGCGCCCATGCATGGCTGCCGGCTGGTGATGGCAGGCAGATGATGCTATGCGCACATGAATCACACAAGGACGAACAATCAAAAACAATAACCCTGTGAGTTTTAATGTTAGGACCGTAATATTGCGCTTGCGCAGCTCTGTTCTGCCGACGAGGCCGAGAGGCTCGCCGCCGCCGGGATGCTGAAGCTGACCTCGTGCTCCGCTGGTTCAGCGCCTTGCGGATGCAGTGACGCCGAGGCCGAGAAGCTCGCCGCCGCTAGAGTCCGGACAAATGCAGCTCCTGCATCCGTCGAGGCTGGCAAGCGCGAGACCAGTGAGCCGAGCCACTCCAGACACGTACGGCAAGGCAAGCATGTACGAGCGGTACGCGGCCTCCGCCTCGCCGCCGTCCACTTGTCGCGCCAGTCTTCCCCAGTCCCCACGCGGCGTCGCCGTCGGCGACAACTACAGAGCATCTCGCCATCCGTCAGTTCCGTGCAGGCAACAAGCTGCTCATTTCACGGTGGCCGGAAGAGGTGCGTCGCCAGGCGTGCGGGACGATCGATTCAGCTAGCTAGAATTCAGTTAGCTAATCTCTGCACTCTTGAGGGACTTGCTAAGTGTTTTGAGTTTTACAACAATAATATAAAAGTGGGGGCGGCAGCACAGTGAAAGTTTAAAGTCTTACCTTTCAGAGTAAAAATCTAAGGTCTGGTTTTAATTGGTTGTGCCTGATAATGATCTTGTTAAAGGCATTGTTTTGAGAGCGGAGACTATCTTCATGGTGAGAACCTAAGATCTTTGATCGGGCAATGACGGTGCTTGTGCACTGTTCCTTCTTGGAGACATCACTTTTAAAGAGCCTGGAATTCAGGTGTTGTCTTGGTGGTGGATATATTGTTGTTGCTAGGGTTGGAACACCATAGCGGGTTTTTTTTCTTAGTTTCTTTTTTTTTTTGGTTATGTGCATCCATACTGTCATTAGGGTATTATGTTATTGCAGAGACTTGGTGTAATTGATATCTCTTGATATTAATATATTCCCTTTATCAAAAAATATCGATCAATTAGTTAGGACCGATCGATCAACCTTGCTACAGCTGATCGAGTAACTAGTTTTAAATTTAGAGTGCTTGTATATTTTTTTAGGACACAGTATCTCTAGCAACGCACATACATACACTTTTACCTCTATAAGCACCTCTGAAGAACTAGGTCGGCACGAAGTCATCGGGATTGGTAATAAGATTAAGACTTGAAAGTAACACTTTCAGGTTGTATATTAAAATTTATACACCTTTAGTAGATCAGAAGCACGCAATGTTAAATTAAAGCATACCACATAACAATACCTGAGTAGTTTTAGGGTTGACAATAATCTTAATATAAATCTGGATTTTACATTACTAAAAAGAAATGGTTTTATGTTTATTTCCAAGGTATATCAAAAGAATAACTTTTGAAGAACATATTTCTTAATGGATATTTACTAATTGTATTAATTTTGGTGGTTATTTACATTTCAAGAACATTTGAGTAATTAAGACGACACAATTCCCTTTATTATTAGTTGCCATGTTTGAAGCACAGCTTCAAATGGTTCCTAAATTGATATAGACATTTCTTATGATCAATGTTACTCTTCATAAAACAATTGTAAATTAATGGATTAAAGTAAAAAATAAAGTCTAGACACAATTTGATGCTTGTTTAAGATTTTCCTCAAATTTTATTTTTAAAGGAAAATAGTTTTAGGATTTAAGTCATGTTTTAAATGGTTTAAAGTTGGCTTGCAAGTTTTTAAATTAACTTTAAATGAAATAATAGATGAATAATGATTGTGAATTAAGAAATGATTCTTATACACAAGTTTTTAGTTATTCATGATTTTTCCTAAAGTTTAGTACTCCCTCCGATCAGAAATAAGTGTCGACAATTTTGTACTAGCTTAGTACAAAGTTTGTGCTAAGTCCCCGATAGTTATTTCTGATCGGAGGGAGTATTTAAAATTATTTAGGAAAACATTTTAGGGTTTTAAACTCCTAATAGTAAAGTTTTAGAACTAATATATATTTTTATACTAAAATATTAATTACAATGATATTATTTAAGTATCCAAAATTTTATTTGGTATTTGAAATATTTGTTTGAATTATTTTAATTTGGTTCTGAATTTCATATTCAAAATACTACTTAAATATATTTAAAAATCCATTTCAAAATTATTTCACACAAACACACAAGATTATAATTTGAATAGATAGATTTTATTTTTATGAACATTTTGATATATTATTTATATTTTTCTGATTTGAATTGCATTAGATATGAATTCTAATGATTTAAATATATGCTGGAAATAATAACTATAGAGAAAACTTTTGTTACTAGGGCTCATGCTAGCCACGTTGACTGACGAGTGGGTCATGGGCCAGGTCAGTTGCCACGCTGGTAGTTGACTCAGTCAAATCGTTGACTGGGCCCAATTCAATGCCGGCGAGGCAGTTAGTGGTGGTGACGACGTTCTACCGCACCCGTGGATAGGCGAGTAAGTTGATTCGAATCAGGGCAATGAGCTAAACCAAATAGTGGCGGCTCCCCCGCAAAATGGTCGTCGGAGATGGCTCCGACGAGCACACCTGCAGCGGCGGAATCCGGCCGGACCTCGAACTCATGCTACAGACCTAGCTAGGATGCCCACGTGGGCTCTAAAGATGCGTATGCTCACCACAGTGATGATGGGATGCTCGACGAGGCCGATTGGAGCCGGTGTCGAGAGCTTGATCAATTCTTCGGATGGACTCCGGTGAAGGGGAATTCATCGATTCGCGCTATCCTCTCCTCTCCTGCTGGATTCCTTGGATATGGATGCCCCTAGAAACACAGTGGATGACGGAGAGAGGTTGAGAGATATGGAGATGGTGGCAAGTAACAAGGACGGAACAGAAGTCCTTCCATGGGGTTTATAGGGCTCGGCGAGCTCAGGTACCCCGACACGGTTACGGTGACGGTCGAGATGTGGCGGCGGCGATGATCTTGTCCCGAGCGTGAATCTCCTCGCTGAAATTGCCAGTAGGCATGCACGGATAGGCATGAGGAGGTGGTGGTCAGCAACGGCAGCGCGGCAACATGGAGCTCGCCGTCGTGAAGGAACTACGGGAATACATCCTTGTGTCTCCGGTCTCCACTTCTCGGTTACTTCGTTCCCTTACTCGTATTTTGTTTTCTACATATTACTTGTTTGCTTGTCACTTTTAGGAAATTCACCTAGTTGCACATCTAGTGAATTTACTTTGTGTCAAGCCTTAAAATTGATAAAGATTAAAAATTGGATTAGCGCCTATTCACCCCCCTCTAGTCGCCCTATCGATCCTTTCAATTGTTATCAGAGCAAGGGCTCTTTGATTGGGCTTAACTGCCTAAGAGAATATGGGTGACGAGGATCCCGTCACTAAGTCGGATTTCAACACCCTCATGTCCCAAATGGTGGCCATGATGGTAGAAATTCAAAGTCACAAAACTCAGCTCGAAGCCCTTGCTAGTGGTACGTCAAGTACTACACCGGCTCCGGTTGACACCTCGGACAAGGGAGATCCCCTAAACGAGGATGATCCGGAGAAGGTGGGTGATGTTGAGGGCAATAGCGACACCGCCAAGAAAGATAACACGCCTAGGGGACATAACTTAGAGATTCCACCTCCGATGAGCTATGTCTCCGAGAGACACCTCCAAATGCCACACCTTGCGTTATGCTGTCCTCCGCCACCACTTGATGCTTCTAGCTTTGCCAATTGGCAAGATAACATGCGCTCTCACATAAACTTTGTGTCTATTGGGCTTTGGAGAATCATTGAGCAGGGATTTTATCCATCTTTCAAGGACTTGAACAACTTGCAACCATGGGAGCTCATAGACAAGCAACTCAATGCCTCCGCCTTGCACCTCATTCACATGTCACTCTCCGAGAAGGACAAGGCATTTATTCGATCCACTTCCTCCACCAAAGAAGCTTGGGATGCACTCATGAACCTCTTTATCGGGAACAAGAGCATTCAAGAATCCAAGTTTGATGAAGCACACAATGAGGCGGACAACTTTGCCATGCTTGATGGTGAAAGCTCCGAAGAACTTCATAGGCATCTCTCGGCTCTTCAAGTGAAGCTAATTGATCTTGGTTCTACCCAATGTGATGGGAAATGGATGAAGAGGAAATTCGTCCAAGCCCTCTTGCCCTTCATGAAGGATACTATGAATTCAATCAAGGGAGATGCCAACTTCCGGAATATGACTGCACATGACATCTTGCAAGAGATTGTAGCAAGGAAGATTTCCGAGAAGAATGCGAATGATGCTCTTGCTCGGGCACGTGGTGTTCATGCTCCTAACCTTGCTTTGAAGGCCAAAGTCTCATATCATGAAGAAGAAAGTTTGGAGGAAGAGGAAGAGATAATGGGTGGAAGTCCTGAGGACATGAAGTATGCTCATGACGAGCACATGGCTCTTGCTCAAAGGGCATTCATGAAGAAGTGGAAGTCATCTAGCCCCTCCAAGCCTAAGGCCACAAGTAGGGTAAGGACTTGCTACAATTGTGGTAACCAAAACCACTTCATTGCGGATTGCTCTTATGAAAGAGTGGAGGATCATAATGGAAGACTTGTCCGCAAGGAGATGAAGGCCAAGTCATACCCTCCAAGGAACTCCGATAAGAAGAAAGTCGTTCCAATACACGCTTTGATGACTCAAGAAGAATACCCTTCCGGGGATGATGCAAGATGAAGAAGTAGGAAGGGACGCCATCGCCATTGTCAAACCTACCTCTTCGTCATCCCTCTTCGCTTCCGCACCAACAACAAAGCGACATGTCTCATGGCTCACGCTACAAAGGGATTTGCTTCCGGTGCGGGACAATGGATAATTGATAGTGGTGCTACCAATCATATGTCCGGAAGCAAAGATTTGGTGAAGGATCTCTCCACCAGTTCATCAAGTGCGGGCTACATCACCTATGGGGATTCTTCAAGGTCAATGGTATTGGGTCTTGGCAAGGTTGTCATCTCACAAAATGTTACCATGGAAGATGTCATGCTTGTTGAAACCCTCTCTTACAATTTACTTTCTGTAGCTCAACTTGCCGATATGGGCTTTGCAACTTTCTTTGATGTTGGGATTGTGGTTATTTTGTGGAGCAAGTCTCTTAAATTAGCCTTTGTTGGGCATGTCAAAAATGGCTTATATGTGATTGAATTCTCGGAGAAATTCACCAAAGCCATGACTTGCCTAATGGCTAAGGTTGATGTGAGATGGCTTTGGCATCACCGGCTAGGCCACGTCAATATGAGAACTTTGAAAAGTCTTCACAAAGGCAACCACATCCTAGGACTAACTGATCTAACATTTGCCAAAGATCGTGTGTGTAGAGCTTGCATTGAAGGAAAGATGCACGAACTTCCTCACCCTAGCAAGACGATCATTCCTTCTAAGAGGGTCCTAGAGCTCCTTCACATGGATCTCTTTGGCCCTTGACAAGGGTATAGATAATAGAGCCCGTCAGTTAAGTACCCCTGAGGCCCGTTAAGCTAGGCCCAATTGTAATATTAGTCAAAATACGAGTTAATGTTGTATGTCGATATTGTAATCTGTATCGGATCCCTCCCGATCCTCGAGACCTGGCCACCTATATATAGGGGCCAGGAGAGGACGGTGAGGGACAGATTGAAAGCAAGCCAGGTTCTACACCCACGTTTACTTTCGATACACACCTTGTTTGACTGATTTTACCTTCGAGTTCATCCGACGCCCTATCTCCCCGATCCTAAGTTTTTCATCTAGGACATTTGTCGAGTTAACCCTCATCAATTGGCGCCGACCGTGGGGATCTTGGGCGTTGGAATCATGAATTCGACGGCTTTTTCACTTTTTGCCAACAGCAATCCGGAAGTCGATGAAATCCAGATACCCTTCAGAACCATCGATTTTCAACCTCACCAGTCAAGTTTCACGCAAGTATTCGAGAGCATGGATCAAGATTTGACGATCGGAAGTCTAAACTTTCGCGTCGGATCACTAGGTTCGGTTTGCCTTTCAGATCCGGCGAAACCAGGTCCGTCGACAAGTGAACCTAAGACAGTAGCAATGTCGGAATCATTAGAAGGCTCTTCCAGCGAGGTAAACTCGCTGGTCAGCTTAGCAGAAATAGAAGAAGGAAAAATCACAGGAGGCGACGAAACCATGGAGAATTTCGACTTAGAAGTTCAACTCGAAGATCTCATGATCCATCACGACGATACCTCAGACAAATCGACAGACACCTGGAAGACAGGATTAGAACTTTCTGAAGATGACAATTCGATCTTCTCAAGTTCCAACAGCAAACTTGACAATTGATACCAGGTACTCGCCATCACAGGAGACAACTCAGAAGAACTCGACGAAAACAACAATCCAGTGCTCAATCCAGCAAATATAAACAGAGGAGCGAATCATTTAGCAGAAGGAGAAACTACAGACTCCCTCACAACTAGGGAGAAAGTTCGACTATCAGTCGACGAGTGGAGAACAATTAAGACAGCCGTGGAGCACGGCACGCCAATACCAACGAACTCCAGCAAAAATATGCTTCTGGGGTACCACTACGCCCTAAGATAGCAGGCGAAGCAACTAGCAAAGGAGAGGATTGAAATACAGAAGAGGAAAGACTTAACCATTGTAGCAAGCGACGCTGCTCGCAGAGCACGTAGTGACGCGTCATACACAAACAAAAGGCATCGTCGACATGGATCAAGGTTTGAAAACCTCGAGTACTCAGAAAGGCAAAGCATCTCCAAAAACCTCGACTCGTCTTTCCTATCGGTCGACGAGCAAGGAAATATTATACCAAAAACTTCTGAAGCAGCATTAGTGGCAGCTCAAGCATACCTACATACAACACGGCCAAACCCAGGAGACCCGAGGGAACATATGCACCGGGCAGCACTAAATGGATTAAAGATGGTAGGCAACAAATTATCAGCGAAAGAGGAGGAGGCATATCGCAACAAAGGAACCCATAAGCCAAGATCACCACACCGTCACAATAGTCCTCGGCACAGGAGCGGCAGTCGACGATCTAGAACACCATCACCAAGGCGACACAGAAGCCTGAAGTATGGAGGAACCCAAAGATCCAGGTCTCCAAACAAGACATACGATTACGAGGACGACGAAAAAGAGATGGGGGCATCATGCTTTACCCATAGGGTTCGCACCACGCCAGTACCCAAAGGTTTCAAACTACCTCATGACCAGCAAAAGTACGACGGATCCCAGGAGCCACGGTCATGGCTCTCGGATTATCTGCAAGCAGTAAAAATATTCGGAGGAACAAAGGAAACAGCTATGCAAAGTTTGCAATTACACCTCACCGACGCGGCAAGGTCATGGTTGAGCAAATTAGAAAAAGAAACAATTGGAAGCTAGGAAGAGCTTACAAAGCAATTCACGAGTAACTTCAAGTCGACATATAAACGGCCAGCGTCCATAAAAGAAGGTAAAGCCTGTGTACAGCAACACGGCGAAACATTGAGGGCGTATATTAAAAGATGGAGCATCATCAAAAATTCGGCAGTCGAAGTTTCAGACGAATGAGCAATAGACGCATTCATAGTTGGGTTAAGGCGAGGAGACCTAGTCGAAGAGATGGGCAGAATCAAGCCAAAAACATTATCAGATTTAATGGATATAGCTAACAGATTTGCAGATGGAGAAGATGCATGCAACAACAAGCACACACAATCGCCAGAAGATGATAGAGGAAACAGATATGATGGCCAAAGGAGGAGATCCCACAATTACGATAACTATGGCTCTCACAGCCAAGTAGCCGCAGGATACAAGGATAATAGCTATCAAGGGAACGACCGTAAAAGCTCAGGATATCGCAGCTACGGAAAAGAAGACTACAAAAAGTTTCAGACAAGAGAATCCAGAGAGTATAACCCATCACCAGAAGATATGCTAAATGGGCCATGTCACATACACTCCGCATTTGTTGATGGGAAACGAGTATCCAGGCACGCAATGAAAGATTGCACAACGTTCTTGAAGCTACAGGAAGCAGCACTAAACAAGCAAGCCGAAGCAAAACGGCAGGGATACGAAGGAAACACAAGCAGCACGCCTGCAAATCAGCAAGGAAACAATGGAGTTCCTCAAAATCAAGACCAGCCGAACCAGGGATGCGATGACGACAGAGGATATGTTCCATCTAAAGGGCACATCATAGCAATGATACAGCCTATGCCAAAGTCGAACAAAGAGGAAAAGAGCATAACTCGCCAAGTTAACCTAGCAGTAACTTCGCCTCCAGCAACAACAGAATATTTACACTGGTCAGAGCAACCATAGAATTCAGCAGAGATGATCACCCAATAACAGTACCTTGGCCAGAAAATGCGCCTTCGGTACTCAAAGCCCAAATTGGGACATATGACATCGACAGAGTATTCATGGATGCAGGAAGTGGCATAAATCTTATATATGCAAAGACCCTGCAAGCAATGCACATCTCATTAGAATTCCTGAAACCAACTGATTGTTCCTTTCACGAAATAGTACCAGGGAGCGCTAACTATCCACTTGGTCGAATAGCACTCAACGTCTGCTTCGGAAATCGACAAAACTACAGAAGAGAGAAACTCGACTTCAAAGTCATGGACTGGCCATCATAATATCACGCGATCCTCGGGCGACCCGCGTTTTCACGATTCATGGCAGTAACTCACTATACGTACCTGGTACTCAAAATGCCAGGGCCTAAAGGAATCATCACAGTAAAAGGAAGCTTTGAACTCTCAGATCTCTGCGACAAGGAGTTTGATACGTCTCAAACGTATCTATAATTTTTGATGCTCCATGCTTGTTTTTACACCATTTGTCTTGTTTTTCGTTACACTTCGTGGTGTTTTTATGCGATTTCCAGAACTAACCTATTGACAAGATTTCACAGTGCCAGTTCCCTGTTTTCTGCTGTTTTTGTGTTTCAGAAAAGCTACATAGGAAATATTCTCGGAATTGGACGAAACAAGTTCTGGAACTCCTATTTTTCCCGGATGAAGGACGATGACCAAACAGGAGTCAGAGAGGGGCCAGGGGCTGCCCACACAACAGGGGGCGCGGCCCAGCCCCTGGCCACGCCCACCTATTGTGAGGCCACCCTGGTCGCCTCCTGACGACGCCCCTTCACCTATAAAAAGCCTCCCGACGGAAAACCCTAAAGGAATCGGAAAATTTCTAGAAAGAGTTCTGCAGCTCCGCCGCCGCCACCGACGAATTTCAGGGACAGAAGTCTATGTTCCGGCACCCTGCCGGGACGGGGAAGTGCCCCCGGAGCCATCTCCATCGGTCTCCATCGCCATCTCCGCCGTCTCCATCGACCTCACCGCCATCTCCATCAACCTTGCTGTCTCCTAGGATGAGGAGGGAGTAGTTCACCCCCAGGGCCGAGGGCTCTACCGGTAGCTATGTGGTTCACCTCTCTCTCCCATGATGTGATCTTTATGTGATCGTGAGCTTTGTATCTAGTTGAATTGGTAGATGCTATTAGTCAGATATTATGCTACTCCCGTGCTTTATATTTATAATCTCCGGAGATACCTTGTATCATGGTGTGAAGGTGACTAGTGTGCGCATCATGTGTATCTTTTTGGTTAATGTCTCTATGAATTGTTGGTGTTTGTTGGAACCATCTAGTGCGTTCACGGTGATAGTGTGGGACAATCTAGTTTGGGTACATATGAACTTTGAGGAGTGCCTCGTAGCCCTACGCATGATTAGTGTTCGTTTTCCATTGGTGAACTGTTTTGAGTTGCATATTGATGATAGTATCTATTGGTTCAATTATGTTATATTTGTTGAGAGTGTGTCCACTAGTGAAAGTATGATCCCTAGGCCTTGTTTCCAAGCATTGCACACCATTTCCTTTCAGTTTTGTTACATGTTTGCTCGCAGCGATACTTATTTCATATTACAGTTACTACTTATAATCATCACTACTACTTGTATTTCACTATCTCTTCGCCGAACTAGTGCACCTATACATCTGACAAGTGTATTGGGTGTGTTGGGGACACAAGAGACTTTCTGTATCGTAATTGCAGGGTTGCTTGAGAGGGATAGCTTTGACCTCTTCCTCCCTGAGTTCGATAAACCTTGGGTGATCCACTTAAGGGAAACTTGCTGCTATTCTGCAAACCTCTGCACTTGGAGGCCCAACACTGTCTACAAGAACAGACGCGTGCGTAGACATCAATCTCTTTTCTGGCGCTGTTGCCGGGGAGGTAAGGTAAAAGGTACTCACATTCTTTGGTTACTAAGACTTTTAGTTGCTGGTGAGTGCTCGAAGTTATTTCCTTTAGATTCTGCAATTATATCTTTTTGTTTCTTGTTTTAATTTTCACTAGTTAGGCTTAATGGAAAATAAAGAGTTCTTTAGTCTTTTTCCTGAGTTTGGATTTGAAGAGAAAATTGAAAAACCTTTGGAGCTTTATTCGCATGCTAATAGTGTTGTTAGTATGAATGCTTTGAACACCGTTATTGCTAATGCTATAGAAAAGTCTAAGCTTGGGGAAGTTGGTTTTGTTAAGCATGATATTTTTAGTTCCCCAGCTTTAGTGGAGAAAGTTTGCTCTGATGATATTTTATCTCCCCTTTGTGATGTTTCTAATGATGCTTGTGCTCCTCATCCTTTTAAAATACCTATGAAGATTGTTGAACGTGCTATGGATAACTGCTATTTAGGAGATGGAACTATCCATCCTGGTGATCATTTGCTTTTTATACATGAATTATGCGAGTTGTTCAAGTGTGCAGGTATTTCGATGAACCGAGTTAAGAAGAAGCTATTTTCTTTATCATTGAAGGGCAGAGCTGCGGAATGGTATAAAACGCTAAAGGATGGCCGACCTGTTGATTGGGAGGAAATTGTACCTCTCTTTTACTCTAAATTCTATCCTTCTAGTGAGATTTATAAAGATAGGAATTATATTTATAATTTTCATCCGCATGAGGGAGAAAGCATTGCCCAAGCGTGGGGAAGATTGAAGTCACTAATGCTCAAATGTCCCATTCATGATCTTCTTTGTAATATTGTTATTGATAATTTTTATGCAAGGCTTTCAGGACATTACAAGGACCATCTAGATGCATGCTTGGATGGGTCTTTCACAAGGAAGGATGTTGACACCAAGTGGGATCTGCTTGAAACAATTCAAAACTATATTGAAGGTTGGGATAGCGACAAGGGTAAAGGATCAGGTATGAATTACAAGTTTGATTGCATTAAGTCTTTCGCTGAAACTGCTAATTTTCAAGAGCTTAGTGCTAAATATGGGCTTGGTCCTCAAATTATGATTGATTGCTTTAGAGCCTTTGCTTCCCATATTAATGTTCTTAAAGGAAATGGGGATGTGTATCATGAACCTTTTAAGGACACTTGCATAGAAAGTGATATTGTTATTGATGATTGCAATAAACATGCTCAAATTTCTGAAAGTACTACTTCCTATAAGCATGTTAATTTTTGTGGAGTACATAGACCTTGTGAACAGAGTCACAACAAGGAAGATTATTGCATCACCCACGGGAATGAAGAAACCAATATGTGGCACAAGGCTCTAGGTAAACTTGGTGAAAAGGTCTGTGGGCTTTATCCTTTTCTTTGTAAACATTGCGATGACATAGGTCATTTTAATTTCCAGTGGTCAAGCCCTAATAGTTACCTTTCTAGTACTGCAAGTTTGTATTGTGATGACAAGATTACTCTCAATCAGCATGATGAGCTCACTTTATTCTTGGGGTGTGAAGAGTTATCTAGAAAGATTTCTTTGGTAGACATGAATGATGTTGATATTAATAGCACCCTTCGTGGTTGTCGTCTCTATTGTGTTAAAGATTGCCTTGCAAATACTTACATACAAAATCTTATAAAACATGATGTTTTGCCAAGCTATGACAGGACTGACAGATGTTTCTATCTTATTAATAGAGAGGAGGAATCCTCCAAAGTTTCTTCTGTTGTTCCTGTCAGTAAACCAGATTATGTGGAGAAGATGCCTTTCAAGTCTCTCCCTCCTAAAGGAGAGAGTAAGAAGAGTAAGAAGAAGAAGAAGAAGAGGAGTAAAAGGCGAGAGGAAACTGTTTCTTCCCCTAAGCATGTTGCTCCTATTATAGATTATGATAATTCTGATTGGGATGATGTTCCTATGCCTGTTACCTATGTTAGTGATCATGATTGGGAAAAGCACTCTACTTTTGATATTGAAAATCTTTTTGGTACCAATTCTAAGGTTAAAAATTGTTGCACCATTAGTACTATCCATGTTCCTTCTTATGATGATATGTTTGATGAATATGCTTTGCGAAATAGCTGTTCTCTAGCTTGTGATGATACTAAACCTCTAGTTTATGATGGTTATAATGATGAGTATAATATTTTCAGTTCACCTACTTTGAGGACAAAATTAGTTATGATTACAATATGCCTCCTATTTTTGATGATTATAATGATGAGAATAATTATTCTGTTGAATCTGCTCCTACTACAATTGTTTATGTGGGGAGTATTAATTCTTTTATCCATGTGGCTCATGATAGGGATGCTTTATGTGATAGTTATGTTAGTTCTATTCATGATGCTACTGAAAGTTATTATGAGAGAGGGAAACATGGTTTGATGGATCTCAACAATATTGAGTTTCCCCTCTTTATGTTGCAATTCTTGAAGTTGTACTTGTTTTGCGTTCCTATGCTTTTTGCTTTGCGCTCTCATGACTTGTCTCTTTACAAGGCTATTTTTCATAGGAAGTGGTTTAGATTTAAATGTGTTTCATACTTGATTTTTTATGCTCTCTCTTGCTTTAAGTTCCTATATAGCGCATTTGCCTTAAGCTCTTTTATGGCGCCTACATGAGCATCTTTGCAAATTACTGCGCCTAGCTCAAAGGCGTTAAAGAAAAGCACTCTTGCGAGATAATCCAATGTTTTTACTTTCAGTTCTTTTTATTTTATTTAAGTATTGGAAGTTATTACTACTGTAGTAACTGCTCCTTATCATTTTTATTTCGTTGTTGTGCCAAGAGAAACCTCTAATTTGAGTGAGGTAAGATTTGGGGAAGTTGCTGTCCTGAAACAGATTTCAGAGCTGCACCGTCAAAATTCGTGAAAATTCTCAGAATATCTTTTGGACCTGCTATTTCTTGTTCATATGCCCCAGGTTATATCCAAACTTTCATTAGTTTAACATTTTTTGATTTGAACAACATAAAACCCTCTAAAAATTCTACCTTTGTCAGCTGTTCTGTTTTGACAGATTTCTGCCATTATTTGTGTTTGCCGCTCGATCGCTTTCTTTTTGAGTTCTTTTGATCACGGAACATTTGGGGAAGTTGATACGGTAGTATATGTTTTATATGTGGTGGTTTTGAGTTGAAACCTGTAGCAAAAAGGGTTGATTCATTGTTATGCTTACACTAATGTTGCTAATATAATTGTGTTGAGTTTTGTATGAAGGAAGTTTTCAAGTGTAGGGATTGGAGAATGATGAGATGAGGTGAAGAATGGACAAAAGCTCAAGCTTGGGGATGCCCATGTCACCCCAATAAATATCCAAGAAGTACAAGCGTCAAAGCTTGGGGATGCCCCCGAGGCACCCCTTCTTCATCGGCAAAAATCAGGTCACCTTTCAAAACACTATATTTTTATTTCTTCATGCACTATGCGTTTTTCTTAGAGCGTCAGTTGTTTTTGCTTTCAGTTTTCTTTTGTTTTGTTTGCTACAATAAATGGTTGGATCACATCATGTTTTGGAGAGAGCTATGCTTTGTTTTTCATTGCCAAGAACACTCTAGTTTTCACTCTTATCGTTCAACGAGTGTTCTCTTTTTCTGCTACTGCGTTTAGCTTTTGTTTTTCGCCTTGATTTTTATTCAGATCTTGTTATATCTTTGCATCAAGGTGTATTTTGACCTCTGGTATATGTTGGTTTTCCTCAAAAGAGTTGTTTCGAAAAGGTTTGAATGGTGTTCGAAAAGATAAAAAGTTTCATGCGAAAAAAGTGGTACAAAAAGGAGCTTGTGTAGACTGCGGCTTAGGCTTTTGCATGTCGTGCTTGATGTCATTTTGATAGTATGCTTAGTGGTTTTGCTGTAGCATGACTTGTCTCAAATGACTGAGATTGCTTAATGAGCCTTTGAAAAAATCATGCGTTGTTTTTATTATTTGGAAGCATTAATTTGGTTTTCTCCTTTGATGCTTTATTTGGGTTGACTTGTCGCATGCTTACACATGTTAGACTCATACAAAGTCGCCATAAGCCTCTATGATCATTTAGTTTTTGACTTTTGATGCCATCTTATGCTTCTTTTAATGTTGCTTTGTCGCTTTGCATGATTATGGCCGTTATTGCTCTCTTAGTTGGTCGCTCCCAGTCTTTTGCTAGCCCTCATTTTGTACTGAGTATGAGCTCTACTCGTGCATCCAACTCCCAAAAACCAAGTTTGCCATTGTGTCCATTATAAATTCCTATACATGGTATTTGTAAGCCATTCCAAGTAAATTTTTATGTGCTACCTTTCAAAAAACCTTCAAAACACTTCTCGTTTTGTGACACTGTTTTTAGCTCATGCGGACGTAGTGGTCGGATTTGCTATCTTCCATATTGTTTTATTCCAAAAAGAAAAAAAATAAAAAAATAAAAAAGGCACTCCTCCATGGTATGTGAATGTTGGTGGGCACCCGATGGAATCGGTTAGCCATGGTTTCTGAAAGGAAAAAAGGTGGGGAGGAGTGCCAAGCTTTATAAAAGAGCACCAAAGTGCCAATCCCTCTCTCAAAAATTTGCTTACTTTTTGTATGGAAGGTAGTAAGAACCCCATTGCTAGTCGTTGACAAAGACAACCACCTCTCAAAAATCCAGTTTTTATCTCTCTGTTTTACAAATGAAAAACTCTAGCACATGTTTAATCACTGCTTCCCTCTACGAAGGGCCTTTCTTTTACTTTTATGTTGAGTCTCCACCTTCTACCTTTATGCACCGTCTAAGAGAGCATAGTTGTCATTTTGAGTATAATGTGCATAGTCCCAAAGTTTATTATTGATTGATTCATGATTATGGTTTTGCTTGTTCTTAAATTACTTGTATCTAGTCACCCTATTAAACTTGAAGGTGTCCTATGCATTTATGTTTTGCTACTCCATGAGGGATAGGCTGAAAACCATTTGTTATGTTTTCCATATGGTTGAAACACACGCGTGACTTTCATTGTTTCATTTTCATGATCTTTCCTTTGTGTTTCTTTTCATGCTATAACATGGTTGCTAAGTTTCTATTATCAAGATTATGTCTTTCATGCCCACGTTTTAAGTTCTTTGATCTCAGCACTCAATGCTCTACCTCGTTGATCAAATTGTGATGGTGCATGTCACCTCAAAAAATTATTCTTTTGTTATCACTTAGCTACTCGAGGACGAGCAGGAGTTAAGCTTGGGGATGCTGATACGTCTCAAACGTATCTATAATTTTTGATGCTCCATGCTTGTTTTTACACCATTTGCCTTGTGTTTCATTACACTTCGTGGCGTTTTTATGCGATTTTCGGAACTAACCTATTGACAAGATGCCACAGTGCCAGTTCCCTATTTTCTGCTGTTTTTGTGTTTCGGAAAAGCTACATAGGAAATATTCTCGGAATTGGACGAAACAAGTTATGGAACTCCTATTTTTCCCAGACGAAGGACGATGACCAAACAGGAGCCAGAGAGGGGCCAGGGGCTGCCCACACAACAGGGGGGCGCGGCCTAGCCCCTGGTCGCGCCACCTATTGTGAGGCCACCCTGGTCGCCTCCTGACGATGCCCCTTTGCCTATAAAAAGCCTCCAGACGGAAAACCCTAAAGGAATCGGAAAAATTTCCAGAAAGAGTTCTGCAGCTCCGCCGCCGCTACCGACGAATTTCGAGGGACAGAAGTCTCTGTTCCGGCACCCTGCCGGGACAGGGAAGTGCCCCTGGAGCCATCTCCATCGGTTTCCATCGCCATCTCCGCCATCTCCATCGACCTCACCGCCATCTCCATCAACCTTGTTGTCTCCTATGATCAGGAGGGAGTAGTTCACCCCCGGGGCTGAGGGCTCTACCGGTAGCTATGTGGTTCACCTCTCTCTCCCATGATGTGATCTTTATGTGATCGTGAGCTTTGTATCTAGTTGAATTGGTAGATGCTATTATTCAGATATTATGCTACTCCCGTGCTTTATATTTGTAATCTCCGGAGATACCTTGTATCATGGTGTGAAGGTGACTAGTGTGCGTATCATGTGTATCTTTTTGGTTAATGTCTCTATGAATTGTTGGTGTTTGTTGGAACCATCTAGTGCGTTCACGGTGATAGTGTGGGACAATCTAGTTTGGATACATACGGACTTTGAGGAGTGCTTCGTAGCCCTACGCGTGATTAGTGTTCATTTTCCATTGGAGAACTGTTTTGAGTTGCATATTGATGATAGTATCTATTGGTTCAATTATGTTATATTTGTTGAGAGTGTGTCCACTAGTGAAAGTATGATCCCTAGGCCTTGTTTCCAAGCAATTTAACACCGTTTCCTTTCAGTTTTGTTACATGTTTGCTCGCAGCGATACTTATTTCATATTACAGTTACTACTTATAATCATCACTACTACTTGTATTTCACTATCTCTTCGCCGAACTAGTGCACCTATACATCTGACAAGTGTATTGGGTGTGTTGGGGACACAAGAGACTTTCTGTATCGTAATTGCAGGGTTGCTTGAGAGGGATAGCTTTGACCTCTTCCTCCCTGAGTTCGATAAACCTTGGGTGATCCACTTAAGAGAAACTTGCTGCTGTTCTACAAACCTCTGCACTTGGAGGCCCAACACTGTCTACAAGAACAGACGCGTGCGTAGATATTAGAGTTCCACAAGATGGCTCAAAACTTCAGCATGATGGCAAACTACGGAGAACCTAAAGACAAGACGGAAAGCTGGACTACAGGAACCGTACAACAACTCGAAGCACACCCATCAGAGCTGGAAGTGAAAAAACCGCGGGTACAACCATCAGAACAAGACAAGCCTACATGAGAAGAAGAGAAGACCTCGGCGGCATAGGCGGCAAAGTACGTCAAAAATAGAGTAGAAAAATAAGACTGTAAAAGCCACGAGCTGTTCCAGGGCAATGCCCTCTAGATCCAGAACACAGGTCATTGGCAGGATCTCTTGGGTCACCCTATGTATCTTACATTATAAGCATAAATAAAGGCAAAGTGCCTCTTATTTGAGTTTACGTGTCTTTAAACAAAAATTGCGGCAAACGCACCAAAATAAAATGCCCTGAGAACAATTTCTGACAACAAGGTCAGGAAACATAAACTCTCGCGTTCTATACACAAGGTACATAAGCATCATAACATCGGGTTATCAGAATCGTCCACCCCCAGGGGGTCCAAGTAATGATGCTCGCGAAAAAACGCGGCATCCTCTCGCAGCAACCTAGCTATAATCCTTCTGGCGGGTTGCATGGTAGCCTCCAGATGAACTCGCAAACTAGCTCCACCTGGAGGATAACTCAGTGACATGGAACTATAATTAAGCCTTGGATGCCACTTACGTACCCACCCAAGAGCAAAATTGGCTCCAGCCACCAAGTTAAGCTCTATCAGCCGATGAATTCGCTGACTAGATCTAAAAGTGTCGAGTAGCAATGGAAAGCTTCCAGGCAGAGGATTGTGAGGAAGCATGACAGAATACATGGTCGTCAGAGATCTTCGACAACCATCAACTGCCTCTCCAATATGCTGAGCACGATCTTGAAGTAGCACAATAGCACGACGGCGTCGGGGATCAGACCACAAACTGTCGATTCCCTCTGATGCTTTCTCCAGAGCTGTAATTCGCTCAGAAACCCGACGTGCTTCAGCAACAAAGTCCAGACAAGTACCCGAGATAACAAAAAATATTAGACAACAACAGTGGAATAAAAGGAAATAAGAAAGGCTGCAAGGAACCTCACATCGCAACATCTCACAGACAGACTCAACAATACCAATGAGAAAGGAGTCGCATTCTTTGAGATGCATGATTTTGGCCATCAGACCCGACACCTTATCCTCAAGTACAGATATCTATTTCATAAAGCCGCAAGATTTGCTGGCCTTGTCCACAACAAGCTTCGCCTAGCATTTCATTAATGAATATTCCTTGCATCGACAAGAAGAGCGAGGAGGCGAAGCAGTTCCGGAGTCGAACATATCGACAGGAGATGGAGCCCGATCACGACCCAACGATCCACCAGCATGCACAGGCTGGAAGCCAAGCAGAAAGAAGAAAACAAAGATCTCAAAAACCCCATTCAAGCCAGACATTTCATAAAAGAAAGGTATTTATAGCGAGTACAAGCCCCTTGACTGGTTCTCGGGTAAAATATAACTAGAAGTTCACTACAACGAAAGAAATGAAGATTACAAACGAAGACTAAGTCTACGCCACCTCAGCATCATGCTCCATGGCAGAAGTAGGCGTGGCAGAGGTAGCACCAGCATTAGGAGGAGGCATGGATCCACTTGTCGCTGGAGTCAAAGAAACCAGCGTAGCAGAGGTCGTAGAAGCCGCCGAAGGAGAAATTATAGATACGATGCCTGGCGTGTACTTCTTCGCCTTCTCGAAGAAAACCCACAGCTCCAAAAGAGGTCGACCGCGGGAAGAGCTCACCTTCTCCCAGTTGACCTCCTCGCCATGTGCGTAAGTGAGCGTAATGGCCCCCTCTGCACCGCGCTTCACGGAGCGGCCCTTCATCAGAAGGATAGGATCATCAGGGGTGTCAAATGCCTTGGCAAGCTTCTTCAAATTAGCATCTGCAGGTCCGCCTTTTGCTTGGGCCACAACCCGGTGAAAATCCGCGTGAGCACGCAGCTAGCCAACTCGAAGATCTCCTGGATAGAAATCCAGTTCGCCTCCAGCAAGTTAACTGCGGCCATGAGAGAATCATCGTCTGGCTGCAAAGATGACAAAGACACCCCAGTATGTTCTACACAACCAAGGAAACAAAGACAGAGGAAAAAGCACACATTAGCAAGCATAAGAGCGGGCAACTCAACAAAAAAGGGAAAAGCATGATATTCACCTCCAGCAAGAGCAGACATTTTATTGAGTCGTTCAGTCACGGCCTGTTCCCGCTGGATGTGCTCCTTATTAGCGTCAGAAAGGGCCTTCTCCGCTTTCTTTGCCCTAGCCAATGCTGATTTAATGGACTTCTCGGCAGTGGTTTTGGCTGCAGTGGCGGCATCCCAAGCTTTTCTGGAAGCTTCGAGTTCAGCTTCCAGAGACGAAATGCGAGCATTAGCTGCCTCCAAAGCATTTGTAGCTCAAAAAAGGGTGAAGAAAGTCAAATAAAGAAGCAGAGAAAGGAACTCGAGACAAGCAAAATATAGGAAAGAAGATTCCCTTAGAAGCCCTAGTAGCTTTCAAATACTCGACACATTCAGTGCCCAAAGTGACAAATTTCTTCATCAAGATTTGTCCAGAATAAACACGTGAGTATGAAGATCACGCAAGGAACAAAAGCAAAAATACCAGGATCAACACACACATCATCGGAGGAGCTCGCGGACTGATGGATCTCAAGGGAAGCACCAGCGTCTGTCGACTTCTTCAAACGCTTGGAACCACGAGTAGCGACGACCTTCTTAATAGGAGCCTTTAGAGACTTCACGACCAGCTCAACCTCTTGCACAGAAGGTTCGTCAGCAGCCATAGTCTCGGCAGAAGGAGCAGTGGCAGCATCCCTCTTTGGGTCCTCGTTGTCACTGCAAAGAAAACAAAAGGCAAGAGATTTCACATAAGTCGAAAGGAAGAAAGCAAGTAACAGTCGAGTTAGCAAAATACTCACGAGTCCAAGGCGTCGAAAAGTTCTTGCTCGTTGACATGGGTGTAGATAATAGAGCCCGTCAGTTGAGTACCCCTGAGGCCCGTTAAGCTAGGCCCAATTGTAATACTAGTCGAAGTACGAGTTCTTACCATATGTCGATATTGTAATCTATGTCGGATCCCACCCGATCCTCGAGACCTGGCCATCTATATATAGGGGCCAGGAGGGGACGGTGTGGGACAGATTGAAAGCAAGCCAGGTTCTATGCCCACATTTACTTTCATAGCCAGCTTGTTTGATTGAGTTTACCTTCGAGTTCATCCGACACCCTATCTCCCCGATCCTAAGTCCTTCATCCAGGACATTTATCGAGTTAACCCCTCATCAATTGGCGCCGACCGTGGGGACTCTGGGCGTTGGAATCATGAATTCGATGGCTTTTTCGCCTTTAACTAGTAATAATCCAGAAGTCGACGAAAATCAGGAGATGGAGTTAACGTTCAGAAGCTTAAGCTTCTGCATCGGGCCTTCGAGTTCAACTCGCCTTTCGGATCCGACGAAATCAGGTCCGTCGGCAAGCAAAACCGAGAGAATCACAGCATCTTGATCATCCGTGGGCTCTTCCAGCGAGGTGAACTCGCCGGTCAGTCTCACAGCAACAGAAGATATGATAGAAACACTCGAGGAATTCGACGAAACTCGGGGAAAGCTCGACATAGAAGAAGAAGCGGCTAAAACTCACGACAGCTCAAGGGATTTCGCCATCGAAAGCAGTGGCGTCTCTAGAAGCGTACATCAGTTATGCATCATTATCACTGAAGCAGCGGAAGAGGACAATAATGAAGGCAACAAAGAGGTCGACTTGCAAGTCGACAAAGTGAGGAGTAACAGCAAAAAGGAAAAGGAGAAAATTCATGTTTCAACCAGAGAGTGGAGAATCATTATGTCAGCCATCAACCATGGCACAGAAGTACCCGCAGATTCAAGGAGAGAAGTTCTGATGGGGTACCAGTACGCACTGCACCAGCACAAAAAGAAGCTAAGGGAGGAAAGAGACATGTTCATGAGAAGCCGAGATGACAACAGTACATCAAGTGGAGGATACTGGGATGAGTACAGCGACGCATCAAAAAGCAGCATGGAAAGACACAGAGACCCAAAACATAACAGGAGGACAATAACACAGGTAAGGGAAGAGAGCTACGCGAAAAGTCAGAGCGCACAGCAGTTAGAAGAGGAAGAAGATTTCATTCAAGAGACACCAGAAGCAGCGTTGGTAGCAGCACAGGTGTACCTACTAACCACACAACCAGAGCCTGGAGATCCACGGGAGCATATGCATCAGGCCACAATACGAAGCCTTGGGCTAGTAGAAAACAGATTGATGGGAAACGTTCCAGAGGAAAAGGCGACACATCGAAAGGAAAGGCGAAAAGAAGAGTTTAAGCGCCAGCCCTCGTGAAACAACTCTAATGATTCATCAGAAGATGAGAGGCGACAAAAAAGGAAGGAGGACGCAAGGAACATAATAGCACAAGCACGAGTAAACAACTCACGTTATGTGTGGAGAGAGGAAAATTATGAAGACGACGAAAAGGAGATGGGTGCGCTATGCTTTACCTGCAGGGTTCGCAAAACGCGGGTACCCAAAGTCTTCAAGTTGCCACATGACCAAGAGAAGTATGATGGGTCGCAAGAGCCAACTCTATGGTTGTCAGATTACCTGCAAGCAGTACAGATACTAGGGGGAACAAGAGCAACAGCCATGCAAAGTTTGCAGTTACACCTCACCGGCGCAGCACGGTCCTGGTTAAACACCCTACCCAATGATTCCATTGGAAGTTGAGGAGAATTAGAGAATCAATTCGTGAGAAATTTTCGCTCAACGTATAAGCGCCCAGCATCGCTAGAAGAAGTCAAGTCGTGCGTGCAACAAAAAGGCGAAACCCTACGCTCTTATATACAACGCTGGAGTGTAATCAAAAACTCAGCAGAAGACGTCTCCGATGAAAGAGCGATAGATGCTTTTTCGAGTGGCCTTCGTCAGTCGGACTTAGTAGAAGAGATAGGGAGAACAAAGCCAAAAACAGTGTCTGAGCTAATGGAAGCAGCCAACAGATTCGCCGATGGAGAAGACGCGTATAACAACAAAAGAGGGCGTTCACCAAAAGTCGACAAAACAAGCACGCAAAGGCGGAGATACCGCAATAGCGACAACCACGGAAGGCAAAATCAGATAGCCACAGGATATGACGGTAGGAATGAAGAAGGCTATGAAAACATCAAATTTCCAATGAGAGACAGCAGGGGAAAGGAGAAGCCAAGGTACTCGGGTCCTTCGGCAGAAGATATGCTATATGGTCCTTGTCGCATCCATTATGCCTACCTAGATGGGAAAAAAGTTTCCAACCACCAGATGAAGGATTGCAGAACCTTCCTAAGGTTGCAAAACGCCATGGATTCAAGCTAAGGAGCACGATAGGGAGGAAAAAGCATAAGTCAAGGATATCAAATGCAACAACTCGCAAAACAGCTGGAGTCAAAAGTATATATATCAGCAATGATCCAACCAGTGCCAAAGTCGAAGAAAGAAAGGAAGAGCATATCAAGACAGGTCAACCTGGCAATATCGTCACCACCAGCTACTACGGAGTATCTAAAATGGTCCGATCAACCAGTTAGGTTCAGCAGAGCAGACCACCCGAGGAAAGTTCCCAGACCGGGTCACTCACTGATACGTCTCTAACGTATCCATAATTTTTGATGCTCCATGCTTGTTTTTACACCATTTGCTTAGTGTTTCGTTACACTTCGTGACATTTTTATGCATTTTCCGGAACTAACCTATTAACGAGATGCCACAATGCTAGTTCCCTGTTTTCTACTGTTTTTGTGTTTCAGAAAAGTTACACAGGAAATATTCTTGGAATTGGACGAAACAAAAGCCAGAAGTCCAGATATTTCACGGAGCTTCTAGAACACCGAAGAGGAGACAGAGCCGAGCCAGAGGGCGGCCACACCACCAGGGGGCGTGGCCTGGCCCTGGCCCACGCCCACCTATGGTGTGGGCCCCCTGGTCCACTTCTGACGCCGCCCCTTCGCATATAAAGACCCCCCGACGGGAAAAACCTAAATACCCGATCACTTTTCCAGAACATATCGCGATCCGCCGCCGCCGTCGACCCAAAGATCGGGAGGGTCCAGAAGCTCTTCCCGGCACCCTGCCGGAGAGGGGAATCGCCACCGGAGGTCTTCTTCATCGCCATGCTTGCCTCCGGCACAATGAGTGAGTAGTCTACCTTGGACTATGGGTCCATAGCAGTAGCTAGATGGTTGTCTTCTCCACCATGTGCTTCATGTTTAGATCTCGTGAGCTGCCTTACATGATCGAGATCACCGTTATGTAATTCTACATGTTGTGTTTGTTGGGATCAGATGAATATTGGTGTTATGATTGAGTTGATGTGCTGAATATTATCTTATGTTATCTCTATGTTGTTTATGATCTTGCATGCTCTCCGTTGTTAGTAGCTATCTTGGCCGAGTAGTTGCTAGTGACTCCAAGAGGGGGTATTTATGCTCGATAGTGGGTTCATGCCTCTATTTAATCTGGGGGAGTGACAAAAACCTCTAAGGTTGTAGATGTGATGTTGCTACTAGGGGGAAAACAACATTCATATGCTCGAGGGCATAAGCTTTGTTTACATTACACACTTTGCTTAATGCAATTATCTGTTGTTCGCAACTTAATACTTGTGGAGTTCTCGGATTGATTCGCCACAAGTGGATTATTAGTCATAGATGCAGTTGGATGGCGGTCTATGTATCTTGTTGTAATGCCCAGAGTAAATCTCATAGTGATCCTCTCGACATATGCACGTTGTCTTTATTCTATCAATTGCCCAACTGTAATTTGTTTACCCAGCATGTGTTATTTTATCTTATGGAGAGACACCACTAGTGAACTGTGGACCCCGGTCCTATTTCCTTTATATTGCTATCACCTATTTACTTTACTCGCACTGTTTACTTTACTCGCACTATTTACTTTACTCGCATATTACTATGGCTTTCCACTCGATATGCTCATACCCTTTGTTTCAAGCAAACCGGTGAGATTGACAACCTCATCGTAAGTTGGGAACAAAGTATTTGGTTGTGTTGTGTGCAGGTACCACGTTGCCGCTCGCAAAGCAAAGCTTGGACGAGGTGCCCTATAAATTGTCCGAAGCTGTCGCGAAGCTAGCGGGCATCACCTTCAGTCGTATTCATCCTCCTACTGGATTGATAACCTTGGTTTCATAACTGAGGGAAAACTTACTGCAATATTCATCAAACCTTCTCTTGGAGTTTCCAACTAGCCGGTCATTTACTACATATTCCCACGTCAACTTGACACAAAAGTTTTCTGTCGCCATTGCCATGTATTAAAGAAGAAGCTTTCACACCATCATCACCGCGACACCAACAAGTTTTCTGGCGCCGTTGCCGGGGAGGAAAGAAGACTTCTGCAAGGGGAGTTTCGCACGCACATCCTTTACTTTGTTTTAAGTTTTGCTTTTACTTTATTTTTACTTGCATCGTTTTATCAAAAACCCAAAAAAATTAGTATCCTTTATAGTTGTTACTTCTTTACTCTAGTTCATTATGTTGTTCCCTAAGTACGTTTTGGAGGACCTCTCAATAGGTAGTGGTTCAATTATTGGGAAAAATAACATTGAGGAGTTCTTTAATCATATTAGTATGCATAAAGATGTTGAGGAAAAGTCTTTGGCTGAGCTTGCTCCTAGTTATGAAGTTGCTTCTGCTTATTTAGTTCACATGTTAGAAGCTAGGTTTGCTAGCCTTAATCCTTTTATGCAATACATGTTTCTTAAGCTTCATGATATTGAGGATCCTGAAAAGAAAGCTTTTATCTTGGAAACTTTGCGCATAGAATTTAGAGATGTTGCCATTGAGGCTAGGGAAGTTTTTAAGAAATTTAATAAGCTTGGCTCGCCTGTTGAAGTTGTTGGTACACCCAATGAAGATTTTAGAATGCCAATACCTTGTAAACTTGTAGGAATTCATGATGCCTTGGAAAATAATTTTAGTTGGATTTGTCCTGAAAATCTTTTTGATGAAAGTAGTGTACCAAAGCGTGATCATAAAGGATCTTCAAAAACTCATTTGGACACAATTCAATTCATTGTTGAAAAGACTCCTATAGTGGATCTTAATGCTTCTTTTGATATTACTTGATTCGCACTTTCTGCGCCTAGTTCAAAGGCGTTAAAGAAAAGCACTCTTGGGAGATATCCCAATGTTTTTAGGGATTTCTATTTTCGTGCCCTCGGGTCCTTAGTTGTGCTCAGTTTTCCCCAGCCGCTTAGTTTTTCCTCAGTTTTGCCCAAGCGCTTGTCTGAAACCCTCACAAGGAGCTCGGATGGGAGGAATCCCATTTAGTTGACCGTTTGTTGGTGCTGGCAAGTGGGGCCGCTGTTGGTGCCCCGCAGTGGACACATCTCCACTTATCTAGATCATCGTGGGACCCACAACTTGTCCCCGTTAGCGCGCCGAACCCACAGCTTACCCAGGTGACCGTTGCAAAATGGGAGCTCGAGCCAGCCTCGCGCTCGTGCCCGTGCCATTGCTTCCCCTTTCTTTCCCCATTGTTCTTCTCCGCCAGCGGCAGCCCTTCTCCGGCAGGCGGGCGATGTCTAGTTTCTCTTTGACCTCCCATTCTTCATGGCCGCAGTATGGACCCGTGCCTTTGACAAAATGCCTTGACTGCCCACGCCAGGAGCCTCTGAAGCGGTCGATCTGTAAGACGGACGACAACGGCAACCTTGGACGTGAGTTCCTTGCATGCGAGAGCTTGCCATATAGAGAGGGGGATAAGGTTAGATCTCGCTCCAATTGCTCTGTTTTCTCTGGATTTTCTTGTTATTCCCTCGAATTTGGGATTTAGGGTTCACGTTGTTGTTTTCAGATCCTCAAAAAATGCAGGTATTTCGAGTGGATCGATGTGTACATTCAGAGGCTTAAATTGCAGGAATCAATTGGTGCTATTGGGGAGCGCAATTTGGGAGGGGGGGACTTGCTGTAGAGAATGCGGCGAAGAGAGGAGCCGTTCCGATTATGTCTAATGCTCCCAATGCAGAACTGGTGGAAGTGAAGGGAGAACCGAAGAAAATGAACAAGCAGTTAAAGCAGCTGATCGAGTTGAAGAAGCAAGCTAATCTGATGGCTGGTTGTTTTTTTTGTTGTATAATTGCGATCGGATTCTTATCATTGATCATCAAGCACTAGAAGTTGTTACAAGGGATCCCTTGTTACAAATCCATTAGTCAGTTACATATACTTGTAGTTGTTTTCAAAGTTAGTGTGTGCATTCACCGAAATTACCAAAAAAAAATAAGTGTTAGGGAATATAGGAATGCTAAAGATAGTTGATAATTGTTAGAGGGGTGACAAATAATGCATTCACCGAAATCCCACAAATATGTATGTCTCATGTTTATACCAAAATTATACCACTTTTGGGACGTTTCAATTTCAAATAACCAAAACTATATCCCAAACTATATTCCCTAAAAGAAAAGGAATGCTAAAGAAAGTTGATAATTGTTAGAGGGGTGATAAATAATCCATTCACCGAAATCCCCCAAATATGCCAAATATGTATGTCTCATGTTTCTACCAAAATTATACCACTTTTGGGCCGTTTCAAATTGCCCAAACTATATTCCCTAAAAAAAGGAATGCTAAAGATAGTTGATAATTGTTAGAGGGGTGATAAATAATCCATTCACCGAAATCCCCCAAATATGCCAAATATGTATGTCTCATGTTTCTACCAAAATTATACCACTTTTGGGCCATTTCAAATTGCCAAAACTATATTCCCTAAAAGAAAAGGAATGCTAAAGATAGTTGATAATCGTTAGAGGGGTGATAAATAATCCATTCACCGAAATCCCCCAAATATGCCAAATATGTATGTCTCGTGTTTCTACCAAAATTATACCATTTTTGGGCCGTTTCAAATTACCAAAACTATATTCCCTAAAAGAAAAGGAATGCTAAAGATAGTTGATAATTGTTAGAGGGGTGATAAATAATCCATTCACCGAAATCTCCCAAATATGCCAAATATGTATGTCTCATGTTTCTACCAAAATTATACCACTTTTGGGCCATTTCAAATTACCAAAACTATATTCCCTAAAAGAAAAGGAATGCTAAAGATAGTTGATAATTGTTAGAGGGGTGATAAATAATCCATTCACCGAAATCCGCAAATATGTATGTCTCTTGTTTACACCAAAATTATACCACTTTTTAGTTTAACATTTTTAAATCGTGGAAAATAATGCATAAATAGAGGGAATATAGTTACGTGGCAAAATAATCCATAAATGCATGTCTCTTGTCACACGGATCGACTCCACCAACCGTTGATCCACCGACAGAGAGAGAGAGGGGTGGCCACGAAGAGAGAGAGAGGGGTGGCCACGAAGAGACGGATAGGGGTATACTGCCCGTTAGATCAGTGAATCAATGGTTGGTGGAGTCGATCCGTGTGACAACGGCTCAACCAATCAGGATAAGTTTGGGCTTCTGTGAGCATTTGTGACAGTACTTGAGGGCAAAACTGAGTAGTACTAAGAAACCAAGGGCACATAAATAGTAAATAGACTAAGGGATTCAAACAAAAGAATTACAAAATGAAAAATGCGTGTTTTGTACAATATAATTCATATTGGGCTACATAAAATTATTTGCAATTCAAATATACATGAGTGTGACAATTATGGCCTCATTTAGACAAACTATGTTTTGGGGAAGATGTTTTGCAAAGGGGTTTGAGTGGAAAACCATGCATCTTCACAGCTACTAGTGATTCTGAGAAGTGGCAATTTGTGGTAAAACATGATTTATCTATATTTGTTCAAGGTGGCAGGTTGCGTAGGAAGACTCCATGAGTAGGTGCCACTATGTTTTTATTTTTTTGGATTTTTTTGCGCATGGAATGACTCAATTAGCTATGTTAATCTTATTTGTTGACTCTCTGTTGACCAGCTACTTGAGGGTAGAACTGAGTATATTGCACTTGCCAGTCTAAGTACTCGAGGGGAAAACTGAGTACAGATAAAATTTCTATATAAGGCCCGAGGTTAGAACTGAGTACACCAAACGTCGAAGGGTTAGCCTCGTGTCGCGGTGCACGCTGCAGCCGTGCATAGCGGACGCGTGTTGCGGTACACCAAACGCCACCTTCGTCTTTATAGAGCCCCTCTTTCTCTCCCTCGACGCTCGCCCACTCTCTCATTCTCACTGTAACCGCCTTTCCTGTCCCATCATCTTCTCCACTTCGCGTCAAAAAAACCTCGAAGAAAAAACCCCGACAATGGAGAAGAATGAGATGCCCATTGTCGGCGCTTTCGACGTAGCCACCGGCGCATCAGCCACCGGCACATCGGCCGCCGCCCCCGTCCAGGACCCCGTCGCTGCTTCGAATGTAGCCGCCGACGCATCAGCCGCCGGCGCATCGGCCACCGCCCCCGTCCAGGCCCCCGTCGCTGCTTCCGACGTAGCCACCGGCGCATCAGCCATCGGCGCATCAGCCGCCGGCGCATCGGCCGCCGCCCCCGTCCAGGCCCCCGTCCAGTTCCCCGTCAATTGGGACCCATACGAACAAGAGCCGTACGTCGCCCCGGAGAACCCCTATGACACCAGCATCGTCAACGATGAGGAGGTAACCCTTTGTTCCCTTGTTCTTATTCCATTTCAATCCTTTTTGTGTTAGATCTTGTGTTATTAGGGTTCGTCTGTTCCTAGTTCTATCATTTTGTGTTAGATCTTGCGTTAATAGGGTTCGTCTGTTCCTAGTTCAATCCTTTTGTGTAGATCTTGCGTCATTAGGGTTCGTCTGTTCCTAGTTCTAGATCTTGCGTTATTAGGGTTCGTCTGTTCCTAGTTCTAGATCTTGTGTTATTAGTGTTTGTGATTTGCTTTTGTTTAAGATTCGGTTAACTTATGTGAGTAATCAATCCCATCCGGTTAATTTGTGCCGATGATGATGAATATTTGGGCACAAATTGATTCAGGGTTTGGTCACTGAACAATTGGTGTGTACAAATTTGTTGTGCATGATCTTTGGTTCACTGATCCAAATCCTGGATATAAGTGTGTCCAATGTAACTGAGGCTACCTCTTTTTTTTGTGCCCATATTATCATGCATGATCTTTTGTTCACTCTCTGTTCCATCATCGCTGCAATTGACTCCGTGTTTTTCGATCTTTGGTGCTACGTGGCAGGTGCAGAGCAGCGACGTCGATAGCGACGACGAGTCCTTCCACACCAAGACTCGTCACGTCCTCAGGAGGCTGTAGTCCGGCCATTACGATCGCCACTTTGCTCGAGGCGTTTACAGGTGCCCCTTCTGCACTAGGAGGCTCCGCGCCACCGACTTCAACTGCCTAGTGAACCATGCCGAATCCATTGGCAGAGCCATTGGCGGCGCTAAAGTTGGAACGACTGTGAACGTGCATGCGTTCATGGCCAAACACAAAGCACTTGGGATTCACCTGCGCAGCCTCCGAGCTTAATCCCATTCATGTAAATTGTAGCTTATGTTGGATCTCGTCGGTAGCTACTATTATCTATGCTATGTTGGCTGCTGTATGCAGCTTATCGTATATTTTCTCTGGATTTGTGCCCTAGATTTCCTACTCCCTTCGATTCATATTACTCTTCGCTAATGTGGTTGTATCTAAACACATTTTAGTGGTTGATACATCTGTATTAGTGAAGAGTAATATGGATCGGAGGGAGTACCTGATTGGGTAAAAACGAAAGCATAAAAAAATGAATGGCGTTAAGAAACAAAGGAGAAGCTGCTCTAGATTTGCTACTAATTTGGGCAATCAAGAATGAATGAGATCGAGCGAGAGAGAGGAAAAAGGTGTATTGAAAACTGCTAATCTGGGCGAAAGAGATAGAAACCACTCGTGCCCACGTCCCAGACCCACACGGCTCCACACACTACGGCCCCACACGCTACGGCCCCAGCTCCGCTCGTATGACCAAACACGGTCTCGTCCTGTCCCACGCGGTCCCTTTCTACCAGCCCCACATGACGCGGCCCCACAGACGCGGCCCCACTCGTCAGCATGGAACGGTCAACTGAACGGGATTCCTTCCGTCCGACCTCCTTGTGAGGGTTTCATACAAGGGCTTGGGCAAAACTGAGGAAAAACTAAGGAGCTGGGGAAAACTGAGTACAACTAAGGACCCGAGGGCACGAAAATAGAAATCCCATGTTTTTACATTTAGTTCTTTTTCTTTAATTTGAGTCTTGGAAGTTATTACTACTGTAATAACCTCTCCTTATCCTTTTTATTTCGTTTTTGTGCCAAGAGAAGCCTCTAATTTGAGTGAGGTAAGATTTGGGGATGTTGCTGTCCTGAAACAGTTTTCGGTGCTGCGCCGTAAAAATTCGTGAAAATTCTCTATATATCTTTTGGACCTGCGATTTCTTGTACATATGCCCCAGGTTATATCCAAACTTTCATTAGTTGAACACTTTTTGATTTGAGCAACAGAAAACCCTCTAAAAATTTGACCTTTGTCAGCTGTTCTGTTTTGACAGATTTCTGCCAATATTTGTGTTTGCCGCTTTATCGCTTTCTTTTTTAGTTCTTTTGATCACAGAACTTTTGGGGAAGTTCCTACAGTAGTATATACTTTATATGTGGTGGTTTTGAGTTGAAACCTGAAGCAAAAAGGGGTTAATTCAATGTTATGCTTACACTAATGTTGCTAATAGATTTCTGTTTAGTTTTGTATGAAGGAAGTTTTCAAGTGTAGGGATTGGAGAATGATGAGATGAGTTGAAGAATGGACAAAAGCTCAAGCTTGGGGATGCCCATGTTACCCCAAGAAATATCCAAGAAGTACAAGCATCAAAGCTTGGGGATGCCCCCGAGGCACCTCTTCTTCATCGACAAAAATCAGGTCACCTTTCAAAACACTATATTTTTATTGCTTCATGCATTATGCATTTTTCTTGGAGCGTCAGTTGTTTTAGTTTTTAGTTTTGTTTAGTTTTGTTTGATGTAATAAATGTTTGGACCCCAACAAATTTCTTTTGGAGAAGTTTCCTTGCTTTTCATTTGCCAAGAACACTCCGTTTTTCACTCTTATCGTTTCAACGAGTGTTCTCTTTTTCTAGAACTACGTTTAGCTTTCGATTTTTGCCTTGATTTGTGTTCAGATCTTGTTATATCTTTGCATCAAGGTGTATTTTTGCCTCTGGTCCATATTGGTTTTCATCAAAAAAATTGGTTATAAAAAGTTTGAATGGTGTTGGAAAAGAGAAAAAGCTTTATGCAAAAAAGTGGTACAAGAAGGAGCTTGTGTAGACTGCGGCCTAGGCTTTTGCATGTCGTGCTTGATGTCTTTTTGATAGCATGCTTAGTGGTTTTGCTATAGCATGACTTGTCTCAAATGACTGAGATTGCTTAATGAGCCTTTGAAAAAATCATACGTTGTTTTAATTATTTGGAAGCATTATTTTGGTTTTCTCCTTTGATGCTTTATTTGGATTGACTTGGCGCATGCTCACACATGTTAGACTCATACAAAGTCGCCATTGCCTCTATGATCATTTAGTTTTTGACTTTTGATGCCATCTTATGCTTCTTTTAATATCGCTTTGTCGCTATGCATGATTATGGCCGTTATTGCTCTCTTAGTTGGTCGCTCCCAGTCTTTTGCGAGCCCTCATTTTGTACTGAGTATGAGCTCTACTCGTGCATCCAACTCCTAAAAACCAAGTTCGCCATTGTGTCCACTATAAACTCCTATGCATGGTATTTGTAAGCCATTCCAAAGTAAATTTTCATGTGCTACCTTTCAAAACTTTCAACTACTTCTCGTTTTGTGCCACTGTTTTTAGCTCATGGGGACGTAGTGGTCGGAATTGATATCTTCCAGATTAAATTAAGTACCCCTCGACTAGGCAGCTTCATCTGCTCGTTATTAATTTTGCATGAGAGCTGGTCAGATCATTGCAATCTATTTTTTTTAAAGAAAAAAGGCACTCCTCCATGGTATGTGAATGTTGGTGGGCACCGAATGGAATCGGTTAGCCATGGTTTGAGAAAGGAAAAAAGGTGGGGAGGAGTGCAAAGCTTTATAAAAGAGCACCAATGTGCCAAATTTTCAAAGAACTCGGAACCGCTCTCACTTGTTTATTATGGAAGATAGTAAGACCCCATTGCCAGTCGTTGACATGAAACAATCACCTCTCAAAACCCAATTTTTATCTCTGTTTTACAAATGAAAAGCTCTAGCACATGTTTAATCACTGCTTCCCTCCGTGAAGGGCCTTTCTTTTACTTTTATGTTGAGTCTCCACCTTCTATCTTTATGCACCGTCTAAGAGAGCATAGTTGTCATTCTGAGTATAATGTGCATTGTCCCAAAGTTTTCATTGATTGATTCATGATGTTGGTTTCACTTGTTCTTAAATTACTTGTATCTAGTCGCCCTCTTAAACTTAAAGGTGTCCTATGCATTTATGTTTTGCTCTCTCATGAAGGACAAGCTGAAAACCATTTGTATGTTTTTCCTTATGATTTGAACACACGTTTGACTTTCATTGTTTCATTTTCATGATCTTTTGTTTGTGTTCATTTTCATGTTATAACATGGTTGCTAAGTTTCTTCTATCAAGATTATATCTTTCATGCCCATGTTTTAAGTTCTTTTGATCCCATCGCACAACGCTTACATATATGATCAAGATTGTGTAGGTGCATGTCACCTCAAAAATTATTTCTTTTGTTATCACTTACCTACTCGAGGACGAGCAGGAGTTAAGCTTGGGGATGCTGATACGTCTCCAACGTATCCATATTTTTTGATGCTCCATGCTTGTTTTTACACCATTTGCTTAGTGTTTTGTTACACTTCATGGCATTTTTATGCATTTTCCGGAACTAACCTATTAACGAGATGCCACAGTGCCAGTTCCCTGTTTTCTGCTATTTTTGTGTTTCAGAAAAGTTACAAAGGAAATATTCTCGGAATTGGAGAAACAAAAGCCAGAAGTCCAAATATTTCACGGAGCTTCTAGAACACCGAAGAGGAGACGGAGCCGAGCCAGAGGGCAGCCACACCACCAGGGGGCGCGGCCTGGCCCTGGCCCGCGCCCACCTATGGTGTGGGCCCCCTGGTCCACTTCTGACGCCGCCCCTTCGCCTATAAAGACCCTCCGACGGGAAAAACCTAAATACCCAATCACTTTTCCAGAACATATCGCGATCCGTCGCCCCGTCGACCCGAAGATCGGGAGAGTCCAGAAGCTCTTCCCGGCACCCTGCCGAAGAGGGGAATCGCCACCGGAGGTCTTCTTCGTCGCCATGCTTGCCTCCGGCGCGACGAGTGAGTAGTCTACCTTGGACTATGGGTCCATAGCAGTAGCTAGATGGTTGTCTTCTCCACCATGTGCTTCATGTTTGGATCTCGTGAGCTGCCTTACATGATCGAGATCACCGTTATGTAATTCTACATGTTGTGTTTGTTGGGATCCGATGAATATTGGTGTTATGATTGAGTTGATGTGCTGAATATTATCTTATGTTATCTCTATGTTGTTTATGATCTTGCATGCTCTCCGTTGTTAGTAGCTATCTTGGCCGAGTAGTTGCTAGTGACTCCAAGAGGGGGTATTTATGCTCGATAGTGGGTTCATGCCTCTATTTAATCTGGGGGAGTGACAGAAACCTCTAAGGTTGTAGATGTGCTGTTGCTACTAGGGGGAAAACAACATTCATATGCTCGAGGGCATATGCTTTGTTTACATTACACACTTTGCTAAATGCAATTATCTGTTGTTCGCAACTTAATACTTATGGAGTTCTCGGATTGATTCGCCACAAGTGGATTATTAGTCATGGATGAAGTTGGATGGCGGTCTATGTATCTTGTTGTAATGCCCAGAGTAAATCTCATAGTGATCCTCTCGACATATGCACGTTGTCTTTATTCTATCAATTGCCCAACTATAATTTGTTTACCCAGCATGTGTTATTTTATCTTATGGAGAGACACCACTAGTGAACTGTGGACCCCGGTCCTATTTCCTTTATATTGCTATCACCTATTTACTTTACTCGCACTGTTTACTTTACTCGCATATTACTATTGCTTTCCACTCGATACGCTCATACCCTTTGTTTCAAGCAAACCGGTGAGATTGACAACCTCATCGTAAGTTGGGAACAAAGTATTTGGTTGTGTTGTGTGCAGGTACCACATTGCCGCTCATAAAGCAAAGCTTGGATGAGGCGCCCTATAAATTGTCCGAAGCTGTCGCGAAGCTAGCGGGCATCACCTTCAGTCGTATTCATCCTCCTACTGGATTGATAACCTTGGTTTCATAACTGAGGGAAAACTTGCTGCTATATTCATCAAACCTTCTCTTGGGGTTTCCAACTGGCCGGTCATTTACTACATATTCCCACGTCAACTTGGCAAAGAAGTTTTCTGTCGCTGTTGCGTG
>QXEO01000381.1:0-15098 GCA_007115705.1 Dactylis glomerata
AATTTGGTTGTGAATTCCCCTGATTTTGTCTGTTCACTATTGTTTCTGAGTATAGGCTGTTGCCATGCTATTGTTAGTTGAACCGGCGTCTTGGTGTGAGTTGCTTATCAAGTTGACCATCATTGTGCTATATGGACTATTTGTTGCTTAGATGTATAGGATCTGGTTAATGCTTATTGTTTTTGTTGTATCATTCCAATATCTTTGATTCATGTGATAGTACTGTGGCATGTCAGGTTGAAGTTTTAGTGATATAGCATTCATCTTCTGCTGTCAAAGTCTCAATGTGGTAATCTGCAAGTTGATTTATTATATTACACACAACAAATATATTGTGTCTGTCTTGTGATTATGTTACATAT
Source organism: Dactylis glomerata (assembly GCA_007115705.1). NCBI lineage: Eukaryota > Viridiplantae > Streptophyta > Magnoliopsida > Poales > Poaceae > Dactylis > Dactylis glomerata. Next base: position 363 of record QXEO01000381.1, read on the forward strand.
AGCACTGGCTGCTATATGTAAATATTATAAAGGACTGGCTGCTACTTTATTTTTATTATATCATTTCCTTTTTTTTATCATGTTTTTGCAAGATTATCTCCCTTCTCTATAGTGAAATTGGTCCCTGTGTTCCATGGTGTATTTATATGCTTATATAAACTTATGCTTGTTGTCTTATAGGTTTATTGTAATTGGTCCCTGAGTTTAATCGCTCTAGTGTCAACTTGCATGTACCTTCACTGTCTGTATGCACCCCTTGCCATACTGAATTATACTGGCAGAGTTGCAACTTGCTTTAGATTGGGGTTCCTTGTATAGTTTCTAGTTAGCTTTTCATTTCGTAGTATTCTAGTTATTACCTCTGTATTGATAATTTATCTGCAACCACGATAACTGAATGTTGTTGTTACTATCTGGCTCCTGCAATGTAAATAATTTGTTCTCTTACATGCGTAGAACCAATTCATTTTGATGCACACATTTCTTTTGCAAATGGAGGAGTGCTATAATAGTATGCTCTGCAATTCTAGCTATGCACTGCACTTGTTCTGCTAGTATACTGTTGGTACTGAATATACTGCCTTCTGCTAGTATACTTTTGGTACTTTCTTGCTGCTGTTGGTACTGAATATACTGCCATCTTCTGTTGCTTTGAATATATATGCGAGTATACTGCTAGTATAGTGCTGATGTGTGTATACTGCCGCCCTAAAGGAGATGAAGGATGTGTGTATACTTGTGTGTTTATTGTTTTCATTTGTTCATTTCCTTCTACATGTTATTCTGAGTACTGATGTGAGTTATTTCTATTTTCTGGGAAGCTGGTTATCCTCGCAGACAACTGCCCTCACTTAGAAAGTCAGTGATCCAAGTACTCATGGAAGTAAGACAATTCTGTCATTTCTGAACCATATTATTGCGTTGCTTCACTATTCCAATACCTGATGCATATTTTGGGGATGCCATAGGCTTGAAATATCTATGTTTGATACTCTTGTTATTCCTTATTCATGTAACTTCATATTTATGCATATTCCTCCATATTTTTTATCTATGCATATTCCTCCATATTTTTTGTGTGGTTCTAATATACTGTTAAAAGCTTGTGGTTATCTACTTATAAAGTACCAGTTCAAAATGCTTGGATATTTATGCCTTAGAAGTTCTGTATTTTATAAATGCAAAATGATGGATATACTGATGTTGGTTTAATGTTGGAGTGAGCCAGTATTTAAAGCTGCTTACATAAGCATAGTTGTTACTGTTGTTGAATCTCTCTGCTGCCATTGATGGAGGATTCTATCACTGATGATAATGAGCACATAAGTTGAATGTACTGGCAGTTTTGGTTCAATGGTTATATATCCTGATGTGCTTTATGTTATCCTATTTCTAATCGTTTTGATCTGTGGTATAGGTTGCAAGTTGAAGGGAACGTGAGCACTAGGAGCGGTGCACACTGGGAGCAGTCGGCAGGTTTCTGTGGCGTTGGTTGAGGCGAGAAGGTATTCTCTTCGCTTTTTCTTGTATCATTTCTTGTTTCTTATCTGTTGTGGTCTGGTATGTGCTTATGCTAGGCTATTGGTTCTTGGAGTTTGACCTAGCAGCAGGCTTTATTGTTCTAAGCCAATTAGTATATATTTTTGTAGTAACCAAACGCTGCTTTTGATCATATTGACAGATATCCAGCTCATTGCCTATGAGGTCCTGATTATCGAGCAGCAAGAAGGACCTGGAGGTTGGAAGCTAAGTCCAGTCAGAGATACTTTGCTTGGGCATACGAGTGACCAGCCTCACGTAGAGACCCGTCCACGGGCTTCAGATCTAGCTGTCGAGCGGTTACGGGTATGTTCTTTCTCGATACTCTACACTTCTTTACATGCTTTCCATTGCAATGTTAATGACATCGCGACAACACAACGTAGGTGGAGATGGAAGAAAGGAAATGGAGATTACAAGAGGAGGCCCAGCAGCTCCTGCAGCGGCAGGCGGAGCTAGAGCAGCAGCTTAGGGAGTAGCAGCAGATGGCCCAGTAGATGGCCCAACAATAGCAGATGATGAGCTGGTTTATGAACCAGGCCCTTCTAGCTTCTCCACCGGGGAGTCTTCCTACTCCTCCTTTCGCCTTCTCGTGGGTAAGTGGTTAACTTAATATCTCCATCTTGTTTTCTCTTGTCTTATGGTCTACTCCAGACATCAAATGCAGCAACAACATCTGAACATGCCGAACATGCCACTCATCTAGCCACCGCCACCGCCCGATCAGAGCCCGACGACACCTCAGACCATCAATAATCCGAACATCATCCGGAACCTGACGCAGTTTCCAGGTGAATTCTCCTACACTTGTGCCCAACGAGCTTCTAGGTTGTAGAATGCCATGATACTTGTGCCCAATTTAGCCATTCCATGCCACCATGTTCAATTCCATGTCAATATGCAAATTTTTAGCCATTCCATGCCACCATGTTCAATTCCATGTCAATATGCAAATTTTTAGCCATTACATGCCACCATGTTCAATTCCATGTCAATATGCAAATTTTTAGCCATTACATGCCACCGTGTTCAATTCCATGTCAATATGCAAATTTTTAGCCATTACATGCCACCATGTTCAATTCCATGTCAATATGCAAATTTTTAGCCATTACATGCCACCATGTTCAATTCTATGTCAATATGCAAATTTTTAGCCATTACATGCCACCATGTTCAATTCCATGTCAATATGCAAATTTTAAGCCATTACATGCCACCATGTTCAATTCTATGTCAATATGCAAATTTTTGGCCATTACATGGCACCATGTTCAATTCCATGTCAATATGCAAATTTTTAGCCATTATATTCATCACTTGTTGAAAATGTAGCTATACCATTAGACTTGTAGAAATTGAGCCATGTATATTTAGAATGTCTCATGTTAGTGAACGAATGGAGTATATGAATTAGAATGCTAATACTTGTTGAAAATGTAGGAGAAGGACCAAGCAATGGAGAAGAACAAGGTTGATGTCATTATGAACTTGTATGATGGACATAGACTTGTATGGACTATATGTATGAAGTGTGCACGTGAACTTGTAATAAGATTGCTAGTTTAACTTGTTATGTGGACTCTATATGAACATTTGGACCTATTTATGGTGTGTTTGATGTATAGACTTGTATGGACTCTATGTATGAAGTGTGCACGTGAACTTGTAATAAGATTGCTAGTTTAACTTGTTATGTGGACTCTATATGAACATTTGGACCTATTTATGGTGTGTTTGATGTATTTCATGTTATATGCATATATGTATGTATGTATGTATTTGGTATGTTTAATGTATTTGAGGGTATATGCATCCATATATGCATGTATTGGGTGTGTTTGAGGTTATATATATGTTTTCAATTTTGAAATGCAGGGAATTAAAGAAAAACAAAAAAAAGAAAATATTGTGGAGCTTTGCCGTGTGTATGCACATGGCAAAGGACCATTTGGTCACGTTGTCGTGCGCATACACACGGCAAAGCTCCACAGTATTTTCTTTTTTTTGTTTTTCTTTAATTCCCTGCATTTCAAAATTGAAAATGCATACACACGGCAAAGGCTCCACGTGGCGCACACCTGTGCATCCTGGGAGCGAGCTGGTGTGCTGCCAGGGGCATTGCCGTGCAAGCTAGCCGCCGGGCGCCCGACAAAGAGTGCAGGTGGGCGCACGACAACCCTACATGCATGGCATTGCCTCGACGCACGGCAACGAGCAGATGCACGGCAAAGGCGCCAACACGCACGGCAACGACGACGGCGCACGACAAAGGCTCCTGCCACACGGCAACGAAGCAACGCGCACGGCAACGATTGCGAGGCACGGCAAAGGCTTTGTCGTGCTTATCTGGCAAGACGCACGGCAAAGAGTGTGTTGCCGGGCATGGCATTGCCGTGCGGTCTTTGCAGTGCGTCCACGCACGGCAATGCCTTTGCCGTGCCTATAGTGGCCTTTGCCGTGCAAATATCGCTCACGGCAATGCTTGCCTTTCCCGTAGTGACACACATGATAGTTGACGATAAATATGATTCCAATTTGTTATGTTTTGAAGTTTTTTTACAAAGGAAATATTTGGGCACAGGTTCACGAGTCAACTTTTTTTTTGCGAAATTTATTCACAAATCCAAACCAAATTTTCTTTTGCTTGAAGACCTAATAAATCTTAAAGTCACCAAATATTTCAAGATTTTTTTGGAATGGAGGCATACATCATAACCTTTTCTTTATTTAATAAAAAACCACGTAGGCCTTTACACTGATCAAACCGAAGCCACCATCCTAGCGAAAGATCGCTAAACCTACATAGACACATGAAGGGGGTGCCTAACACACCGACACGCATCATCTAAATAACCGAAGGCATCAACTAGCTGCCCATGACTAGCTAGTAGCACTACCGGTCTAGCAAACTCTTAGCGCACGCCACTGCACACGCTTTAGTTGTTGCCACCATCTTCCCCAAACCCATCTTTAGGTAGAATCAACGCATCGACCTTGTTCAGCCTACTATCAGTGCCACCATGAGCTAGACACCTCCTCTGCCCTGCACCTATAGATCATCACGGACTGGTATCGAGACCTCGCTACTCCGCGCAGCTGAGACTCACCGTCATCCATATCTGCTCCACCTCAGAACCACCTCCAGGCAGCATCTACTCCAAAACGACGCCCTCAAGGGAGAACGGCGCCGAGCGTCACCATCGTCCGATCCGAGAAACCAGATCTGGGGTTTCCCCTGGAGTAGCACGATTGAGGTGAAGGCTGCATTGATGATGCCTTCAATAAGGTAACGACGCGCAAGCGCTGACATCGTCCACCATGACAAAAGTCTGGCGCGGTTTTCACCGACAGCCACTCCTCGCCAGTGGCAATCTAGCCACACAAAGCTGGTCGAGCACCTCCGGCGGAGGAGACGGCCACCACCATGTCCTGGACAGATGCCCCAAATGCCCTCGTGCAGCGTGAAGAGCCTAGGAGTATCCGGGGATGTCGTCGGAGCCGGGAAGGTGACGAGGAGGCAGATTAGAGCGAGGCCCATCCAAGCCCATCGGGGCCCAGATGCATTCGCCGCCATCACCACCATTCAATGTCTCTGTCCACCGTCTGCCGGGACCTGGCCGCGGCGAATCCTATTTCTCGCCCGCGGGCGCACTGGAATGCGACGCGCCCGCGGGCGTACTGATATGGACCGTGGCCCACTAACATGCTAGCCTGTATTTTTTCCGGTTTCTTGTCTGCTTTTCCGGTTCTTTCAGTTTTTTGTTATTCTTTAGTTTTTTTGCTGGTTCATGGTTCTTTTGTTTTTGTTCTGGTTGTTTGTTTCTATCCTTTTTTGTTTATTATAAATTCTGAACATTTAATTTTTAAATTTTTCTGAATATTTTACAAATTTGAACATTTTTTATGTTTGAACAATTTTTTAATTAGAACTTTTTTTATGTTTGAACAATTTTCAAATTTGAATACTTTTTATATTTGAACAATTTTCAAATTTGAATTTTTATTATGTTTGAATATTTTTCAAATTTGAACACTTTTATGTTTGAACAATTTTCAAATTTGAACATTTTTTATGTTTAAACAATTTTCAAAGTTGAACATTATTTATGTTTGACTAATTTTCAGATTTGAACATTTTTTATATTTGAACATTTTTAAACTCTGAACACTTTTAAACTCTTAACATTTTTAAAATTTGAACTTTTTTACATATATCAGTCTTTTAAACTTTTTGTAAGTTTTAAATCTAAAATGTTTTTAGAAATAATAGAAAGAAAAAACTACAGAGAAAGATCGGCCCAAAAGAAACCACGAGAGAAACCCGTAACTGGGCCGGCCCATGAAGGGACACCACGTTGGCGTGCCCGATTAACGCGCGCTATAGGAGCTCCCCTGGCCGCCCCCCTCTGTAGCACCGCCGGTGAGCACGGTTAGGTGCATGCACCGCCGCCTCCGACCGAAGCTGACCGAGGGAGACCGCCGCCACGCCCCGGAGCTTTGCCCCGCGACGCCTTTGGAATATGTAATCATCATTTAAAGTTATATCTGAAATATTTTAGAAAATTATGTTTGTTCTCCTGCCATTTTTGTTCTTATGATAACTATTTCAATATATGCATAGACCTAACGGTTGCTAGCTTTAATTACACAAGATTTAGGGGCGCATCTTGGTGCGCGGATCCCATCTTTTGCAATGACAAAAGCTTGCTGAAATACTTTATAATAAGCTTAGAGAAATAGAGAGACGGTGTTATAACTTAACTATTGAAATTAGCTTACAATTATTAGCCCAGCCAACCAGACTAAAGATGGTAACACATGTGTCAAAAGCGACGAAAGCAGTGTAACTAAAGAGGCTATAAACAATTCTACAGGTACTGCATGAAAGTATATATTTTTTATAGATACAACCCTGGAATATGAGCTCATCATCATGTTTTTGCATGCACGTTTGTCTATACCCCACATCCTGAAAGTTTACCAGAAGAGTTCCAAATGCAGCCCGTATTGAGTCTAAAAAAAAAGAGTTCCAAATCATGTCCACCAGGATTTCTTCTTTCGAGTGGTTGAGGTATACAATGTTTAGCATTTGATGGAAAAAAATAGACATATGTCTGACAGCAAAGAAACCAGCGCAAGGTTTTTCTTGTATTCATGTGACAGTGATTCAATCATTTGTTCTAGCTTTTAAGTCGAGTGTAGTTGACATCTCTGATGACTGCGTTTGTCGCGTCTCCAATGTACTCCCTCCGTCTAGAAATATAAGATGTTTTAGCTTTGTGAAGCTAATGTATCTAGACATCTTTTAGTGTATAGATTCGAGTGAACCTATACACTAAAACATGTCTAGATACACTCACTTCACAATACTAAAACATCTTATATTTCCGAACGGAGGGAGTACTTCTTAGCATAGGCGGATCCACCACCCCTAGGGCGGCCGCCCGGGTTTGTCCGCTGTCCGATGTCTTATAACACATGACGAGCTCGTTGGCGACACGGACGTAGTCGGGGCGGCGCAGCTCGGGGACGCCGGCCATGGCGGTGGTGAGGTCGAGGTCGAGGTACTTGGACTTGAGCCGGACGTAGAACAGCACGTACTTCCATGACATGGTCTCCTGCATCGGCCGCAGAGTCCGCATCCCCTCCGCCGTCTGCCGGATGCGCGCGGCTGCCTCCTCCGAGGTCAGCCCGGGCTCGAAGAACCTCTCCCTCACGTACGACCTCGTGCCCCACCTCGGCACGGTCCCCGGGGGCGCCGGCATCGGCACCACGGCCGCCTCCGCCGCCAGGGCCGGTGGCGGCGCTGCGGGGCGCCGCGCGGAAAGTGCGGCCATCGCGACCATTGCCGTGGACGCAGCGACTGCGAGCCGGCGCGTGGCGGACTGCGGCACGTTGACGCGCATGTCGGCGCCTTCGGGCGATGACGGCGGGCGGCGACGGTTTGAGGGGGAGGGGGAAGCCGATGAGGATGTGGTGGTGCTGGAGCAGAGGATGAGGTGCTTGGCAAGTGTGGCCATTGCCGGCGAAGCTCAGTCAGTTGGAGTGGAGTGGAGTATGTTCAAAAGAGGGTGAGATTCTGTTGGTGTCCAGGAGATTGTTTTCTTGAGGTTGGAGGCAAGGGTGTGGGTCGTATGGTAGAGCGGGATATTATCCACTGCGTTTTCGTTTGGGCCCTTGAGTCGATGGTCAGATATGCACTTGCATTTCTTGTGGTCTGAGATCCAGAAAAGATGTTACTCAGATGACAACGATAAAGGAAATAGTATGTGTATTCGTTGGAACTTGAAAGCTGCTGCCTGAAGTATCTTCAGAATTATCAGGCAAAACAGTATTTGTTCCTCCCGCTTACAGTGGCGGACCAGGATTTTTGTTTTGGGTATGCGAGTCAATTTTTTGGAAGAATAAAACTAATACGGTATAATTATAATTTTTTTCTTTATAGTGCTGTCTTCATATATTTGTTACATCGCAAGACCAAGAAAAGTAAGCTGTAACTTACCTCTACAATAACCATTCTGGGAGCAAAAGATGTTCGCACTTTGTTACTTGCTTCATTAATTGCTTAGTTATCTGTCCGAAGAAAGTATCTCTCATGGCTGCTCTCAGCTGGTGCTGCATCAAATTTTTCAATAGCCTGACAACAATAGATTTTCCAAAGTAGCGCTTGCAGCCCACGGGAGGGGGCTTAAATTCGAGTTTCAGTAAGTTCTATATGTAAAAAGACTACCATACTTGTTGTATATGTATATATGGACTTATATATTAAAAAAACTTTGTAAATATTATTGGGTATGCGTCGCATACCCTTGCATTAGGCTAGATCCACCCCGCCTGCGTATACACATTTAGAAAAGGGATTTCTATTCTCGTGCCCCTGGGTCATTAGTTGTACTCAGTTTTCCCCAGCCGCTTAACTTTTCCTCAGTTTTCCCCTCGCTCTAGTTTGAAACCCCTCGCAGACGCTCGGACGGGTGGATTGCCGTCTGGTCAGAGGCCATAGACCGTTACCGGTGACGGCTAGGGAGCCACGGTGGTTGTGAATTGACCGATGCTTTTGAATGGTGCTAACGGGTAGGATCAGGACTCAGGAGACACGTCGGAGCAGCCATCCATCTGACGTGTGGGCCGTTTTATTTCCTGATTGTATACGCGGTGCTGCCAATGACAAATGGGGCCGCTCTATAGGGCTGCCGCAGCCAATGACAACTGGGGTCGTGTATTTTTTTAGGAAAAGACATATTTTACCGCTCGGTGGGGCCTCCGCAGCCAATGACCAATGGGGCCGCTCTGTGGGGCTGCCGCAGCCAATGACCAGTGGGGTCGTCTATTTATTTAGAGAAAATCATATATTGCCGCTCTGTGGGGCCTCCGCAGCCAATGACCTCTGGGTCGTCTATTTATTTAAAGAAAATCATATATTGCCGCTCTGTGGAGCCGCCTTAGCCAATGACAATGGGGCCGCTCTGTGGGGCTGCCGCAGCCAATGACCAGTGGGGTCGTCTATTTATTTAGAGAAAATCATATATTGCCGCTCTGTGGGGCCTCCGCAACCAATGACCGATGGGGTCATCTATTTATTTAAAGAAAATCATATAGAGCCGCTCTGTGGGGCCGCCTCAGTCAATGACCGATGGGGTCGCCCTTTTTCTTAAGCTAGACCCAGCAGGTGACTATTTTCGCTAGAGAGAAGCAACAAGTTCGCTAATTAATTTTTCTTCAGGTAGACCCAGCAGGTGACTATTTTCGCAGCTTAATCTAAAGTGATACTTATGCTAAACATGGCTGGAATTTAGTGTTGTGTATCTCATTAGTCATCGGAGAACCGCTGGCAGCTCGTTCCCCACCCTCGGACGGAGCAGCCATCGCTGGCGCCTCGTCGCGCCGCCGGCTCTGTCCCCCGGCGGTGTCGGACGGACTGCGGCGCTGCACGTCAACCACGGCTCTAGCATTGGTTTCATCCGCACACATTGTACCCACCGCAGGAAAGTCCGCCGCAAGCAGATCCGCCACCCACGATGACCGGGATTTGTTCCACGCACCAATTGGTAGTATAGCTTGGTAAGACCTCCGCTTCCGCCTCCCCCGCCCCCTAATCGATTCGGTTCCCGTAATTTATTGGAGTTTGCAGGTGCGAAATAGTCATCAATGTCTGGTCGTAGCGGGTACACCGGCGAGGGTGGGGATTCGATCATGTCGTGGCCACGTTCTACTTCTCCTACCTCGTCGGAAGTGCAGGTATCTAGCTTCTGCTCTCTGTACTACCATTGAATTTAAGTGCCACCATGGCCTGTTGGAGTGATTTCAGTTGTTCTTTTTTCCATTATTGTTACAGTTCGCCAGGCAAGCCGATGATCCATGGTACATTGCATACCAAGATGAATCAACCCAATGGTGTAGCTAGAGGATGGATTTGGAGGAGAAGGTGGCCAATTTAGGTTATGAATTGGCCCGTAAAAACCTGATGATATTCGAGCTGAAGCGTACTGTGGAGGAAGAAAAGAAGAATTCAGAGCTTATTCGCAAGGAGAAGTTGATACTTGAGACAGATCTTGCCGTATCTGATCAAGTGGTAGAAAATCTAGAACATGAACTTCAAGTGATGGGAGAGGCGAAAAGTAGATTCATCTGGGCAGTTTTATTAGGTGTCATCCCTGTCCTAGCAGTTATGTAGTTGTGGTAGATGATTTAGATAGTATAAAATTGTTATTCAGTAGATGGCTCTGACCACTGTATTTTGGTGTGGCTCTAACCACTGTATTTTGGTGTGGCTCTAACCACTGTATTTTGGCGTATAATTTCCTAGTTGTGCTAAGTAATGCGCGCGATAATTTTAGCATGCATGAACATCTTATAAAAGTGAAGGGATCCCAAAAGTGAATTTGGATGAGTTCCAAAAGTGAAGGGATCCTAAAAGCGAAAGCATGTACCAGGCTCTCGGATCAAATACATATCAATCTTCCCAATCAAGTTGGGATAGAATTCAAATCATACATTCGGATGTACAGGGACACATCGAGAAAGTGGAGAAGCTTTTTTTGAGACGGAGGTAGTAGTTTGAACAATTTTATCCCAAATTGAAATTGAAAAATACAAATTTATCATAATTTATCCCAATTTGCGGCGTTGAACACGGCCGGGCACCGATGGGCTAGAAAGGCCTGGACGACGGGCGGCTGAAGGGTGGTCATCTGCGCCCACTACAAGAAATGTGTTGACTAGTGACGTTTTCATTATGACCCTAGAGGAAAGTGTCATAGATCCATGACAATTTTGTATCAGATCGTCATATGCTGATTGGGGAGGCCAAAAGTCTTAATAATTATGACGATTTGAAGCAGGAACGTCATAATGCAATTGGCACCAAATCGTCATAACCTATCTTATATTATTTAGAACCTTATCTGAAGTCGTTTACGACGATTTTAGATCGTCATTATGCTATTATTATTATCATATTTTTAGAATACAACAAGATGACTAGGCTGACACCTCAGCAATTCGCCTACGTGTCATGTCTATATGGCCATTTAAATTAGTAAATTTTAGCCTGACAGCACGGTCCCACCAACCAATTTGACAGCTAAGTCCCACAAACCGACCCTAATAGTGGGTCCCACGAGCGGGTCCTACAAGCGATCAACCTGGTATGACAGCCTCGTGTCCCAGACCTGACGGGCGGGTCCCACGGCCGACCTGACGGGCGGGTCCTGCAGCCTCACAGGCGGGTGGGGTGGCAAAATAAATAACGCGCGGGGGCTGGGAATCGAACCCAGCACCTCCCGGTGCGCCCATCCTCTCCTCGTCACTAAGCTACAACGGTCTTTGTGTTTGTAGCCCACGCCACAGACTTTTAAATATAAGATTTTGGTTAGTTGGGCCTGGGCCGCTGTGGTTGGTCCCACAAACCTGACAGGCGGGCCCCCAAATCTGACAGGCTGGTCCCACATGGTAGGCACATCCTCTAACTGGCGGGTCTCACGGGCAGGTCTTATAGGCGGGTCCCACAGACGGGTCGGTCCCACCACCATCTGACCGACGGGTCCCACGAACTGACAGGCACGTCCGCCTTAAATTTTGGGGTGGCAAAATAAGTAGCAGAGGCGGGGGGTCGAACCCGCGACCTCCCCCACCGGACGCGTCACACCTTATCGCTCAAGTAGAGGCAACCTTGTGATTACAGCCCATGTTACCATCTTTTTAATGACAAATTCTCGGTGAGTTGGGCCTAGGCCGCTGGGCAATACTTGGGCCGATGTGGAGAAAGGCGTTTGGTGATATTTTTTCCCTCTTTGCCTTTTCTATTTATTTTAAGATATAAACACAAAAGGTTTAAAGAAGATTTAAGAAAAGGCCAAATAAATTCAAACAAAATTCGTAAATTATGTTTATTATATATATAATAACATTAAATCCTTTTCTCTGCAAAAAAGTTTAGAAAACAAAATTTAATTACTAGAATGCCATTCTAGTGTATTCAAAATAGGGCTAACATGGCGGGCTTGGCCGTCCCTAGGTCGGGATGTAATTTTGCGAAACTCTTTATAGATCTCTGACGAAATAGATACTTGTGTATCTAAAAATGATTTTTGGAAAAAATTATGAGCAAACTATGAAGCACTTGTAGATCAAATTTGACCCGCTTCCACCTGAATCGATAGATATTTGTCAATTTCTTGAGGGGTGTCTAGAAAACTTTTTCCATGCAAATAAATGGTGAATTGTCCATAAAATATGGTATAGTATCATTTAAAAATTTGGTGGTCCATTTTTGAAACATAATTTTGGTAGATGCTTCACAAAATAACCCATTTTTAGCATTAAGAAAATGAAAAATGAATTGTTTGTGCAAAGAAAATTAAAAATCCCTAAAACAACTTTGTTTTCCATACCAATATGCATACATGTGCACAATATGGGGTCATTTATACAAACTATGCCATGATTATGGCCATAACTAGCTCATGTGGCTTGAAAGCCATGCAAATAAATGGTGAACACTTTTTCAAAATGTTGGCAATATTCAAAGTTTGTTAATTTTCCTAGCAACTAGGTCACATAATATGACACAACGTGAAGGGTTTGTATTTTTTTGATTTTTTTTTGAATTTCTTATGTCGATTTCAAAATGCGGTGAAAACGGCGGGCGTGACCGTTCCTATGACGAGATAGAATCTTGTAAAACTATTTATGGATCTCTGATGAAATAGATGCTTGTGTACCTAAATATTATTTTTTGAAAAAAACTTGAGCAAACTATAAAGTACCTGTAGTTCAAATTTGACCCGCTTCCTACTGAATCGGCAGAATTTTTTCAATTTCTTGAGGGGTGTCTAGAAAAAAAATTCCATGCAAACAAATGGTGAATTATGCATAAAATATGGTATAATATCACTTAAAATTTTATTGGTCCATTGTTTAAACTTATTTTTGGTAAGTGCTTCACAAAATAACCCATTTTTAGCATTAAGAAAATGAAAAATGAATTTTTTGTGCAAAGAAAATTAATACTCCCCAATGCAACTTTGTTTGCCATACCAAGATGCACACATATACACAATATGGGGTAATTTGAATAAACTATGCCATGATTATGGCCATAACTATCACATTTGGCTTGAAAGCCATAGAACTTCGTATGAGATAGCTCTTTTTTGTGAACACTTTTTCACAATAGTTGCAATATTCCAAGTTTATTATTTTTCCTAGAAACTAGGTCACATAACATGACCCAAAGCGAATGATTTGTATTGTTTTGATTATTTTTGAATTTCTTATGCCCATTTCAAAATGCGACCAAATCGGTGGGCGTGACCGCTCCTAGGTCGGGATCGAATCCTGCCAACCTCTTTATGGATCTCTGATGAAATAGATAGTTTTGTACCTAGAAATGAATTTTGGAAAAAAACGTGAGTAAACTATGAAGCACCTGTAGTTCAAATTGACCCGTTTCCAGCTGAATTGATAGATATTGTCTTTTTTTAGGGGTGACTATATAACTTTTTCAATGCAAACAACTGGTGAATTATGGATAAAATGTGATATAATATTATATAAAATTTGGTTGTTTCTATTTTTGCAACATATTTTTGGTAGATGCTTCACAAAAAAAACCCATTTTTGCACTCAAAAAATGGAAAATGAGTTTTTTTGCAACAAAAATTAAAACTTTACTTTTTTGGTGTTATATAGATCAAACAACACCTTATACAAAATTAAAGTAAATATTTTTATAATATTTATTTTCTAAAATAATTGGAAAAGGTTTAAAGAAAATATATCAAAAATGCAGAACCAGTCTGTCACAGTTTATTTCGTCCAATAACAAGGCAGAAACCAGTCCTTCCACGGATCACTCCCCTAAAGCTAATCTGGGCCGTCCACGCCTTGATCCAACGTTGCTCAGCTCTTGTTTATAAATACGAGCGTGCGAGGAAAACCCCTAACCCTCCCATTCCCCCACAGCCCAACGCCACCTCCCTCCTCTCTTCTCTTCCCCGACCCACCCGCGCTAGATCCGATCCAGGACCCTCCCCGCGCAGATCTCGATCCAGGGACCCTCCCAGTTGCCAGGATCTCGATCCAGGACCTCCTCGCGCTCGCCGACCCTTTCATCTATCTCTGGCGGCTCGGCGGGGAGAAGACGGCAGCGTTGCAGTTTTCGTGAGCGGACGACGTGTTGACCCGGAGGGGAGCTGGGCGCAGGACGCAGATCATCCTCGGCGAGAAGGGCCGCGGGATCAGGGAGCTCACCTCTGTCGTCCAGAAGAGGTTCATCTTCCCGGAGAACGGTGTCGCGCTCTACGCCGAGAAGGTCGTCAACCGTGGCATCTGCGCCATCGCCCAGGCCGAGTCCCTCCACTACAAGCTCCTCGGTGTCTTAGATGTCCGCAGGTATAATCGCGGCCCATTCTTCTCTGTTCTTTTCCATGGATTGGATTGGTAGATTCGCTCGTAGTAAGTTGCCATAGGTGGTTCTTGTTAATTTTTCTGGCTCCAAGTCTGATGCGTAGCTGTTGTGTGAGGTCATGTAGATAAAAACAGAAATAATTAGCTCATGCCTACTATCTAAGTATCTATGTGTGTTAAATCGAAGAATGCTCCTCGTTTCAGAAAAAGAGAGATGCTTATTTTTTACATCTGATTATTTGAACTGGATCTTGAATTAGCTTATGATTGTACAAGCAGCTTATA